>OU343115.1:56065942-56665942 GCA_910594885.2 Bibio marci
ATATTGTGCACATTGATAAAACAATAAAAACAAAAGCAAAACTATTAAATGATGAGTTGACAGAAACGACAATATCAGAAACGATACCATATGAAAATTTAATAAATTTAGAAATTATTGAAAAACCATCAAAAACAACTGCTCTATCTACATATGATCAAACACAAACTTCAATACAAGTAACATCAATAGATATAAATGAAAAGGAACAGCAATTAGAAACAAAGAAACAGATTGAAAATCATATAGCCACATCAAAATTATCAAATGATACAATGAAGTCTTTATTAATTGAAGAAATTGAACCGACTATGATGGTTATTGATGCCGTTGAAACAAAAGAAATGCAAACAACTAAAGCCAAAATAATTAATGGACAAAATGAAGAAATGATTGTAGATGAAACCATTCCATATGAAGGAACGAGAGATTTAAATCAACCAGAATGCCCTACAACAAATATTGCTGTACCAGCATTAGACATAAAAATATCATTACAGATTCATTCAACAGAAACGTCTGAAAAAGAACTATCACTTGAACAAGCACCGAGTATCGATAGTCATACAGCATTTATAAAACCATCTCATGCGTTGAAATCAATTGTAACTGAACAAATTGAGACCTCGATGACAACGGAAAATATACAAGATGATAAAATACAAATGCATAACGTAAAAATTATTAATACAGAATTAGAGGAAACACATGTATCAGAAACATATCAATATGAAGGAATTAATGAATTAAAAATGAATGATGAAATTGAAGATTCTAATGCAATACCGTCTATAAACGCACATATATCAATAGAAGTTACATCTCAAGAAACAGCTGAGAAAGAAAATACATTTGATATATTCGATAAGTACGTTGATAAATACAATGCAATTAATTTACCATCAGAAGCATTAAAATCAATTGTAATAGAAGAAATTGAACCAGTAATTGGTACTGATGATTTTATACAAAAAGTTGCGCAAAGCTCAAAAGCTAAAATAATTAATACCGAATTAGATGAAACTAACATAATGGAAATAATACCATGCGAGGGTGTTACACAATTCAAAACAACTAAGCCCGATGAAAATTTTGCCAATCAAACATATGATGTTCAAAAATCAATAGAAATTACAACACAAATAATATCTGAAAAAGAAAATGAATTTAACAGTGATAATAAATTTAGTAGTCAAATTGCATATATAAAACCAACGCATTCCCTAAAATCAGTTGTTATTGATGAGATTCAACCGATAATGACAACTAATTATTTAACAAATGACATCGTAGAAAAAACTAAAGCTAACGTTATAGATACTGAATTTTTAGAAACATCAATTTCGGAAACTGTTCCATATGAAAATTTAACAGATTTAAAATTAGATAGTAAGACAGAACAAAAAATTGCAGAACAGAATTTCGATGAGCACAGTTCTCTTATTATTTTTACAAATGAATCAGCTGAATCAGAACACAATTTAAAAATTACTGATTTAATAGAAAAACATGTGGCTAATATATTACCAAAGGATACATTCAAATCAATAAATGTCGAAGAAATAAAATCAATGATAATACCAACTGAATTTACTGAATCAACTAAAATAAAAGAAAATGCGAAAATCATTATACCTAATTTGTATGAAACTGATACATCAGAAATTATATCATACCAAAGTATTGGTAATTATATAGATCAAATAAAACCAGAAGAAAAACAAGCACAACACGCCATTGATAAAATTTACGAACACATTACTGTCACAACACAAAATTCATCGGAGAAAGAAAAAGACTTACAGTTACTAGATATAAACATTCAAAATCAAAACGCATCGACCGTTCCGTCACATACATTGAAAACAGTGATTACCGAAGAAACTCAAGTATTTAATAAGACAGAAGATTTTCAAACAGTTAAGAATCAGACTGCAATTGCCAGGACTAACACTACTGATTTGCAAGAAAAAACAATCTCCGAAATAATACCATATGAAAATTATAACGATAATATACCATCGAATATTCAAGAAGAAAAATTTGCAAAATACTTTATTGATGAACAAATCCCAGTTACTGTTACTGTTAATGATTTAATAGATAAAGAACAAGAATTCTTAGTCACATCAGAGTATAATGTAGAACCATTTAAAATAACATCTTCACATAGTTTGCAATCAGCTGTTACTGAAGCAAATCAAATAATTGATAGTACAAACGAAATTGTACAAAGTGATCAACGAAAATATACAGCCAAAGAAAATCAAAACGAAAATGAAGAAACAATGACAACTGAAATATATTCGTTTGAATCAGTGGAAGATCAATATGATAATTTATCAAAAACAATTAAAAAAATAGCAACTGAAATGTTTGATGAGCAGACATCATTAATTGTATCATCTACACAAACAGTTGAACAAGAAGAACCATTAGATATGGAACGAATAACAACCGATCAAAATATCAATCCGGTATCAACATATTCATTAAAATCTATTGTAGTCGAAGAAACACATTCTCATTTATCTACAGAAAATTTACAACATGATAATATTTTATATTCTACATCCAAATTAATTACACCAGAACTGGAACAAACTACAGTATCTGAAGTTATCTTATGTGAAAACGTTACTGATCATCCGATTGAAAAAATCGAATGTAAGGAAAAAGTAGTGAAACCAAATTTTGACAATGAAATGAATAGTTTAGTGGTTTCGGAAGCATTAATTAACGAAAATGAGAAATTATTTGAAAGAGAATTAATACAAACAGTCAATGCTATAAGTGATATTACAAAACCACAAAATATAGCTATCAAAACCGTAACACAACACATCGATTCTATATTACCATTTCAAAATATTATGGAAACTGGTAAATATGCAGCAATTAGACAGACTACAGTCGACGGACTTATAATAGAAGAAACAAAAACATCAGAAAATGTGAATAATTATATCGACAATAATATACCTGAATGCAAAACGGCAATTTTCGAATATGATGGACTTAAGGTGTCAGAGAAAACTGAAATTAAACCTAATGATACTATTAGTGAATTATCGATACAAAACAATAAAAAGAATACTGCCACATACCAACCTCAATTAATGGAATCAATTCATGTACACCAACCTTTCAGTGCAATAAAAGAGCATGATATAATAATAACTATGGCACCTACACAAGAAAATGCAGTTGCAATCATGCAAGAAAATCGCGTTGCTGAAACAACGGAAATTTCAATACATTCTTCAGAAAGCCCGTTAAACACTCATATACCAATAACGCAAAAAGCCACAACAATCTTATCGGAATTTAAACTTCCAGTGCAAGAAGAAACTGTACCAGAAGAATTTCTTAAGGAATTAAAAGATATTAAAACTGCTGAGTTAAAAGCAAAACCAAATTTAAACGAAAGTTATATCGCAGAAAAATTAACAACAATGATACATGAAACAACGACCTCTTTTGATGAACATATACAAAACGATAGACGAGCTTCACAAACTTTAGACTCATTGCATGCTACAACTGTGCAAGAAACTACATCAAACGAAACAGTTGATAGACTAGGAATTCAAACAACAAAAACTGAAAAACATTTAAAATCCAAGCAACATGACTCTAACCATACTATTCAAGTAACAGAAGTAGAAACAAATGAATCAATTCGTCAATTTGACGTGAGATTACAAGAAAAGCAACATATAACACAATTGCTAGAACCAAATAACCTAACAAAAGCAAAATCCGAAAAGCAAGTAATAGTTGAAGGTAGGTAATTAGTACATAATTAGGGTAGATTAAGGCAAACGACACAATTCTTTATTTAGGATTTTCATAAACATATGTATCAATGAACACATATCACTCCTTATCACACAGATACAACACAACACAAGAAGACAACAGAAACAAACAATACTGAAACAACACTACCCGTAACACAATACACATCGTCACAAGATACACAAGGAACTAAAATTGAAAATGAAGCGAACAAAATCACAATACAAGAATTCCCGGAACAAGTTACGGTTCTTCATACTGATACTGATGATGGAATTCAAAAGAAGACGATAATCAAGAAAAGAGTTATTAAGAAAAAAAAAGGTTCCAAACAAGAAGTAACAGAAATTCAAACAGTCGAAGAAGAAGGAAAAGAACCTGTGACTACTGTTTCGGTTGAGGAAACTGAACAGCCAATCATTGAAGAACAACCAGAGGAAACTCAAGAGTTCCCAGAACAAGTAACAGTTACGGAAACTGAAACAGATGACGGAAAAACAAAGAAAACAATTATTAAGAAACGTGTCATTAAGAAGAAGAAGGGACCGAAACAAGAAGTTACTGAAATTCAAACAGTTGAGGAAGAAGGAAAAGAACCAGTTACCACAGTCTCAGTTGAAGAGACTACTGAACCATTTGTTAAAGAACAACCAGAAGAAGCTGTTACGGTTGAAGAATCCCCGGAACAAGTTACGGTTCTTCAAACAGAAACCGATGATGGAATTCAGAAGAAGACCATCATTAAGAAACGAGTTATTAAGAAAAAGAAGGGACCCAAACAAGAAGTTACAGAAATTCAAACAGTCGAAGAAGAAGGAAAAGAACCTGTGACTACAGTTTCGGTTGAGGAAACTGAACAGCCGATCATTGAAGAACAACCAGAGGAAATTCAAGAGTTCCCAGAACAAGTAACAGTTACGGAAACTGAAACAGATGACGGTAAAACAAAGAAAACAATTATTAAGAAACGTGTCATTAAAAAGAAGAAGGGACCGAAACAAGAAGTTACTGAAATTCAAACAGTTGAGGAAGAAGGAAAAGAACCAGTTACCACAGTCTCAGTTGAAGAGACTACTGAACCATTTGTTAAAGAACAACCAGAAGAAGCTGTTACGGTTGAAGAATCCCCAGAACAAGTTACGGTTCTTCAAACAGAAACCGATGATGGTATTCAGAAGAAGACCATCATTAAGAAACGAGTTATTAAGAAAAAGAAGGGACCCAAACAAGAAGTTACTGAAATTCAAACAGTCGAAGAAGAAGGAAAGGAACCTGTGACCACAGTTTCGGTTGAGGAAACTGAACAGCCGATCATTGAAGAACAACCAGAGGAAACTCAAGAGTTCCCAGAAGAAGTAACAGTTACGGAAACTGAAACAGATGACGGTAAAACAAAGAAAACAATTATTAAGAAACGTGTCATTAAGAAGAAGAAGGGACCGAAACAAGAAGTTACTGAAATTCAAACAGTTGAGGAAGAAGGAAAAGAACCAGTTACCACAGTCTCAGTTGAAGAGACTACTGAACCATTTGTTAAAGAACAACCAGCAGAAGCTGTTACGGTTGAAGAATCCCCAGAACAAGTTACGGTTCTTCACACAGAAACCGATGATGGAATTCAGAAGAAGACCATCATTAAGAAACGAGTTATTAAGAAAAAGAAGGGACCCAAACAAGAAGTTACAGAAATTCAAACAGTCGAAGAAGAAGGAAAAGAACCTGTGACTACAGTTTCGGTTGAGGAAACTGAACAGCCGATCATTGAAGAACAACCAGAGGAAACTCAAGAGTTCCCAGAAGAAGTAACAGTTACGGAAACTGAAACAGATGACGGTAAAACAAAGAAAACAATTATTAAGAAACGTGTCATTAAGAAGAAGAAGGGACCGAAACAAGAAGTTACTGAAATTCAAACAGTTGAGGAAGAAGGAAAAGAACCAGTTACCACAGTCTCAGTAGAAGAGACTACTGAACCATTTGTTAAAGAACAACCAGCAGAAGCTGTTACGGTTGAAGAATCCCCAGAACAAGTTACGGTTCTTCAAACAGAAACCGATGATGGAATTCAGAAGAAGACCATCATTAAGAAACGAGTTATTAAGAAAAAGAAGGGACCCAAACAAGAAGTTACAGAAATTCAAACAGTCGAAGAAGAAGGAAAAGAACCTGTGACTACAGTTTCGGTTGAGGAAACTGAACAGCCGATCATTGAAGAACAACCAGAGGAAATTCAAGAGTTCCCAGAAGAAGTAACAGTTACGGAAACTGAAACAGATGACGGTAAAACAAAGAAAACAATTATTAAGAAACGTGTCATTAAGAAGAAGAAGGGACCGAAACAAGAAGTTACTGAAATTCAAACAGTTGAGGAAGAAGGAAAAGAACCAGTTACCACAGTCTCAGTTGAAGAGACTACTGAACCATTTGTTAAAGAACAACCAGAAGAAGCTGTTACGGTTGAAGAATCCCCAGAACAAGTTACGGTTCTTCAAACAGAAACTGATGATGGAATTCAGAAGAAGACCATCATTAAGAAACGAGTTATTAAGAAAAAGAAGGGACCCAAACAAGAAGTTACAGAAATTCAAACAGTCGAAGAAGAAGGAAAAGAACCTGTGACTACAGTTTCGGTTGAGGAAACTGAACAGCCGATCATTGAAGAACAACCAGAGGAAATTCAAGAGTTCCCAGAAGAAGTAACAGTTACGGAAACTGAAACAGATGACGGTAAAACAAAGAAAACAATTATTAAGAAACGTGTCATTAAGAAGAAGAAGGGACCGAAACAAGAAGTTACTGAAATTCAAACAGTTGAGGAAGAAGGAAAAGAACCAGTTACCACAGTCTCAGTTGAAGAGACTACTGAACCATTTGTTAAAGAACAACCAGAAGAAGCTGTTACGGTTGAAGAATCCCCAGAACAAGTTACGGTTCTTCAAACAGAAACTGATGATGGAATTCAGAAGAAGACCATCATTAAGAAACGAGTTATTAAGAAAAAGAAGGGACCCAAACAAGAAGTTACAGAAATTCAAACAGTCGAAGAAGAAGGAAAAGAACCTGTGACCACAGTTTCGGTTGAGGAAACTGAACAGCCGATCATTGAAGAACAACCAGAGGAAACTCAAGAGTTCCCAGAAGAAGTAACAGTTACGGAAACTGAAACAGATGACGGTAAAACAAAGAAAACAATTATTAAGAAACGTGTCATTAAGAAGAAGAAGGGACCGAAACAAGAAGTTACTGAAATTCAAACAGTTGAGGAAGAAGGAAAAGAACCAGTTACCACAGTCTCAGTTGAAGAGACTACTGAACCATTTGTTAAAGAACAACCAGCAGAAGCTGTTACGGTTGAAGAATCCCCAGAACAAGTTACGGTTCTTCAAACAGAAACCGATGATGGAATTCAGAAGAAGACCATCATTAAGAAACGAGTTATTAAGAAAAAGAAGGGACCCAAAGAAGAAGTTACAGAAATTCAAACAGTCGAAGAAGAAGGAAAAGAACCTGTGACTACAGTTTCGGTTGAGGAAACTGAACAGCCGATCATTGAAGAACAACCAGAGGAAACTCAAGAGTTCCCAGAAGAAGTAACAGTTACGGAAACTGAAACAGATGACGGTAAAACAAAGAAAACAATTATTAAGAAACGTGTCATTAAGAAGAAGAAGGGACCGAAACAAGAAGTTACTGAAATTCAAACAGTTGAGGAAGAAGGAAAAGAACCAGTTACCACAGTCTCAGTTGAAGAGACTACTGAACCATTTGTTAAAGAACAACCAGAAGAAGCTGTTACGGTTGAAGAATCCCCAGAACAAGTTACGGTTCTTCAAACAGAAACCGATGATGGAATTCAGAAGAAGACCATCATTAAGAAACGAGTTATTAAGAAAAAGAAGGGACCCAAACAAGAAGTTACAGAAATTCAAACAGTCGAAGAAAAAGGAAAAGAACCTGTGACCACAGTTTCGGTTGAGGAAACTGAACAGCCGATCATTGAAGAACAACCAGAGGAAACTCAAGAGTTCCCAGAAGAAGTAACAGTTACGGAAACTGAAACACATGACGGTAAAACAAAGAAAACAATTATTAAGAAACGTATCATTAAGAAGAAGAAGGGACCGAAACAAGAAGTTACTGAAATTCAAACAGTTGAGGAAGAAGGAAAAGAACCAGTTACCACAGTCTCAGTTGAAGAGACTACTGAACCATTTGTTAAAGAACAACCAGAAGAAGCTGTTACGGTTGAAGAATCCCCAGAACAAGTTACGGTTCTTCAAACAGAAACCGATGATGGAATTCAGAAGAAGACCATCATTAAGAAACGAGTTATTAAGAAAAAGAAGGGACCCAAACAAGAAGTTACAGAAATTCAAACAGTCGAAGAAGAAGGAAAAGAACCTGTGACTACAGTTTCGGTTGAGGAAACTGAACAGCCGATCATTGAAGAACAACCAGAGGAAATTCAAGAGTTCCCAGAACAACTAACAGTTACGGAAACTGTAACAGGTGACGGTAAAACAAAGAAAACAATTATTAAGAAACGTGTCATTAAGAAGAAGAAGGGACCGAAACAAGAAGTTACTGAAATTCAAACAGTTGAGGAAGAAGGAAAAGAACCAGTTACCACAGTCTCAGTTGAAGAGACTACTGAACCATTTGTTAAAGAACAACCAGAAGAAGCTGTTACGGTTGAAGAATCCCCAGAACAAGTTACGGTTCTTCAAACAGAAACCGATGATGGAATTCAGAAGAATACCATCATCAAGAAACGAGTTATTAAGAAAAAGAAAGGACCCAAACAAGAAGTTACAGAAATTCAAACAGTCGAAGAAGAAGGAAAAGAACCTGTGACTACAGTTTCGGTTGAGGAAACTGAAGAACCGATCATTGAAGAACAACCAGAGGAAATTCAAGAGTTCCCAGAACAAGTAACAGTTACGGAAACTGAAACAGATGACGGTAAAACAAAGAAAACAATTATTAAGAAACGTGTCATTAAGAAGAAGAAGGGACCGAAACAAGAAGTTACTGAAATTCAAACAGTTGAGGAAGAAGGAAAAGAACCAGTTACCACAGTCTCAGTTGAAGAGACTACTGAACCATTTGTTAAAGAACAACCAGAAGTAGCTGTTACGGTTGAAGAATCCCCAGAACAAGTTACGGTTCTTCAAACAGAAACCGATGATGGAATTCAGAAGAAGACCATCATTAAGAAACGAATTATTAAGAAAAAGAAGGGACCCAAACAAGAAGTTACAGAAATTCAAACAGTCGAAGAAGAAGGAAAAGAACCTGTGACTACAGTTTCGGTTGAGGAAACTGAACAGCCGATCATTGAAGAACAACCAGAGGAAATTCAAGAGTTCCCAGAACAAGTAACAGTTACGGAAACTGAAACAGATGACGGTAAAACAAAGAAAACAATTATTAAGAAACGCGTAATTAAGAAGAAGAAGGGACCGAAACAAGAAGTTACTGAAATTCAAACAGTTGAGGAAGAAGGAAAAGAACCAGTTACCACAGTCTCAGTTGAAGAGACTACTGAACCATTTGTTAAAGAACAACCAGAAGAAGCTGTTACGGTTGAAGAATCCCCAGAACAAGTTACGGTTCTTCAAACAGAAACCGATGATGGAATTCAGAAGAAGACGATAATCAAAAAACGAGTTATTAAGAAAAAGAAGGGACCCAAACAAGAAGTTACAGAAATTCAAACAGTCGAAGAAGAAGGAAAAGAACCTGTGACTACAGTTTCGGTTGAGGAAACTGAACAGCCGATCGTTGAAGAACAACCAGAGGAAATTCAGGAGTTCCCAGAACAAGTAACAGTTACGGAAACTGAAACAGATGACGGTAAAACAAAGAAAACAATTATTAAGAAACGAGTCATTAAGAAGAAGAAGGGACCGAAACAAGAAGTTACTGAAATTCAAACAGTTGAGGAAGAAGGAAAAGAACCAGTTACCACAGTCTCAGTTGAAGAGACTACTGAACCATTTGTTAAAGAACAACCAGAAGAAGCTGTTACGGTTGAAGAATCCCCAGAACAAGTTACGGTTCTTCAAACAGAAACCGATGATGGAATTCAGAAGAAGACCATCATTAAGAAACGAGTTATTAAGAAAAAGAAGGGACCCAAACAAGAAGTTACAGAAATTCAAACAGTCGAAGAAGAAGGAAAAGAACCTGTGACTACAGTTTCGGTTGAGGAAACTGAACAGCCGATCGTTGAAGAACAACCAGAGGAAATTCAGGAGTTCCCAGAACAAGTAACAGTTACGGAAACTGAAACAGATGACGGTAAAACAAAGAAAACAATTATTAAGAAACGAGTCATTAAGAAGAAGAAGGGACCGAAACAAGAAGTTACTGAAATTCAAACAGTTGAGGAAGAAGGAAAAGAACCAGTTACCACAGTCTCAGTTGAAGAGACTACTGAACCATTTGTTAAAGAACAACCAGAAGTAGCTGTTACGGTTGAAGAATCCCCAGAACAAGTTACGGTTCTTCAAACAGAAACCGATGATGGAATTCAGAAGAAGACCATCATTAAGAAACGAGTTATTAAGAAAAAGAAGGGACCCAAACAAGAAGTTACAGAAATTCAAACAGTCGAAGAAGAAGGAAAAGAACCTGTGACTACAGTTTCGGTTGAGGAAACTGAACAGCCGATCTTTGAAGAACAACCAGAGGAAATTCAAGAGTTCCCAGAACAACTAACAGTTACGGAAACTGAAACAGATGACGGTAAAACAAAGAAAACAATTATTAAGAAACGTGTCATTAAGAAGAAGAAGGGACCGAAACAAGAAGTTACTGAAATTCAAACAGTTGAGGAAGAAGGAAAAGAACCAGTTACCACAGTCTCAGTTGAAGAGACTACTGAACCATTTGTTAAAGAACAACCAGAAGAAGCTGTTACGGTTGAAGAATCCCCAGAACAAGTTATGGTTCTTCAAACAGAAACCGATGATGGAATTCTGAAAAAGACAATAATCAAAAAACGTGTTATTAAGAAAAAGAAGGGACCCAAACAAGAAGTTACTGAAATTCAAACAGTCGAAGAAGAAGGAAAAGAACCAGTGACTACAGTTTCGGTTGAGGAAACTGAACAACCGATCATTGAAGAACAACCAGAGGAAACTCAAGAGTTCCCAGAACAAGTAACAGTTACGGAAACTGAAACAGATGACGGTAAAACAAAGAAAACAATTATTAAGAAACGTGTCATTAAGAAGAAGAAGGGACCGAAACAAGAAATTACTGAAATTCAAACAGTTGAGGAAGAAGGAAAAGAACCAGTTACCACAGTCTCAGTTGAAGAGACTACTGAACCATTTGTTAAAGAACAACCAGAAGAAGCTGTTACGGTTGAAGAATCCCCAGAACAAGTTACGGTTCTTCAAACAGAAACCGATGATGGAATTCAGAAGAAGACCATCATTAAGAAACGAGTTATTAAGAAAAAGAAGGGACCCAAACAAGAAGTTACAGAAATTCAAACAGTCGAAGAAGAAGGAAAAGAACCTGTGACTACAGTTTCGGTTGAGGAAAGTGAACAGCCGATCGTTGAAGAACAACCAGAGGAAATTCAGGAGTTCCCAGAACAAGTAACAGTTACGGAAACTGAAACAGGTGACGGTAAAACAAAGAAAACAATTATTAAGAAACGAGTCATTAAGAAGAAGAAGGGACCGAAACAAGAAGTTACTGAAATTCAAACAGTTGAGGAAGAAGGAAAAGAACCAGTTACCACAGTCTCAGTTGAAGAGACTACTGAACCATTTGTTAAAGAACAACCAGAAGAAGCTGTTACGGTTGAAGAATCCCCAGAACAAGTTATGGTTCTTCAAACAGAAACCGATGATGGAATTCTGAAAAAGACAATAATCAAAAAACGTGTTATTAAGAAAAAGAAGGGACCCAAACAAGAAGTTACTGAAATTCAAACAGTCGAAGAAGAAGGAAAAGAACCAGTGACTACAGTTTCGGTTGAGGAAACTGAACAACCGATCATTAAAGAACAACCAGAGGAAACTCAAGAGTTCCCAGAACAAGTAACAGTTACGGAAACTGAAACAGATGACGGTAAAACAAAGAAAACAATTATTAAGAAACGTGTCATTAAGAAGAAGAAGGGACCGAAACAAGAAATTACTGAAATTCAAACAGTTGAGGAAGAAGGAAAAGAACCAGTTACCACAGTCTCAGTTGAAGAGACTACTGAACCATTTGTTAAAGAACAACCAGAAGAAGCTGTTACGGTTGAAGAATCCCCAGAACAAGTTACGGTTCTTCAAACAGAAACCGATGATGGAATTCAGAAGAAGACCATCATTAAGAAACGAGTTATTAAGAAAAAGAAGGGACCCAAAGAAGAAGTTACAGAAATTCAAACAGTCGAAGAAGAAGGAAAAGAACCTGTGACTACAGTTTCGGTTGAGGAAACTGAAGAACCGATCATTGAAGAACAACCAGAGGAAATTCAAGAGTTCCCAGAACAAGTAACAGTTACGGAAACTGAAACAGATGACGGTAAAACAAAGAAAACAATTATTAAGAAACGTGTCATTAAGAAGAAGAAGGGACCGAAACAAGAAGTTACTGAAATTCAAACAGTTGAGGAAGAAGGAAAAGAACCAGTTACCACAGTCTCAGTTGAAGAGACTACTGAACCATTTGTTAAAGAACAACCAGAAGTAGCTGTTACGGTTGAAGAATCCCCAGAACAAGTTACGGTTCTTCAAACAGAAACCGATGATGGAATTCAGAAGAAGACCATCATTAAGAAACGAGTTATTAAGAAAAAGAAGGGACCCAAACAAGAAGTTACAGAAATTCAAACAGTCGAAGAAGAAGGAAAAGAACCTGTGACTACAGTTTCGGTTGAGGAAACTGCAGAACCGATCATTGAAGAACAACCAGAGGAAATTCAAGAGTTCCCAGAACAAGTAACAGTTACGGAAACTGAAACAGATGACGGTAAAACAAAGAAAACAATTATTAAGAAACGTGTCATTAAGAAGAAGAAGGGACCGAAACAAGAAGTTACTGAAATTCAAACAGTTGAGGAAGAAGGAAAAGAACCAGTTACCACAGTCTCAGTTGAAGAGACTACTGAACCATTTGTTAAAGAACAACCAGAAGAAGCTGTTACGGTTGAAGAATCCCCAGAACAAGTTACGGTTCTTCAAACAGAAACCGATGATGGAATTCTGAAGAAGACGATTATCAAAAAACGAGTTATTAAGAAAAAGAAGGGACCCAAAGAAGAAGTTACAGAAATTCAAACAGTCGAAGAAGAAGGAAAGGAACCTGTGACTACAGTTTCGGTTGAGGAAACTGAACAACCGATCATTGAAGAACAACCAGAGGAAATTCAAGAGTTCCCAGAACAAGTAACAGTTACGGAAACTGAAACAGATGACGGTAAAACAAAGAAAACAATTATTAAGAAACGTGTCATTAAGAAGAAGAAGGGACCGAAACAAGAAGTTACTGAAATTCAAACAGTTGAGGAAGAAGGAAAAGAACCAGTTACCACAGTCTCAGTTGAAGAGACTACTGAACCATTTGTTAAAGAACAACCAGAAGAAGCTGTTACGGTTGAAGAATCCCCAGAACAAGTTACGGTTCTTCAAACAGAAACCGATGATGGAATTCAGAAGAAGACCATCATTAAGAAACGAGTTATTAAGAAAAAGAAGGGACCCAAACAAGAAGTTACAGAAATTCAAACAGTCGAAGAAGAAGGAAAAGAACCTGTGACTACAGTTTCGGTTGAGGAAACTGAACAGCCGATCATTGAAGAACAACCAGAGGAAACTCAAGAGTTCCCAGAACAAGTAACAGTTACGGAAACTGAAACAGATGACGGAAAAACAAAGAAAACAATTATTAAGAAACGTGTCATTAAGAAGAAGAAGGGACCGAAACAAGAAGTTACTGAAATTCAAACAGTTGAGGAAGAAGGAAAAGAAACAGTTACCACAGTTTCAGTTGAAGAGACTACTGAACCATTTGTTAAAGAACAACCAGAAGAAGCTGTTACGGTTGAAGAATCCCCAGAACAAATTACGGTTCTTGAAACAGTAACCGATGATGGAATTCAGAAGAAGACCATCATTAAGAAACGAGTTATTAAGAAAAAGAAGGGACCCAAACAAGAAGTTACAGAAATTCAAACAGTCGAAGAAGAAGGAAAAGAACCTGTGACTACAGTTTCGGTTGAGGAAACTGAACAGCCGATCATTGAAGAACAACCAGAGGAAATTCAAGAGTTCCCAGAACAAGTAACAGTTACGGAAACTGAAACAGATGACGGGTTAACAAAGAAAACAATTATTAAGAAACGTGTCATTAAGAAGAAGAAGGGACCGAAACAAGAAGTTACTGAAATTCAAACAGTTGAGGAAGAAGGAAAAGAACCAGTTACCACAGTCTCAGTTGAAGAGACTACTGAACCATTTGTTAAAGAACAACCAGAAGAAGCTGTTACGGTTGAAGAATCCCCAGAACAAGTTACGGTTCTTCAAACAGAAACCGATGATGGAATTCAGAAGAAGACCATCATTAAGAAACGAGTTATTAAGAAAAAGAAGGGACCCAAACAAGAAGTTACTGAAATTCAAACAGTCGAAGAAGAAGGAATGGAACCTGTGACCACAGTTTCGGTTGAGGAAACTGAACAGCCGATCATTGAAGAACAACCAGAGGAAACTCAAGAGTTCCCAGAACAAGTAACAGTTACGGAAACTGAAACAGATGACGGTAAAACAAAGAAAACAATTATTAAGAAACGTGTCATTAAGAAGAAGAAGGGACCGAAACAAGAAATTACTGAAATTCAAACAGTTGAGGAAGAAGGAAAGGAGCCAGTTACCACAGTCTCAGTTGAAGAGACTACTGAACCATTTGTTAAAGAACAACCAGAAGAAGCTGTTACGGTTGAAGAATCCCCAGAACAAGTTACGGTTCTTGAAACAGTAACCGATGATGGAATTCAGAAGAAGACGATCATCAAGAAACGAGTTATTAAGAAAAAGAAGGGACCCAAACAAGAAGTTACAGAAATTCAAACAGTCGAAGAAGAAGGAAAAGAACCTGTCACTACAGTTTCGGTTGAGGAAACTGAACAACCGATCATTGAAGAACAACCAGAGGAAACTCAAGAGTTCCCAGAACAAGTAACAGTTACGGAAACTGAAACAGATGACGGAAAAACAAAGAAAACAATTATTAAGAAACGTGTCATTAAGAAGAAGAAGGGACCGAAACAAGAAGTTACTGAAATTCAAACAGTTGAGGAAGAAGGAAAAGAAACAGTTACCACAGTCTCAGTTGAAGAGACTACTGAACCATTTGTTAAAGAACAACCAGAAGAAGCTGTTACGGTTGAAGAATCCCCAGAACAAATTACGGTTCTTGAAACAGTAACCGATGATGGAATTCAGAAGAAGACCATCATTAAGAAACGAGTTATTAAGAAAAAGAAGGGACCCAAACAAGAAGTTACAGAAATTCAAACAGTCGAAGAAGAAGGAAAAGAACCTGTGACTACAGTTTCGGTTGAGGAAACTGAACAGCCGATCATTGAAGAACAACCAGAGGAAATTCAAGAGTTCCCAGAACAAGTAACAGTTACGGAAACTGAAACAGATGACGGTAAAACAAAGAAAACAATTATTAAGAAACGCGTAATTAAGAAGAAGAAGGGACCGAAACAAGAAGTTACTGAAATTCAAACAGTTGAGGAAGAAGGAAAAGAACCAGTTACCACAGTCTCAGTTGAAGAGACTACTGAACCATTTGTTAAAGAACAACCAGAAGAAGCTGTTACGGTTGAAGAATCCCCAGAACAAGTTACGGTTCTTCAAACAGAAACCGATGATGGAATTCAGAAGAAGACGATTATCAAAAAACGAGTTATTAAGAAAAAGAAGGGACCCAAAGAAGAAGTTACAGAAATTCAAACAGTCGAAGAAGAAGGAAAAGAACCTGTGACTACAGTTTCGGTTGAGGAAACTGAACAACCGATCATTGAAGAACAACCAGAGGAAATTCAAGAGTTCCCAGAACAAGTAACAGTTACGGAAACTGAAACAGATGACGGTAAAACAAAGAAAACAATTATTAAGAAACGTGTCATTAAGAAGAAGAAGGGACCGAAACAAGAAGTTACTGAAATTCAAACAGTTGAGGAAGAAGGAAAAGAACCAGTTACCACAGTCTCAGTTGAAGAGACTACTGAACCATTTGTTAAAGAACAACCAGAACAAGCTGTTACGGTTGAAGAATCCCCAGAACAAGTTACGGTTCTTCAAACAGAAACCGATGATGGAATTCAGAAGAAGACGATAATCAAAAAACGAGTTATTAAGAAAAAGAAGGGACCCAAACAAGAAGTTACAGAAATTCAAACAGTCGAAGAAGAAGGAAAAGAACCTGTGACTACAGTTTCGGTTGAGGAAACTGAACAACCGATCATTGAAGAACAACCAGAGGAAATTCAAGAGTTCCCAGAACAAGTAACAGTTACGGAAACTGTAACAGATGACGGTAAAACAAAGAAAACAATTATTAAGAAACGTGTCATTAAGAAGAAGAAGGGACCGAAACAAGAAGTTACTGAAATTCAAACAGTTGAGGAAGAAGGAAAAGAACCAGTTACCACAGTCTCAGTTGAAGAGACTACTGAACCATTTGTTAAAGAACAACCAGAAGAAGCTGTTACGGTTGAAGAATCCCCAGAACAAGTTACGGTTCTTCAAACAGAAACCGATGATGGAATTCAGAAGAAGACGATTATCAAAAAACGAGTTATTAAGAAAAAGAAGGGACCCAAACAAGAAGTTACAGAAATTCAAACAGTCGAAGAAGAAGGAAAAGAACCTGTGACTACAGTTTCGGTTGAGGAAACTGAACAACCGATCATTGAAGAACAACCAGAGGAAACTCAAGAGTTCCCAGAACAAGTAACAGTTACGGAAACTGAAACAGATGACGGTAAAACAAAGAAAACAATTATTAAGAAACGCGTAATTAAGAAGAAGAAGGGACCGAAACAAGAAATTACTGAAATTCAAACAGTTGAGGAAGAAGGAAAGGAGCCAGTTACCACAGTCTCAGTTGAAGAGACTACTGAACCATTTGTTAAAGAACAACCAGAAGAAGCTGTTACGGTTGAAGAATCCCCAGAACAAGTTACGGTTCTTCAAACAGAAACCGATGATGGAATTCAGAAGAAGACGATTATCAAAAAACGAGTTATTAAGAAAAAGAAGGGACCCAAACAAGAAGTTACAGAAATTCAAACAGTCGAAGAAGAAGGAAAAGAACCTGTGACTACAGTTTCGGTTGAGGAAACTGAAGAACCGATCATTGAAGAACAACCAGAGGAAATTCAAGAGTTCCCAGAACAAGTAACAGTTACGGAAACTGAAACAGATGACGGAAAAACAAAGAAAACAATTATTAAGAAACGTGTCATTAAGAAGAAGAAGGGACCGAAACAAGAAGTTACTGAAATTCAAACAGTTGAGGAAGAAGGAAAAGAACCAGTTACCACAGTCTCAGTTGAAGAGACTACTGAACCATTTGTTAAAGAACAACCAGAAGAAGCTGTTACGGTTGAAGAATCCCCAGAACAAGTTACGGTTCTTCAAACAGAAACCGATGATGGTATTCAGAAGAAGACCATCATTAAGAAACGAGTTATTAAGAAAAAGAAGGGACCCAAACAAGAAGTTACTGAAATTCAAACAGTCGAAGAAGAAGGAAAGGAACCTGTGACCACAGTTTCGGTTGAGGAAACTGAACAGCCGATCATTGAAGAACAACCAGAGGAAACTCAAGAGTTCCCAGAACAAGTAACAGTTACGGAAACTGAAACAGATGACGGTAAAACAAAGAAAACAATTATTAAGAAACGCGTAATTAAGAAGAAGAAGGGACCGAAACAAGAAATTACTGAAATTCAAACAGTTGAGGAAGAAGGAAAGGAGCCAGTTACCACAGTCTCAGTTGAAGAGACTACTGAACCATTTGTTAAAGAACAACCAGAAGAAGCTGTTACGGTTGAAGAATCCCCAGAACAAGTTACGGTTCTTCAAACAGAAACCGATGATGGAATTCAGAAGAAGACCATCATCAAGAAACGAGTTATTAAGAAAAAGAAGGGACCCAAACAAGAAGTTACTGAAATTCAAACAGTCGAAGAAGAAGGAAAGGAACCTGTGACTACTGTTTTGGTTGAGGAAACTGAACAACCGTTCATTGAAGAACAACCAGAGGAAACTCAAGAGTTCCCAGAACAAGTAACAGTTACGGAAACTGAAACAGATGACGGTAAAACAAAGAAAACAATTATTAAGAAACGCGTAATTAAGAAGAAGAAGGGACCGAAACAAGAAATTACTGAAATTCAAACAGTTGAGGAAGAAGGAAAGGAGCCAGTTACCACAGTCTCAGTTGAAGAGACTACTGAACCATTTGTTAAAGAACAACCAGAAGAAGCTGTTACGGTTGAAGAATCCCCAGAACAAGTTACGGTTCTTCAAACAGAAACCGATGATGGAATTCAGAAGAAGACCATCATCAAGAAACGAGTTATTAAGAAAAAGAAGGGACCCAAACAAGAAGTTACAGAAATTCAAACAGTCGAAGAAGAAGGAATGGAACCTGTGACTACTGTTTTGGTTGAGGAAACTGAACAACCGTTCATTGAAGAACAACCAGAGGAAACTCAAGAGTTCCCAGAACAAGTAACAGTTACGGAAACTGAAACAGATGACGGTAAAACAAAGAAAACAATTATTAAGAAACGTGTCATTAAGAAGAAGAAGGGACCGAAACAAGAAATTACTGAAATTCAAACAGTTGAGGAAGAAGGAAAGGAGCCAGTTACCACAGTCTCAGTTGAAGAGACTACTGAACCATTTGTTAAAGAACAACCAGAAGAAGCTGTTACAGTTGAAGAATCCCCAGAACAAGTTACGGTTCTTCAAACAGAAACCGATGATGGAATTCAGAAGAAGACCATCATCAAGAAACGAGTTATTAAGAAAAAGAAGGGACCCAAACAAGAAGTTACAGAAATTCAAACAGTCGAAGAAGAAGGAAAGGAACCTGTGACTACTGTTTTGGTTGAGGAAACTGAACAACCGTTCATTGAAGAACAACCAGAGGAAACTCAAGAGTTCCCAGAACAAGTAACAGTTACGGAAACTGAAACAGATGACGGTAAAACAAAGAAAACAATTATTAAGAAACGTGTCATTAAGAAGAAGAAGGGACCGAAACAAGAAATTACTGAAATTCAAACAGTTGAGGAAGAAGGAAAGGAGCCAGTTACCACAGTCTCAGTTGAAGAGACTACTGAACCATTTGTTAAAGAACAACCAGAAGAAGCTGTTACGGTTCAAGAATCCCCAGAACAAGTTACGGTTCTTCAAACAGAAACCGATGATGGAATTCAGAAGAAGACGATAATCAAAAAACGAGTTATTAAGAAAAAGAAGGGACCCAAACAAGAAGTTACAGAAATTCAAACAGTCGAAGAAGAAGGAAAAGAACCTGTGACTACAGTTTCGGTTGAGGAAACTGAACAGCCGATTATTGAAGAACCTGAGGATGTTCAAGAGTTCCCAGAACAAGTAACAGTTACGGAAACTGAAACAGATGACGGTAAAACAAAGAAAACAATTATTAAGAAACGTGTCATTAAGAAGAAGAAAGGACCGAAAGAAGAAGTTACTGAAATTCAAACAGTTGAGGAAGAAGGAATGGAGCCAGTGACATCTGTTTCTGTACGTGATGCTGTTTGGGATCAAATTGTGCGTGAAAAATTTGACAACGTGCAACCAGTTTCCGAGGAGGATGAAGAAAAATTAGAAATTCAGACAATTGTAGAGCATGACGTATTAAGAGCAATGTTAGATAAATACAGACTAATAGGTTCACTTCATGAAACAACTACTGAGGGTATTCAAGAAAAAACACCAAAAGCTAAAAAGTATAAAAAGCTTAAAACCAAAGAGAAAGTAATAGTTACTGAAGAGATATTAGAAGAAATTCCAGTTGAACCAATGACTGTAGAAGAATTACCAACACAAATTACGGAGGAAGAAATACCAACAGAAGAAGGAACTGTTGTAAAACAAATCACTAAGAAACGTACCATCAAGAAAAAGGAAGGACCGAAAGAAGAAACCATTGAAGTTGTTACCGTTGAACAAGAGGGAAAAGAACCTGAAACAACGGTTACTGTTACAGAAACAGAAGAACCTAAAGAAGATGGCAAACCAGAAGAAATTAAACCTAAGAAAAAGAAAACTGTTAAGAAAATAACGAAAGATGATGAAGATGATTATATTAAAAAACTGATTGAAATGGAAATACCTAAAACAGAGTTGGATGAATATGAGAAAGTGGATATAGAACCATCTACAAAACCAAAGAAGAAATCTAAACCAAAGAAGAAAGTAACATTGACTGAAGAGGTATTAGAAGAAATTCCAGTTGAACCAATGACTGTAGAAGAATTACCAACACAAATTACTGAGGAAGAAATACCAACAGAAGAAGGAACTGTTGTAAAACAAATCACTAAGAAACGTACCATCAAGAAAAAGGAAGGACCGAAAGAAGAAACCATTGAAGTTGTTACCGTTGAACAAGAGGGAAAAGAACCTGAAACAACGGTTACTGTGACAGAAACAGAAGAACCTAAAGAAGAAGGCAAACCAGAAGAAATTAAACCAAAGAAAAAGAAAACGGTTAAGAAAATAAAGAAAGATGATGAAGATGATTACATTCAGAAACTCATTGAAATGGAAATACCTAAAACAGAATTGGAAGAATATGATAAAGTGGATATAGAACCAACTCCGAAACCAAAGAAGAAATCTAAACCAAAGGAGAAAGTAACATCGACTGAAGAGGTATTAGAAGAAATTCCAGTTGAACCAATGACTGTAGAAGAATTACCAACACAAATTACGGAGGAAGAAATACCAACAGAAGAAGGAACTGTTGTGAAACAAATCACTAAGAAACGTACTATCAAGAAAAAGGAGGGACCGAAAGAAGAAACCATTGAAGTTGTTACCGTTGAACAAGAGGGAAAAGAACCTGAAACAACGGTTACTGTTACAGAAACAGAAGAACCTACAGAGGAATTCAAACCGAAGAAAAAGAAAACGGTTAAGAAAATAAAGAAACATGAAGAAGATGATTATATTAAGAAACTTATTGAAATGGAAATACCGAAAACTGAATTAGAGGAATATAATAGGCTCCATTTCGATGCGAAGGAGAAACCAGAAATAATACCAAAATTATTACCTCTTGATATAGAAAGAATAGAACAAAAACCTTCAAAATTAGGTAGAACTACGTTAGAAGATGTTCCTCAAGTCAGTAAACTTAAATTTAAAAAACCTGAAAGAAAGGATAAAATAGTCGATGAAATCAAATTCCCGCAATTTAGATTAAAAAGTAGAATAACATACTTAGAATATCCTCCATTATCACTACAACCTATGTTAAGTGATTTAAAAACCATTCGCGAAAAAGGAGAATTATCTCGTAATATTGAAGAAGCAGAAATAATTTTAAGAAAAAAAGCTAAGAAATTTAAGTCTCTTAAAAAGATCAAACCCGATTTAGAAAAAGTTGAATTGGAAAAATATGATACGCCTGAAAGCGTTATTGAGGAACCGACTATCAAAAAACCATATGTGAAATCTGTGAAAGCCAAAGTTGATGAACAGGATAATGAAAATACTCTTAAACTTGGTAAAGGAAAAATAATATCACCAGCAGATGATTCACCGGAAACAATTAAGCTTAAACCAATACCCGACAAAAAGGTTCCTTCAGAAGAAGACAGTTCCGAAATTATTAAAAAAGATAAACCCATTAAAGACAAGATTGACAACAAGAAAACTTCTATAAAAAGCGAAATAGCACCGCTTGATATTTTAGATTTTGAGCCAAATGAATGGGACAAAGATCAAGTTGAGAAATTATCTTCTAGTCCTGAACCTAACAATAAATTAGTTGATAAACTGCCTAAACATATTAAGAAAAAGAAATCTAAACCTGAACCAGAAACAATTCAATATCCTATTATTAAAGGAACGCCAAAAGAAATTGATATTAAACCTAATGATGATATAAATCTTAAATATAAACAAAAACCAAAACCAGAAATTGAAGACGATAAAATTAAATTAAAACCTTTCAAAAAAGATAAAGATGAGGATATGGAAGACTCTGAGGTACCAGTGAAATTAGAACAACACTACGATGATCGTGATATAGTATCAGATGAAAGTGATGATAATAAAAAGTATAAGAAAATTAAGAAACGAAAACCGATTAAAAAGACTATGATAAAACCAAAACCTGAACAAATAGAAACTTCAATGGAAGAAATGCCAGAACAAGTAATTATCGTAAAAACAGATGACATGCAACCGGCTACCATTATCAAAAAGCGTATTATTAAGAAGAAAAAAGGGCCGACAGAAGAAATCACAGAGATTCAAACGATTGTGGAAGATGGAAAAGAACCGATAACAAGCGTTTCAGTTGTTGAAGTTGATGTTATGCCAACAGAAGTTTTCACAGTCGAAGAATTACCTGAATCACTTAATGTAGTTGAAGAAAAAGTAGATGATGAAACAACAGTTATTACAACCAAAAAACGCACCATTAAAAAACGTAAAGGTCCTAAAAGTGAAATAACAGAAATAGAAAGCAGACAAATTAATAATGATGAACCTATGGTTACAGTAACGGTAAAAGACATGGAATCGCCTATGATAGAAACCGTTACTGAGGAATATCCTGAAGAAATTTTGACAATAATACATGATACAGACAAAACAAAGAAAACTGTAATTAAGAGACGAACCATCAAAAAGATAACAGGGCCAACACAAGAGGTAACGAATATTGAAATAATACAAGAAGATGATAAAGAACCAGTTGTAAAAGTTTCAGTTAAAGAAGAGCTGACAACTGAAAGTGACAAAATCCCAGAAACGATAATTGTGGAAGAATTGCCGGAACAAGTAATAGTCACCAAAACTATTGTCGAAGATGGAATTCAGAAAATTAAAACTGTTAAAAAGCGTATTATTAAGAAAAGAAAGGGAGATAATGAAGAAGTAACACATATTGAAACTATTGAAGAGGATGGAAAGGAACCAGTATTTAAAGTCACAGTAGAAAATATTCCAACTGACGATACAATTTTAGAAGAACTGCCGGAACAAAATGTTGAATTTAATGTGCAGACCAGTGATGGGGAACAAAAACGAACTGTAGTTAAAAAACGTGTTATTAAAAAAACTAAGGGGCCAAAACAAGAAATTACAGAAATTCAAACAGTTGAGCAAGAAGGAAATGAACCGATAATAACAGTATCAACGGATGAACAAAATGTTTCATTTGATATACCAGTGCCAATTGAAGAATTACCAGAACAAATAGCAGTATTTGAAATAGAACCGGAAGATGGAGAAACATTACAAACTGTAATTCGAAAACGAGTAATTAAGAAAAAGAAAGGACCCAAACAAGAAATTACCGAAATACAAACAATTGAAGAAGATGGTAAAGAACCAGTTACAACGGTTATTGTGCAAGATTATGCAGAATATGAACCTTCAATTATAGATATTTCAGATTTACCCGAATATAATGAACACGTTGATACACCACACACAAAACCCATACACACATCACATTTTGAACAAATAACACTTGTTGAAGAACTTGGTAAGGATCATTTATGTATAGGTTATTTAAGTATAGGGTATCAATATATAAATATACATAATTATATACGATATACAATAATTCATATAACATGTATTGTCACCAATTCATTTAAATGTATTTATTAATTTGATAAATTATAAACACTTTGTTACATACAATCATTTCAGTATTGAAAACAAAAAATTTAGATAAAAGTATCATCATCTATGAATTGGTGGGAATATACGTTATAAATTACATGCATATTTTTATTCATTAACATTTTGAAAATTCATTTTAGGTGAAGAAGACATTCCCAAGGATAAAACTTCTGGTGACGTATTCATCACTACATTTGAAACTTGCACTGAAAATAATAAAACTGTTATTAAATCAAAAAATAAGAAGATTACGCAAGCTCAAGATTTCTTAGTAGAAGAAGTGATGAGTGAACCGGAAAATGAAGAGACTTCCGAGAAAATAAATAAAAGTCATGTTCAAATTGAAGAGGTTTTCGAGGAACAAGGTATAGCATATGTTAATATTAATTTTTATATAATTGAAAAAATTTTCTATAATAATCTTACTATTATTGTTCAGGAATTAAATTATATATTTTCTATATTATATTAAAAAATGATTACCTTTAATCAAACATAATAACACTAATATTATTTTGCGAATTGTCAGCTAAGACTATTATCAAATTAGTTAAATACAACCATTAAAAAATACATTTCATTTAAATACACACAACTTATAACTAAATATTTTACACAGAAACACCAGAAGAATTTCACACAACACTTAAAAAGAAGTCAATCAAAAAGACAAAACCTAAAGACACAACAAAACAGGAAGAAACACAAACTCAAATACAACCAATCACAACAATTGAAGAATTACCTGAAGAGATTATTATTACAGAACAATCCACAGACGATGGAGGTACACACAAAATAGTCACAAAAAAACGTACACTTAAAAAACGAATGGGAAACAATCAAGAAACGACAGAGATATTAACGGTGCAAGAGGATGATAAACAACCCGAAACTATAGTCACAGTTTCAGAATCTAATATTCCAGATGATCAATTAGAAACTATATCTAATGAAACCGATCAATCAGTTTTTATAGAAGAATTACCAGAAGAAATATCAATTATAGAATTAAAAAGTGATGATGGCAAACCCAAAAAACATATAACTAAAAAACGAACAATTAAGAAAAACATAGGTGACAAACAAGAAATAACAGAAATATTAACAACACAAGAGGAAAATAACCTTCCAATAACAACAGTTACTGTAACAGAGAATGAATTAACTTTAGAGGAAGCTAAGTTATTTAAACGCAAAAAACAAAGACCAGAGAAGGCTAAGGTCATTGACGAATTAGAGGATGAATTGAAAAGACAACGTGAAAAAACCAAACTAGTAGATCATGTGTTAATCACCGAATTCGAGAAAAAACCCCATGTGATCACACCAGAATTACATGAAGAAGTTATAGTCTCAGAAACAAAAGAAACAGCACCAGAGTTCATTGTTCCCGAAGAAGAAATAGTGGAACAAAAACCAAAACGAGACAAAAAGGAAAAAGCTATAGTAATTGAAGAACTACCAGAACAAGTTACGGTCACTCAAGTTGTCACGGAAGAAGGTATTCCAGAAAAGAAGGTTACGAAGAAACGTGTAATCAAGAAAAAAGTTGGTGATAAAGAAGAAACCACAGAAATTGTTACTGTTCAGGAAGGCGAAAAATCTCCTGAAACTACAGTTACTGTATCAGAATCCATTGTTCCCGAAGAAGAAATAGTGGAACTAAAACCAAAACGAGACAAAAAAGAAAAAGCTGTAGTTATTGAAGAACTACCAGAACAAGTTACTGTCACTCAAGTAGTCACGGAAGAAGGTATCCCAGAAAAGAAGGTTACGAAGAAACGTGTAATCAAGAAAAAGGTTGGTGATAAAGAAGAAACCACAGAAATTGTTACTGTTCAGGAAGGCGAAAAAACTCCTGAAACTACAGTTACTGTATCAGAATCCATTGTTCCCGAAGAAGAAATAGTGGAACTAAAACCAAAACGAGACAAAAAAGAAAAAGCTGTTGTTATTGAAGAACTACCAGAACAAGTTACGGTCACTCAAGTAGTCACGGAAGAAGGTATCCCAGAAAAGAAGATTACGAAGAAACGTGTAATCAAGAAAAAGGTTGGTGATAAAGAAGAAACCACAGAAATTGTTACTGTTCAGGAAGGCGAAAAAACTCCTGAAACTACAGTTACTGTATCAGAATCCATTGTTCCCGAAGAAGAAATAGTGGAACTAAAACCAAAGCGAGACAAAAAAGAAAAAGCTGTAGTAATTGAAGAACTACCAGAACAAGTTACTGTCACTCAAGTAGTCACGGAAGAAGGCATTCCAGAAAAGAAAGTTACGAAGAAACGAGTAATCAAGAAAAAAGTTGGTGATAAAGAAGAAACCACAGAAATTGTTACTGTTCAGGAAGGCGAAAAATCTCCTGAAACTACAGTTACTGTATCAGAATCCATTGTTCCCGAAGAAGAAATAGTGGAACTAAAACCAAAACGAGACAAAAAAGAAAAAGCTGTAGTTATTGAAGAACTACCAGAACAAGTTACGATCACTCAAGTAGTCACGGAAGAAGGTATTCCAGAAAAGAAGGTAACGAAGAAACGTGTAATTAAGAAAACGGTTGGTGATAAAGAAGAAACCACAGAAATTGTTACTGTTCAGGAAGGCGAAAAAACTCCTGAAACTACAGTTACTGTATCAGAATCCATTGTTCCCGAAGAAGAAATAGTGGAACTAAAACCAAAACGAGACAAAAAAGAAAAAGCTGTAGTTATTGAAGAACTACCAGAACAAGTTACGGTCACCCAAGTAGTCACTGAAGAAGGTATTCCAGAAAAGAAGGTTACGAAGAAACGTGTAATCAAGAAAAAAGTTGGTGACAAAGAAGAAACCACAGAAATTCTTACTGTGCAGGAAGGCGAAAAAACTCCTGAAACAACAGTTACTGTATCAGAATCCATTGTCCCCGAAGAAGAAATAGTGGAACTAAAACCAAAACGAGACAAAAAAGAAAAGGCTGTAGTTATTGAAGAACTACCAGAACAAGTTACGGTCACTCAAGTAGTCACGGAAGAAGGTATTCCAGAAAAGAAGGTAACGAAGAAACGTGTAATTAAGAAAAAGGTTGGTGATAAAGAAGAAACCACAGAAATTGTTACTGTTCAGGAAGGCGAAAAATCTCCTGAAACTACAGTTACTGTATCAGAATCCATTGTTCCCGAAGAGGAAATAGTGGAACTAAAACCAAAACGAGACAAAAAAGAAAAAGCTGTAGTTATTGAAGAACTACCAGAACAAGTTACTGTCACCCAAGTAGTCACTGAAGAAGGTATTCCAGAAAAGAAGGTTACGAAGAAACGTGTAATCAAGAAAAAAGTTGGTGATAAAGAAGAAACCACAGAAATTCTTACTGTGCAGGAAGGCGAAAAAACTCCTGAAACTACAGTTACTGTATCAGAATCCATTGTCCCCGAAGAAGAAATAGTGGAACTAAAACCAAAACGAGACAAAAAAGAAAAGGCTGTAGTTATTGAAGAACTACCAGAACAAGTTACGGTCACTCAAGTAGTCACGGAAGAAGGTATTCCAGAAAAGAAGGTAACGAAGAAACGTGTAATTAAGAAAAAGGTTGGTGATAAAGAAGAAACCACAGAAATTGTTACTGTTCAGGAAGGCGAAAAATCTCCTGAAACTACAGTTACTGTATCAGAATCCATTGTTCCCGAAGAGGAAATAGTGGAACTAAAACCAAAACGAGACAAAAAAGAAAAAGCTGTAGTTATTGAAGAACTACCAGAACAAGTTACTGTCACCCAAGTTGTCACGGAAGAAGGTATTCCAGAAAAGAAGGTTACGAAGAAACGTGTAATCAAGAAAAAAGTTGGTGATAAAGAAGAAACCACAGAAATTGTTACTGTTCAGGAAGGCGAAAAATCTCCTGAAACTACAGTTACAGTATCAGAATCCATTGTTCCCGAAGAGGAAATAGTGGAACTAAAACCAAAACGAGACAAAAAAGAAAAGGCTGTAGTTATTGAAGAACTACCAGAACAAGTTACTGTCACTCAAGTTGTCACGGAAGAAGGTATCCCAGAAAAGAAGATTACGAAGAAACGTGTAATCAAGAAAAAAGTTGGTGATAAAGAAGAAACCACAGAAATTGTTACTGTTCAGGAAGGTGAAAAAACTCCTGAAACTACAGTTACAGTATCAGAATCCATTGTCCCCGAAGAAGAAATAGTGGCACTAAAACCAAAACGAGACAAAAAAGAAAAGGCTGTAGTTATTGAAGAACTACCAGAACAAGTTACTGTCACTCAAGTTGTCACGGAAGAAGGTATCCCAGAAAAGAAGGTAACGAAGAAACGTGTAATCAAGAAAAAAGTTGGCGATAAAGAAGAAACCACAGAAATTGTTACTGTTCAGGAAGGCGAAAAATCTCCTGAAACTACAGTTACAGTATCAGAATCCATTGTTCCCGAAGAGGAAATAGTGGAACTAAAACCAAAACGAGACAAAAAAGAAAAAGCTGTAGTTATTGAAGAACTACCAGAACAAGTTACTGTCACCCAAGTAGTCACTGAAGAAGGTATTCCAGAAAAGAAGGTTACGAAGAAACGTGTAATCAAGAAAAAAGTTGGTGATAAAGAAGAAACCACAGAAATTCTTACTGTGCAGGAAGGCGAAAAAACTCCTGAAACAACAGTTACTGTATCAGAATCCATTGTCCCAGAAGAAGAAATAGTGGAACTAAAACCAAAACGAGACAAAAAAGAAAAGGCTGTAGTTATTGAAGAACTACCAGAACAAGTTACGGTCACTCAAGTAGTCACGGAAGAAGGTATTCCAGAAAAGAAGGTTACGAAGAAACGTGTAATCAAGAAAAAAGTTGGTGATAAAGAAGAAACCACAGAAATTGTTACTGTTCAGGAAGGAGAAAAATCTCCTGAAACTACAGTTACAGTATCAGAATCCATTGTTCCCGAAGAGGAAATAGTGGAACTAAAACCAAAACGAGACAAAAAAGAAAAGGCTGTAGTTATTGAAGAGCTACCAGAACAAGTTACTGTCACTCAAGTTGTCACGGAAGAAGGTATCCCAGAAAAGAAGGTTACGAAGAAACGTGTAATCAAGAAAAAAGTTGGTGATAAAGAAGAAACCACAGAAATTGTTACTGTTCAGGAAGGAGAAAAATCTCCTGAAACTACAGTTACAGTATCAGAATCCATTGTTCCCGAAGAGGAAATAGTGGAACTAAAACCAAAACGAGACAAAAAAGAAAAGGCTGTAGTTATTGAAGAGCTACCAGAACAAGTTACTGTCACTCAAGTTGTCACGGAAGAAGGTATTCCAGAAAAGAAGGTTACGAAGAAACGTGTAATCAAGAAAAAAGTTGGTGATAAAGAAGAAACCACAGAAATTCTTACTGTGCAGGAAGGCGAAAAAACTCCTGAAACAACAGTTACTGTATCAGAATCCATTGTCCCAGAAGAAGAAATAGTGGAACTAAAACCAAAACGAGACAAAAAAGAAAAGGCTGTAGTTATTGAAGAACTACCAGAACAAGTTACGGTCACTCAAGTAGTCACGGAAGAAGGTATTCCAGAAAAGAAGGTTACGAAGAAACGTGTAATCAAGAAAAAAGTTGGTGATAAAGAAGAAACCACAGAAATTGTTACTGTTCAGGAAGGAGAAAAATCTCCTGAAACTACAGTTACAGTATCAGAATCCATTGTTCCCGAAGAGGAAATAGTGGAACTAAAACCAAAACGAGACAAAAAAGAAAAGGCTGTAGTTATTGAAGAGCTACCAGAACAAGTTACTGTCACTCAAGTTGTCACGGAAGAAGGTATCCCAGAAAAGAAGGTTACGAAGAAACGTGTAATCAAGAAAAAAGTTGGTGATAAAGAAGAAACCACAGAAATTATTACTGTTCAGGAAGGTGAAAAAACTCCTGAAACTACAGTTACTGTATCAGAATCCATTGTCCCCGAAGAAGAAATAGTGGAACTAAAACCAAAACGAGACAAAAAAGAAAAGGCTGTAGTTATTGAAGAACTACCAGAACAAGTTACTGTCACTCAAGTTGTCACGGAAGAAGGTATCCCAGAAAAGAAGGTTACGAAGAAACGTGTAATCAAGAAAAAAGTTGGCGATAAAGAAGAAACCACAGAAATTGTTACTGTTCAGGAAGGCGAAAAATCTCCTGAAACTACAGTTACAGTATCAGAATCCATTGTTCCCGAAGAGGAAATAGTGGAACTAAAACCAAAACGAGACAAAAAAGAAAAAGCTGTAGTTATTGAAGAACTACCAGAACAAGTTACAGTCACCCAAGTAGTCACTGAAGAAGGTATTCCAGAAAAGAAGGTTACGAAGAAACGTGTAATCAAGAAAAAAGTTGGTGATAAAGAAGAAACCACAGAAATTCTTACTGTGCAGGAAGGCGAAAAAACTCCTGAAACAACAGTTACTGTATCAGAATCCATTGTCCCCGAAGAAGAAATAGTGGAACTAAAACCAAAACGAGACAAAAAAGAAAAGGCTGTAGTTATTGAAGAACTACCAGAACAAGTTACTGTCACTCAAGTAGTCACGGAAGAAGGTATCCCAGAAAAGAAGGTTACGAAGAAACGTGTAATCAAGAAAAAAGTTGGTGATAAAGAAGAAACCACAGAAATTCTTACTGTTCAGGAAGGCGAAAAACCTCCTGAAACTACAGTTACTGTATCAGAATCCATTGTTCCAGAGGAAAGTAAAATTGATACAATTGTTAAGCCAAAAGATTCTATAAAGAAGAAAAGGCGAACTGGAAAACATGCAGACGACAGTCTACCCGATAATGAAGAGAAAGAAATTAAAGATATTGTCGAACTTGATGTAATTAAGACGATGCTTGAAAAATACAAAAGAGTAGAATCAATTAAAACACCTGAATTAACTAAAGTAGAACAAGATGAATCCGAGCAAATAGATAAAAAGAGAACAATAAAAAAGAAAAAATTAAAACCAAAAATCATCGAAATAAACGAAGAAGAACAAAAGAGCGAATTAATAATACAAGAGTTACCAGAAACAGTAACAGAAGTAAGCATACCAACTGAGGAAGGAACTGTTGTAAAACAAATCACTAAGAAACGAACGATCAAGAAAAAGGAAGGACCGAAAGAAGAAATCATTGAAGTTGTTACCGTTGAACAGGAGGGAAAAGAACCTGAAACAACGGTTACTGTTACTGAAACAGAGGAACCTACAGATAAAGATCAACCAGAGGAAATTAAACCTAAGAAAAAGAAAACTGTTAGGAAAATAACGAAAGATGATGAAGATGATTACATTAAAAAACTCATTGAAATGGAAATACCTAAAACAGAATTGGAAGAATATGAGAAAGTGGATATAGAACCAACGCAAAAACCAAAGAAGAAATCTAAACCAAAGGAGAAAGTAACATCGACTGAAGAGGTATTAGAAGAAATTCCAGTTGAACCAATGACTGTAGAAGAATTACCAACACAAATTACGGAGGAAGAAATACCAACAGAAGAAGGAACTGTTGTAAAACAAATCACTAAGAAACGTACAATCAAGAAAAAGGAAGGACCGAAAGAAGAAACCATTGAAGTTGTTACCGTTGAACAGGAGGGAAAAGAACCTGAAACAACGGTTACTGTTACAGAAACAGAAGAACCTACAGATAAAGATCAAGCAGAGGAAATTAAACCTAAGAAAAAGAAAACTGTTAAGAAAATAAAGAAAGATGATGAAGATGATTACATTCAGAAACTCATTGAAATGGAAATACCTAAAACAGAATTGGAAGAATATGATAAAGTGGATATAGAACCAACTCCGAAACCAAAGAAAAAATCTAAACCAAAGGAGAAAGTAACATCGACTGAAGAGGTATTAGAAGAAATTCCAGTTGAACCAATGACTGTAGAAGAATTACCAACACAAATTACGGAGGAAGAAATACCAACAGAAGAAGGAACTGTTGTAAAACAAATCACTAAGAAACGTACAATCAAGAAAAAGGAAGGACCGAAAGAAGAAACCATTGAAGTTGTTACCGTTGAACAAGAGGGAAAAGAACCTGAAACAACGGTTACTGTTACAGAAACAGAAGAACCTACAGATAAAGATCAAGCAGAGGAAATTAAACCTAAGAAAAAGAAAACTGTTAAGAAAATAAAGAAAGATGATGAAGATGATTACATTAAAAAGCTCATTGAAATGGAAATACCTAAAACAGAATTGGAAGAATATGAGAAAGTGGATATAGAACCAACTCCGAAACCAAAGAAGAAATCTAAACCAAAGGAGAAAGTAACATCGACTCAAGAGGTATTAGAAGAAATTCCAGTTGAACCAATGACTGTAGAAGAATTACCAACACAAATTACTGAGGAAGAAATACCAACAGAAGAAGGAACTGTTGTAAAACAAATCACTAAGAAACGTACCATCAAGAAAAAGGAAGGACCGAAAGAAGAAACCATTGAAGTTGTTACCGTTGAACAGGAGGGAAAAGAATCTGAAACAACGGTTACTGTTACAGAAACAGAAGAACCTACAGATAAAGATCAACCAGAGGAAATTAAACCTAAGAAAAAGAAAACGGTTAAGAAAATAAAGAAAGATGATGAAGACGATTACATAAAGAAACTCATTGAAATGGAAATACCTAAAACAGAATTGGAAGAATATGAGAAAGTGGATATAGAACCAACTCCGAAACCAAAGAAGAAATCTAAACCAAAGGAGAAAGTAACATCGACTGAAGAGGTATTAGAAGAAATTCCAGTTGAACCAATGACTGTAGAAGAATTACCAACACAAATTACGGAGGAAGAAATACCAACAGAAGAAGGAACTGTTGTAAAACAAATCACTAAGAAACGTACCATCAAGAAAAAGGAAGGACCGAAAGAAGAAACCATTGAAGTTGTTACCGTCGAACAAGAAGGAAAGGAACCGGAAACAACGGTTACTGTTACAGAAACAGAAGGACCTACAGAAGAAGGCAAACCAGAGGAAATCAAACCAAAGAAAAAGAAAATTGTTAAGAAACTGAAAAAGAATGAAAGCGATGAATATATTAAACAACTTATTGAAATGGAAATCCCGAAGACTGAATTAGAGAAATATGAAAAAATTGATTTGGAATCTGATAAAAAACCGAAAAAGGTATTGACACCCGAAGGAATTGAATTGGTTCCTATTAGAATTCAACGAAAGCAACAAAACCCCACTAAATTACAAATAATATCTGCAAATGAAGTTCCACAGGCGATTAAATTGAAGCCTAAAAAAGTTAAGCAAAAAGAAGAAGTAGTTGAAGAAAAACTTCCCAAATTCAAATTGAAGAGTAGAATTATTCTTACGGAATATCCTCCTGCTCCAATCATACCGACAGTTACTGATCTGAAAACTAAGCGCGGTCAAGGTGAACTATCTAGAAATATAGAAGAAGCAGAAAAACTTCTTAAAAGTAAACCCAAGAAATTTAAACACATTAAAAAGAGAAAAGATAGTTTAGAGAGACCCGAATTGGAAAAATATGAAAAATATGAAAGTAGTTCGGATGAATCAATTTCATCTAAACCATACCAAAGACCAACAAAAGAACCAAAGAAAGAGGAAATTGAACAAAAGACTTTAAAAATTGGTAAGGGAAAAGTGAAACCACAAGAAGAAGAAGTAATTGAAAATGTAAAATTGAAAGCCATACCATCGAAACCAGAAGAAACAGGTGAAATGGACAAACCCAAAAAGAAAGTCGAAAAACCATCAAGTGACAAAGATAAACGAGAAAAGTCTCCAACTTCATTCAAAGTTGGTTCAATTGATGGATTAGAATATGAGCCACATGAAACGCCAAAAGAGGAATTGGAGAAGTTTGAAATGTCTCCAGAACCAGAAGAGAAAAAAGAAAAGAAACCAACTAAAATTATTAAAAAGAAAAAGCCTAAACCAGAACCTGAGACTATTGAATCAATTATTAAACCAGGAGTTCCGAAAGATAAAGAAGACATTCCTGAAACTGATATAAAATTAACATATAAACAAAAACCAAAACCAGAAGAAGAACCAATAGAAATAAAGTTGAAACCTTTCAAAAAACCAGAACCGACACCCGAAAAACCTGATAAAGATATTACTGGAGACCTAAAATTGCCAAAGAGTGAAATAAAATTAACCGAATTCTCTGACGAAGAAGAATCTACAGAAAAAAAGACTAAGAAGAAAAAGAAGAAAACAAAGGTATCAGAAACAGACGATGCTATTACACAAATTCTAACAGATGACTCACAAGCACCAAAAACTATAGAAACACAGGAACCCACAATAATTGATAATACAACAGACACACCAAAACAGAAACATATTAAGTACAAAAAAGATAAATCACCACACAAAGAACACACTGCAATATCAAGTAAGTTTTCTTATCGTATTAACAAATTAATCTTTCAGGGTTCATAACACACAAATATATAACATATAAAAATTATATAAACATTAATCTTTTCTCAATATAGTTCAACCGAAAGAGAATGAGGACGACAAAGATTTGAAAATGCCAATCACAGTCGAGGAATTACCTACAAAAATCATAGAGAACGAAATTCCAAAAGAAGATGGTACTGTTGTAAAACAGATCACAAAGAAACGCACTATTAAAAAGAAGCAAGGTACAAAGGAGCAAATAATAGAAGTTTTAACAATTGAACAAGGAGGTGCAGAACCTGAAACAACAGTTACTGTTACAGAAACAGAGGGACCTACAGAAAAAGACCAACCAGAGGAAATTAAACCAAAGAAAAAGAGAACAGTTAAGAAAATAAAGAAGGATGATGAAGATGATTACATTAAGGAACTCATTGAAATGGAAATACCTAAAACAGAATTGGAAGAATATGAGAAAGTGGATATAGAACCAACTCAGAAACCAAAGAAAAAATCTAAACCAAAGGAGACAGTAACATCGACAGAAGAAATATTAGAAGAAATTCCAGTTGAACCAATAACTGTAGAAGAGTTACCAACACAAATTACTGAGGAAGAAATACCAACAGAAGAAGGAACTGTTGTAAAACAAATCACTAAGAAACGTACCATCAAGAAAAAGGAAGGACCGAAAGAAGAAACCATTGAAGTTGTTACCGTTGAACAGGAGGGAAAAGAACCTGAAACAACAGTTACAGTTACTGAAACAGAAGAACCTAAAGAAGAAGGCAAACCAGAAGAAATTAAACCAAAGAAAAAGAAAACGGTTAAGAAAATAAAGAAAGATGATGAAGATGATTACATTCAGAAACTCATTGAAATGGAAATACCTAAAACAGAATTGGAAGAATATGATAAAGTGGATATAGAACCAACGCAAAAACCAAAGAAGAAATCTAAACCAAAGGAGAAAGTAACATCGACTGAAGAGGTATTAGAAGAAATTCCAGTTGAACCAATGACTGTAGAAGAATTACCAACACAAATTACGGAGGAAGAAATACCAACAGAAGAAGGAACTGTTGTAAAACAAATCACTAAGAAACGTACAATCAAGAAAAAGGAAGGACCGAAAGAAGAAACCATTGAAGTTGTTACCGTTGAACAGGAGGGAAAAGAACCTGAAACAACGGTTACTGTTACAGAAACAGAAGAACCTAAAGAAGAAGGCAAACCAGATGAAATTAAACCTAAGAAAAAGAAAACTGTTAAGAAAATAAAGAAAGATGATGAAGACGATTACATAAAGAAACTAATTGAAATGGAAATACCTAAAACAGAATTGGAAGAATATGAGAAAGTGGATATAGAACCAACTCCGAAACCAAAGAAGAAGTCTAAACCAAAGGAGAAAGTAACATCGACTCAAGAGGTATTAGAAGAAATTCCAGTTGAACCAATGACTGTAGAAGAATTACCAACACAAATTACTGAGGAAGAAATACCAACAGAAGAAGGAAATGTTGTAAAACAAATCACTAAGAAACGTACCATCAAGAAAAAGGAAGGACCGAAAGAAGAAACCATTGAAGTTGTTACCGTTGAACAAGAGGGAAAAGAACCTGAAACAACGGTTACTGTGACAGAAACAGAAGAACCTAAAGAAGAAGGCAAACCAGAAGAAATTAAACCAAAGAAAAAGAAAACGGTTAAGAAAATAAAGAAAGATGATGAAGACGATTACATAAAGAAACTCATTGAAAAGGAAATACCTAAAACAGAATTGGAAGAATATGATAAAGTGGATATAGAACCAACTCCGAAACCAAAGAAGAAATCTAAACCAAAGGAGAAAGTAACATCGACTCAAGAGGTATTAGAAGAAATTCCAGTTGAACCAATGACTGTAGAAGAATTACCAACACAAATTACTGAGGAAGAAATACCAACAGAAGAAGGAACTGTTGTAAAACAAATCACTAAGAAACGTACGATCAAGAAAAAGGAAGGACCGAAAGAAGAAACCATTGAAGTTGTTACAATTGAACAAGAGGGAAAAGAACCTGAAACAACAGTTACAGTAACTGAAACAGAAGAACCTAAAGAAGAAGGCAAACCAGAAGAAATTAAACCAAAGAAAAAGAAAACGGTTAAGAAAATAAATAAAAATGATGAAGATGATTACATTCAGAAACTCATTGAAATGGAAATACCTAAAACAGAATTGGAAGAATATGATAAAGTGGATATAGAACCAACGCAAAAACCAAAGAAGAAATCTAAACCAAAGGAGAAAGTAACATCGACTGAAGAGGTATTAGAAGAAATTCCAGTTGAACCAATGACTGTAGAAGAATTACCAACACAAATTACGGAGGAAGAAATACCAACAGAAGAAGGAACTGTTGTAAAACAAATCACTAAGAAACGTACAATCAAGAAAAAGGAAGGACCGAAAGAAGAAACCATTGAAGTTGTTACCGTTGAACAAGAGGGAAAAGAACCTGAAACAACGGTTACTGTTACAGAAACAGAAGAACCTAAAGAAGAAGGCAAACCAGATGAAATTAAACCTAAGAAAAAGAAAACGGTTAAGAAAATAAAGAAAGATGATGAAGACGATTACATAAAGAAACTCATTGAAATGGAAATACCTAAAACAGAATTGGAAGAATATGAGAAAGTGGATATAAAACCAACTCCGAAACCAAAGAAGAAATCTAAACCAAAGGAGAAAGTAACATCGACTGAAGAGGTATTAGAAGAAATTCCAGTTGAACCAATGACTGTAGAAGAATTACCAACACAAATTACTGAGGAAGAAATACCAACAGAAGAAGGAACTGTTGTAAAACAAATCACTAAGAAACGTACGATCAAGAAAAAAGAAGGACCGAAAGAAGAAACCATTGAAGTTGTTACCGTTGAACAGGAGGGAAAAGAACCTGAAACAACGGTTACTGTTACAGAAACAGAGGAACCTACAGATAAAGATCAACCAGAGGAAATTAAACATAAGAAAAAGAAAACGGTTAAGAAAATAAAGAAAGATGATGAAGATGATTACATTCAGAAACTCATTGAAATGGAAATACCTAAAACAGAATTGGAAGAATATGATAAAGTGGATTTAGAACCAACTACAAAACCAAAGAAGAAATCTAAACCAAAGGAGAAAGTAATAGAAGAAATTTCAGTAGAACCAATTACAGTGGAAGAACTACCAACACAAATTACTGAGGAAGAAATACCAACAGAAGAAGGAACTGTTATAAAACAAATCACTAAGAAACGTACCATCAAGAAAAAGGAGGGACCGAAAGAAGAAGTTATTGAAGTTTTTACTGTTGAACAAGAGGGAAAAGAACCGGAAACAACAGTTACTGTTACCGAAACAGAAGGACCTACAGAAGAAGACAAACCAGAGGAAGTCAAACCAAAGAAAAAGAAAATTGTTAAGAAACTGAAAAAGAATGAAAGCGATGAATATATTAAACAACTTATTGAAATGGAAATTCCGAAGACTGAATTAGAGAAATATGAAAAAATTGATTTGGAATCTGATAAAAAACCGAAAAAGGTATTGACACCCGAAGGAATTGAATTGGTTCCTATTAGAATTGAACGAAAGCAACAAAACCCCACTAAATTACAAATAATATCGGCAAATGAAGTTCCACAGGCGATTAAATTGAAGCCTAAAAAAATAAAACAAAAAGAAGTAGAAGTAGTTGAAGAAAAACTTCCCAAATTCAAATTGAAGAGTAGAATTATTCTTACGGAATATCCTCCTGCTCCAATCATACCGACAGTTACTGATCTGAAAACTAAGCGCGGTCAAGGTGAACTATCTAGAAATATCGAAGAAGCAGAAAAAATTCTTAAAAGTAAACCCAAGAAATTTAAACACATTAAAAAGAGAAAAGATAGTTTAGAGAGACCCGAATTGGAAAAATATGAAAAATATGAAAGTAGTTCGGATGAATCAATTTCATCTAAACCATACCAAAGACCAACAAAAGAACCAAAGAAAGAGGAAATTGAACAAAAGACTTTAAAAATTGGTAAGGGAAAAGTGAAACCACAAGAAGAAGAAGTAATTGAAAATGTAAAATTGAAAGCCATACCATCGAAACCAGAAGAAACAGGTGAAATGGACAAACCCAAAAAGAAAGTCGAAAAACCATCAAGTGACAAAGATAAACGAGAAAAGTCTCCAACTTCATTCAAAGTTGGTTCAATTGATGGATTAGAATATGAGCCACATGAAACGCCAAAAGAGGAATTGGAGAAGTTTGAAATATCTCCAGAACCAGAAGAGAAAAAAGAAGAGAAACCAACTAAAATTATTAAAAAGAAAAAGCCTAAACCAGAACCTGAGACTATTGAATCAATTATTAAACCAGGAGTTCCGAAAGATAAAGAAGACATTCCTGAAACTGATATAAAATTAACATATAAACAAAAACCAAAACCAGAAGAAGAACCAATAGAAATAAAGTTGAAACCTTTCAAAAAACCAGAACCGACACCCGAAAAACCTGATAAAGATATTACTGGAGACCTAAAATTGCCAAAGAGTGAAATAAAATTAACAGAATACTCCGATGAAGAAGAATCTGTAGAAAAGAAAACTAAGAAGAAAAAGAAGGTATTCAAAGGACCAGAAACGGACGATGCTATTACACTAGTTCCTACAGATGACACAGAAGAGCCAAAATCTATAGAAACACAGGAACCCACAATAATTGATAATACAACAGACACACCAAAACAGAAACATATTAAGCACAAAAAAGAAATATCACCACACATTCCCGAAGAAAGTAAGTCTAAATTAATACTGATGTTCGTAATACTGAAAGTTTTCATTAAAATTGTGACTGAATTTAGATTTTATAGCTTGCAATTACATTAGTATGTCTGAGTATTTCTGAGAAGTATAGTCAAATATGGTTATATACAATAAATGAAAACGCCATGCTTGCGAAAATAATATCGATGGCAGTATTAAATCAGAAATTTAAATTTCCACCATTTTAGGCTTCTTATATAATATTTTTGAAATCTGAACTTTCAGTCTTGCATATGCAGTAACTTTAATTCTACCCCAAAACCTGACAAATTCTAGATAATTTAATATATATTTTATTTTTAACAGATGAAAGTACAATGGAGACTACAAAATTATCGAGTGAACTAACTACAATAGAAGAACTACCAGCACAAATAACTGTGGAAGAAATACCAACAGAAGAAGGAGCTGTTGTAAAACAAATCACTAAGAAACGTACGATCAAGAAAAAGGAAGGACCGAAAGAAGAAATCATTGAAGTTGTTACCGTTGAACAGGAGGGAAAAGAACCTGAAACAACGGTTACTGTTACAGAAACAGAAGAACCTAAAGAAGAAGGCAAACCAGAAGAAATTAAACCTAAGAAAAAGAAAACTGTTAAGAAAATAACGAAAGATGATGAAGATGATTACATAAAGAAACTCATTGAAATGGAAATACCTAAAACAGAGCTGGAAGAATATGAGAAAGTGGATATAGAACCAACGCAAGCACCAAAGAAGAAATCTAAACCAAAGGAGAAAGTAACATCGACTGAAGAGATATTAGAAGAAATTCCAGTTGAACCAATGACTGTAGAAGAGTTACCAACACAAATTACCGAGGAAGAAATACCAACAGAAGAAGGAACTATTGTAAAACAAATCACTAAGAAACGTACAATCAAGAAAAAAGAGGGGCCGAAAGAAGAAACCATTGAAGTTGTTACCGTTGAACAGGAGGGAAAAGAACCTGAAACAACGGTTACTGTTACAGAAACAAAAGAACCTACAGAAGAAGACAAACCAGATGAAATTAAACCAGAAGAAATCAAGCTTAAGAAAAAGAAAATAGTTAAGAAAATAAAGAAAGATGATGAAGATGATTACATTAAGAAACTGATTGAAATGGAAATACCTAAAACAGAGTTGGAAGAATATGAGAAAGTGGATATAGAGCCAACTCAGAAACCAAAGAAAAAATCTAAACCAAAGGAGACAGTAACATCGACAGAAGAAATATTAGAAGAAATTCCAGTTGAACCAATAACTGTAGAAGAGTTACCAACACAAATTACCGAGGAAGAAATACCAACAGAAGAAGGAACTGTTGTAAAACAAATCACTAAGAAACGTACAATCAAGAAAAAGGAAGGACCGAAAGAAGAAACCATTGAAGTTGTTACCGTTGAACAAGAGGGCAAGGAACCTGAAACAACGGTTACTGTTACAGAAACAGAAGAACCTACAGAAGAAGACAAACCAGATGAAATTAAACCAGAAGAAATCAAACTTAAGAAAAAGAAAATAGTTAAGAAAATAAAGAAAGATGATGAAGATGATTACATTAAAAAACTCATTGAAATGGAAATACCTAAAACAGAGTTGGAAGAATATGAGAAAGTGGATATAGAACCAACTCAGAAACCAAAGAAAAAATCTAAACCAAAGGAGACAGTAATAGAAGAAATCCCAATAGAACCAATTACAGTGGAAGAACTACCAACACAAATTACTGAGGAAGAAATACCAACAGAAGAAGGTACTGTTGTAAAACAAATCACTAAGAAACGTACAATCAAGAAAAAGGAAGGACCGAAAGAAGAAACCATTGAAGTTGTTACAGTTGAACAAGAGGGAAAAGAACCTGAAACAACGGTTACTGTTACAGAAACAGAAGAACCTAAAGAAGAAGGCAAACCAGAGGAAATTAAACCTGAGAAAAAGAAAACGGTTAAAAAAATAAAGAAAGATGATGAAGATGATTACATTCAGAAACTCATTGAAATGGAAATACCTAAAACAGAATTGGAAGAATATGATAAAGTGGATTTAGAACCAACTACAAAACCAAAGAAGAAATCTAAACCAAAGGAGAAAGTAATAGAAGAAATTTCAGTAGAACCAATTACAGTGGAAGAACTACCAACACAAATTACTGAGGAAGAAATACCAACAGAAGAAGGAACTGTTATAAAACAAATCACTAAGAAACGTACCATCAAGAAAAAGGAGGGACCGAAAGAAGAAGTTATTGAAGTTTTTACTGTTGAACAAGAGGGAAAAGAACCGGAAACAACAGTTACTGTTACCGAAACAGAAGGACCTACAGAAGAAGACAAACCAGAGGAAGTCAAACCAAAGAAAAAGAAAATTGTTAAGAAACTGAAAAAGAATGAAAGCGATGAATATATTAAACAACTTATTGAAATGGAAATTCCGAAGACTGAATTAGAGAAATATGAAAAAATTGATTTGGAATCTGATAAAAAACCGAAAAAGGTATTGACACCCGAAGGAATTGAATTGGTTCCTATTAGAATTGAACGAAAGCAACAAAACCCCACTAAATTACAAATAATATCGGCAAATGAAGTTCCACAGGCGATTAAATTGAAGCCTAAAAAAATAAAACAAAAAGAAGTAGAAGTAGTTGAAGAAAAACTTCCCAAATTCAAATTGAAGAGTAGAATTATTCTTACGGAATATCCTCCTGCTCCAATCATACCGACAGTTACTGATCTGAAAACTAAGCGCGGTCAAGGTGAACTATCTAGAAATATCGAAGAAGCAGAAAAAATTCTTAAAAGTAAACCCAAGAAATTTAAACACATTAAAAAGAGAAAAGATAGTTTAGAGAGACCCGAATTGGAAAAATATGAAAAATATGAAAGTAGTTCGGATGAATCAATTTCATCTAAACCATACCAAAGACCAACAAAAGAACCAAAGAAAGAGGAAATTGAACAAAAGACTTTAAAAATTGGTAAGGGAAAAGTGAAACCACAAGAAGAAGAAGTAATTGAAAATGTAAAATTAAAGAAAATCCCAGAGATAGCAGATATTCCTAAAATTGTGGAAAAAGAAGTTCCAGTCAAAGAGCAAACAGAACCTGAGAAATTAATAGAAGATAAAATATCAGCAACATTTGATATCGAACCAATAAAAGATTTTGATATAGAACCTTTGGACTATCCCAAAGAAGTTTTTGAGAAAGTTAAATTTTCACCAGAACCAGACGAGAGGGAAGAAATAAAAAAACCAAAGTCAATTAAAAAGAAAAAACCAAAAGACGAACCTGAATCTGTTGAAACGCAATTAGTATTGGGTACTCCAAAATCTAAAGAAGAAATTCCAGTGGATGATATTACATTAAAATATACACAGAAGCCGAAGCCAGAAGATGAGCCCGAGAAAACACATTTGAAACCATTCACAAAACCAATGCCAGCAGAAGGAGAACCAGTTGAAGATATAGTGCATGAATTAAGTCTACCACGCCGAAAATCTAAGTCACCTGAAATAGAGGAAGATATAATCGAATTAGTAAAGATTAAAAAGAAGAAATCGAAAAAGGTTGATGATATACCAGAAGTAATATTAAAACCGGCTCAAGATACTGCAACTGAACCGGATGTTCTTACTGAGTCAGTTACTATTAAGCCCACACCAGAAGAAGGAATAACTTCTGAGGAACTTATAATGAAGAAGACAAAACCAAAACCGATTGATGAAGCAGAAGCAGAAATTATCGTGCTTATAGACGAGTCAACAAATGAGGAAATATTGAAATTACCAGTAAAAATAGAAAAGCCGACAGATTCTTTACCGATAGAACCTATTGTAGAGAATATAGATGAGAAAGAAGAAATTACAGAAATAAAAATAAAAAAGAAAAAAGAGAAAAAGTCAGATAAAGTAGAAGAAATACCTGAAATTAATTTGAAGTTCAGTAAACCAAAAGAAGTCGTAAGCGGTGATGAAGAAACTGTTGTAATACTTCCTAAATCAGCACAACCTGAAACGCCAACGGAGGAAATAAAAATAAAAAGGAGAAAGTCACAGAAACCAGAAGATGCTGGCGCTGAAATAATGTTAAAATTAAAAACCCCGGTGGACATAACAGAAGAACAAGACATTGTAGAAGAAATAACATTGAAACCAGTTGGAAAACCTACAGATGTTGCAGAAGATATTAAGATTACAAGGAAGACGTTACGAGAACCCGAGGAAGCAACTGATGCCGTACTCGTTAAGATTTCAGTTCCAGTGGAAGGTCCGGTTATAGAAGATAATATCCCAAAAGAGTCGGACGAAATTGACACTCCCAAAGTAACAGAAAAACCAATAGAGGTTCCAGTTAGTGAAATCGTAAGTGATGTAGAAATCAAAATACCAAAAGAAGAATTTGAAGAATTAGCAGATATAACTCTAAAATTATCTAAACCAATAGATGTCGTAAAAGAAGAAGAAAATGATGTTGAAGCTGCTATTATTTTAAAACCAAAAGATAGCAAGAAACCAGAAGAAGTATCAGAAGAAATTAAAATAAAACGAAAGAAGTCAAAGAAACCAATGGAAGATGCCGCAGCTGAAGTAGTAGTAAAATTGAAAGATATTAAAGAACCAGAAGAAAATCCAGATAGTTACACAGAAGCAGACTTCAGAATTCAACCACAGACAGTAAATGACGAAATAACGGAAGAATTCCGAATAATGAAAGAAAGACCAAAACAAGTCGATGAAGAATCAGCAAATTTAGAAATTACACAGATTCTTGAAACATTAGAAGAAAAACCTGATATCGATGAAATCATATTAATTGAGCCAATAGCTACCGCACCAATAGAAGACGTTGACAGTGAATTTATACTGAAACCGGAAAAACCAGTTGATGAAATAATAGAGGAAATAAAAATAAAGAAGAAGAAACCTAGGAAATCGCAAGAGGAACCCGCTGAATTAGAATTAAAACTGCCGAAACCAATAGAAATAGAAAGAAAAGAACACGACGATGATTTAGCCGAATTTACACTAATTCAAAAAGAAGATATTCCCAAAACCGATTTTACTGAAGAAATCTCTATTGGAAAGAAAAAAGTAAAGAAATCAGATGATGAAGCAACAGAACTTGTTGTTAAAATAGAAGGTAATGAAACACCATTGACTGATGAAATTGTGGATGATTTTGTTATAATAAGAAAAGAAAAGGAAGATGTTGAACCAAGCGAGGAAATCGCAATTGATATCACATTAAAAACAGAACAACCAATTGAAGAAGTTGAAGAAAAAGTCAAATTAAAGAAAAAGAAGAAATCCAAAGTAGTTGCTGAAGAAAAAGACGAAATTGTAGTAAAATTAATGCAACCAGTTGAAAAAACAGAAGATATAGTGGAAGACTTTACAATAAAGAAACCGAAAAAGAAATTTATTACAGATGAAAGTGAAGATGTGGAAGCCGATTTTATTATAAGAAAAACTAAAGAACAATCACCTGAAGTTACCTCAGAAAGCATTCAAATGAAAAGAGTTAAAAAATTAAGGGAACCAATTGAAGCAGATGTAGAAGAAACTATCCGACGCATAGAATCAATAGATGAAGATGAAATTGACGAAATAAATATAAAATTAAGGAAGGATAATGAAAAACATGACGATGATTTTGAAATTGATGAAACATTTATGTTACCAATAGAAAATGAAGATGTTGCCGAAGAATTCTATATTAAAAAGAAATCGAAACCTAAACCAAAACCGATAATTGAAGAACATGCAGATGAAATTACAATAAAAAAATTAAAACATGCAAAAAAAGCGATGAGGCCAGATATACCAGAGTATACGGATGTTGAAAATGTTACGTTTAGACCAAGAAGTACAAAAACTAAGGAAGATGTGGAACAGGAATTTAAGATACAATTAGATTCTTATGCTGAAGAAGAAATTTCAATGTCTGGTAAGGTTAAATTAAAGAAGACACGACCATTAACATATTCAGAAGAAACTGGTGAGGCACATATTAAAATTAAACAAGAATATGATGATGGTGAAGGGCCAATAGTCGAAGAAATTGATGATGATTTTAGTGAACCAGAAGATACAATGTACGATGTTGATGAACCTGAGGAATTTTCGAATATCGAAGAATTACCACCGGAAAATGTAGAATTCAAATTAAAACGTAAAAAGGATAAACAACCATATAAAATTCACGATGTAGAAGAAGAAGTATCATTTGGAATGCCAAAACGTAAACCAAAACGAGAAAGCATCACTTATGATGAAGATTCTATAACACTTCGGAAACCAAAACGGAAACCACCACAATCATATTTAGAAGGTTATTATCAAATTATTTTAAAAGTAGTAATTTTAAATTATCTTCGAAATTATATTAATTTTTAATTTTCTTTTTAGTTTTTTTTTTATTTAACTATTTCCATATATTCACTTTTCATTTATAGCTTATTAAAAAAAAATTGTGTTATATTTAACCGCTTTTATTACTTACTTTAACAGAATAAAGCAAAAAACAGAAAAGGTAATCAATTAATACCATTTAATAAGGAATTTTTCTAAAGAAAGAAAGAATTTGAATTTCACATATTAAATTATGACTGTATTCAGGTGTTAAATTAACCCATAATAATAGTCTTAACCCCCACAGTAATATTGTATGTGATTGCATGATTTTATCGTAAATGATAACAAAAATATTATCGTTATAAGTACCATTTACACCCTCGCGATTTTGCCGCATCGAAATTTCAAACTCAAACAAACAGAAATTTTATCGATATTTTTTTTTATGGACTATAACGTTTCGCGAAGGCAAAATCGCGAGCGTACGATTATCGGATAGCGCACTGTAAATTTTAATATTTCAATTTTTTTTTTACATTACGAAATCGACTATAACAAATATGTGTCGTTCACGTATAAGAATTTGATAAATATTGGAAAATTAAAATTAAAAGAATTAAACCATATAACTCAGTTTTGTTATTCATAATATATTTTATATATAATAATTATTAACCAGATTAATGAAATGAAATTCAAAACTGATTTTACGGTTCAATAATTCATAAAATTTCATTACAATCCTAAAAATAATTTGTGATAACTTGCATGTTAAATAATAACAGAGACGTTTATTTTAAAAGTTTTGATAAAACTAATTTATGCCTTGATTATATGCCTTACCAACACATGTGATGCGGCGTTATTAAAATTATGAAATATTCATATATTTTATATGGATAAATAAATCAAAGAATTGCACTATCATGCAAATTACGGTGGAGAATTTTGATAGCTGGAAAAATTTAAATTTCACGCAAAGAACGCAATCAATGCATCTTATTTTTAAAGAAAAAGATTAATAATTATTGTTATTGAAGGCGCAGTGTTTGAAGAGGTTATCATTCAAGCCGCATGTGATGAGTTCGATTCCCAGTATTGATATGAAAACACTAAATTTGCAATATAATTTTTCATACTAAAAATTACTGAACTGAATTATTAATTTTTAGTTTATTCCATTCGTTGCGTTTAATTTTCGACTTTTTACTCTACGGCTCCTCACGGGGAATATAATCAAGACTTTATAGTTAATTACGATTATAAAAATCGTCTTTGAAAGACGTTTCAAAATTGTTTAGTGCCACTTTCAAAATAAACGGCTCAACCAAAATGAATTCATTGTTTTGAAAATAATTACATATTTCTTATTATTGTATTTCCCAGAAGGAGCATCACTCAGCATAACCAGGGAATTTTCTGTTGAAGGTAGTGTCAAAATAAAATAATATACATAACAATTAATGTACATTTTTTTTAATAATTTAATAATACTTATTAGAAGTTCCAGAGGATATTATGTTTGCAATATGTACATATGTTTCGGACAACGATGACTCACTAAATATGGTGGAAGGTGAACGAGTTTATGTTATTGGTAAGTGTTTACATATTTTATATGTACCACCTGCACAGTTTTTAATTTGATTATTTATAGCGTTACATCACGATATCAATAAATATTTCTTTTTTTTCATTCTTATTTAAATAGAACGTCATAATTCAGACTGGTGGTTCGTTAAGAAACACTTGACAGCCGAAAAAGGATGGGTACCATCACAATATTTAATGGACGATGTTAACTATACTCTTTACGTACAAAAGAAACTAAATGAAAAAATTGATAAATTACCAGTTTTTGAAAGTAATATTTTTGTATTTCAATATTCATTATTTATGTATTATATTGTTTAAATTGTATCCAAAAGAAACATACCTTATATTTATTTAATATAAAATTCTTACTAATTTTTTTAAACATAAAATACAGAACCAGGTCCACAAGAAAAAACATTGGCACCAAGATTTATTGAAAAACTACAACCAATTCATACACCCGATGGTTATACAATACAATTTGAATGTAAAGTTGAAGGAATACCAAGACCACAAATAACATGGTTCCGACAAACCGCAATTATTAAACCATCACAAGATTTCCAAATGTATTATGATGAAGATAATGTAGCTACATTAATAATACGAGAAGTATTCCCTGAGGATGCTGGAACATTTACATGTGTTGCAAAAAATGCAGCTGGTTTTGCATCAAGTACTACAGAATTAATTGTTGAACAACCATTATCTGATCATGGTTCGGATATGACTGGTTTATCACGTAAAAGTTTATCACGAGAATCATCATTAGCTGACATATTAGAAGGCATACCACCAACGTTTTCACGTAAACCAAGAGCTCAATGTGTTGATGAAAATACAAATGTTATCCTTGATTGTCGTTTAGTAGCTGTACCTGAACCAGATATAATATGGACATTTAATGGTGAGGAAATTTCAACTGAAAATAATGTTAAAATTGTTACCGAGTCCGATATGCATATGTACTGTAGTGTGGTACAAATAACTAAGGTTAAAAAAAATCAAGAAGGTACATATGAAGTAATAGCACGTAATCGTGAAGGCGAATCAAAATTACCAATATTATTAAAAGTCAAAACTGGTGAAAAAGAGGCACCACAAATATTAGAACCATTAAGAAATTTAATAATAAGAGAAGGAGAAAGTGTTGTTTTAAATACACAAATTGTTGGTAATCCAACGCCAAAAGTTACATGGTTTAAAAATGGACAACCTCTTAAGGGTAATATTAAATCTGATAAAAATACACATACATTAACAATTATATCGCCAACAAAGGACAGTGCAGGCGAATATACAGTTAAAGCAGTTAATGCAATGGGCACAGTTGAAACATCAGCAATTTTAACAGTAGAAGGTAACCATAAAAAAAAATTAAATTAAATAAAATATAATCTAATAGATATTTTTTGTTTGTTTTAATATAGAATATGGAAGTGGTAATCCTGAACCACCATTCTTTGTTGAACGGTTCGAAGAACAATATGTTCCACAACGTGGCACAATTAAATTACCAGCAAAGGTTAGTGGTAATCCGATACCAGAAATTACATGGTTACATAATAATACACCATTATTACCATCAGAAAGAGTCAAACAAAGTTATGATGGTGAAAATATTGAATTGACAATATTAGAAGCAAATTCTGAAATTGATTCAGGTGATTATAAATGTATAGCAAGTAATCCAATTGGTAAATCATCACATGGGGCACGTGTTATTGTTGAGGTTGATGATGTTATATTTACGAAGAAATTGAAACGGAATATAAGTATTGAAGAATCACAAACATTAACATTAGAATGTGAAACATCACATTATGTTTCCACAAAATGGTTCCATAATGATAAAGAATTAAGTGGTATGGATCATCGAGTAGTTGTACAAGAGGATAAAGTTCATAAATTAATTATACGTAATACGGCTATACGTGATGCCGGTACATATAAATGTACAATTAAAGGACATTCAACACAATCGTCAATTGAAGTGTTAGAACGTAAACCAGAATTTATACGAACTTTAGAAGACTATGAAGCTAAGGAAAATGAACCAGCTATTTTAGAAGTTGAAATATCATCAGATACAGCAGATGTAAATTGGTTAAAAGAAGGTGAACCAATTGTTATTGATGATGATAAAATTAAGTATGTTAAAGACAGTAAAACACGTAAATTAATTATACGGAACACATCTGTGCATGATGAAGGCGAATATACATGCATATTAGCTGATCAAGATTGCACGGCAGAACTAATTGTTATTGAGTTACCACCACAAATTGTTACAAAAATGGATGACCTTACAATTGCTAAAGGTGAAAAGTCTACATTTGAAATTGAATTAACTAAAGGTGATGCATTAGTCAAGTGGTTTAAAAATGGAAAAGAATTACAATTCTCAAACCACATACAATTACGAATTGATGGTAAACGACAGAAATTGAAAATCTATAACACAACAACTGAAGATGCTGGTGAATATAGTTGTACAGTTGGTGATCAGCAATCAGCAGCTACATTAACGGTTGAAGAACCAAATGTAGATTTCACAATAAAATTACCAGATGTTACACTAGCTACAAAGACAAAAGATGTTGAGTTTACAGTAAAATTATCACAACCAGATGTTGATGTAACATGGTGTAAGAAGGGTACACCGATAAAACCAAACAAAAAATATGATATAGATGTTGAGGGTACTGTCAGAAAATTAGTTATACATAATGTGGATGATGATGATAATGAAATTGATATTAGTTGTGTAGCTGGTAATGTCAAAACTACATCAATATTAAAAGTTGAAGGTAATATATATATATATATGTAAAAATATCAATTATTAATTAATTACATTTCGGTACTGGCGTCCATAAACTTGTATAGCACATGCAGTGGAAAAACTGAGTCATAACTTTTATATTCTTAAAATTGGACACATTCAGGCATTTCTTTAGAATAGAAAACCTAAGAGTTTGTGTTTGCATTTGCTTTTGATTTATTGAAAAGATTATCAATCGCGATTACATCGCTCATCCCATATTTTCTTTGTTTATTAAAATTTATTTCAAACAAATTTTCTATGCTCTCGTATATTCAACAATTAAATATTATAAAATGATAATTACAGTGCGGCAAATATATATATTTTTCTATATGATCTGTCTTAATTGCTAATTCAAAAAAAAAAATCTTTAATTTTTATCGCTAACCTATAGGTGTCACAGTAATTTCACAAAACATATTTAGCAAGAACATTCAAAAACGTATCATTCGATTCCTCCTTATAATTTACATTTCAATTTAACCTTTTAACTGCGTTCGACGTGTATACACGTCAATATACCATAAAAAATATACACGTAGGACGCAGTTAACTGGTTAACTATCATTTTAACTAATTGAATGAACTTCTAATATTTGGGAATAAAATCGCAATATTTCCCACGAAATCTGTGGTAAAAATATGAGAGTTCTTGTCAAAAGTGTTTTGTGCAAACTACAGTCACACCTACCACAGTTAACGATTAATCAATAACAATGGGAATCAAATTTATTATAATTTTGTTGTATTGTAATCTAAAGGGATTCCATTCCCATAGCTATTTGTTTATCTTCAATAGAATTAATTGACGAATGAAAGAATTTAATTATAATATTATATTTTATTTATATTTTCCATAATAGAAATGCAAGTTCCACCAACATTAACGCTATCCGATAAAGATAAAGTTTATAAAGTACGTGAAAATGACGATGTAACATTTACAGTAAAAGTAACTGGAACACCAAAACCAGAAGCTGAATGGTATACATCAAAGAAAATAATAAAAAAATCACCACGTACAATAAAAACATCGGACGATGAATCGGCAAGTTTAACAATAAAAAAAGTTGTTGATGAAGATTGTGGTGAATATACTATTAAAGTTATAAATCCAAGTGGTGAGGCCGAAGCTAATCTTACATTAATTATAATGAGACCACCAAAACCACCGGGTGCACCGGAACCATTAGAAGTGGCACACGATTCACTAACATTATTTTGGAAAATTCCTGAAGATGATGGCAATAGTGACATTACTGAATATATTTTAGAATATCATGATAAAACGGAAACCAAGTAAAATATTTAATTTTAATTAATTATCTATTATAAATAATACATCATACTATTTTATATAACTATACATTTATATTCATTACATTATGTTATTGTTAAAATGTTATTAATTTTCACAGATGGACACAAATTACAAAAATTAAAGATACCACATACACATTAACGAAATTAAAAACTGAATCAGAATATATATTTAGAACAATTGCCGTTAATGAAGTTGGACAGAGTCCGCCATCACCAACATCAGAATATATAAGAATAATAGAACCGATAACAAAGGAACCGCCAAGTATACAGGAACCATTAACAGATGTTTATGTTGGTTTAAAAGAAAAAGTAACATTGTCCTGTATTATTGGTGGTACACCAGCACCAGATATTAAATGGACGAAAAATCAAAAAACATTTGAAACAAAAACTATGGTTTACGAAAATCGTGTTGCAAAATATACAATTGACGAAACAACTGAAGAAACGGAAGCAACATATTCATGTATAGCTACAAATGAAATTGGTAAAGCTGATACATCATGTAAAGTTATTATACAAGAAAAACCTGTAATTACAATTAAAGAAAATTTAATAACACAAAAATTAAGAAAATCAACACAATGGAAAGTTATAGCAAATATAAGTGGTTTACCAAAACCGGATATTTATTGGTATAAAAAAGATACGAAATTAATATCGAATGACAAATGTACCATCACATATGAAAATAATGTTAGCATTATTACAATAGAATCTGTTGAAAGATCAGATAGTGATAAATATACAATTGAAGCAAAAAATACAGCTGGCACTTGTTCTGTGGACGTAACACTTAAAGTAATAGGTAAATAAAATTTTTTATTTATTGTTACATTAGAATTGCTATACTATACTACTATAAAACTATAAAATTATGGTAATTAAATTATAAAGCAAACAATTATAATTATATTTACAAAAATAATTTTATTAATTCGTAATATTCTTCCCTCAACTGAAATATACTAATATAACGTGAAAGTCTATTTTATCGGACCAATGTAAGGACAACATATTCCTGTTTATATTTTGATTTTATTTAATTGTATTATTTAATTTTATTTGAAGTTTTTCTAATTTTGAAAATGTACTTTAAATATCCTTTTTTTTCATGCAAAAATATATATAGATAAACCAGCTAAACCAGAAGCGGTAAATGTTACGGAAATCAAAAAAGATGCTGTTATAATTGAATGGAAGCCACCAGAAGATGATGGTGGTTTAGATATTATAAAGTATTCCATTGAAAAATGTGATCCAGAAAATTTAGTATGGATGAAAGTAGCTGACGTTGAAAAAGATATTGATTCATATTGCATACAAAAATTAATGACCAATGCACAATACGTATTTCGCATAATGGCATTAAATCCAATTGGTGAATCGGAACCATTAGAAAGTGATGCTGTCACAATTAAAGTTAAAATGGGTAAATTATATAAATATATGATAATAACTTTATTTATATGTAACTATATGTAATTTATAAATTAATTAAATATATATATTTATATAACAGAGCCACCATCGGCACCACAAAAACCAGTTGATGTAACTGGCATGACAGATACATCATTAACATTATCATGGCAACCTCCAGAAAAAGATGGAGGTTCAAAAATAATTGAATATATCATCGAAATAAGAGAGGAGACTACAATAAAGAAAACTGAATGGACATTCATTGGTTCGACAACTGGTGATTGTACTAATTTATTTGTAGATACATTAACAAAAGATACTGCATATGAATTTAGAATATTCGCTAGAAATGAAATTGGAACAGGTCCACCATTAATAACAGATGAAAAAATCGTTGCAGGAAAGAAAATTAGTAAGATATTTGCAGATTATAAATTCTGTTTTTTTTTTCATATAATATAAATTATAATAATCATAAAATCATATGTTAAAAAAAAAAAAAATCATCTATGCTTTTCTTAAATTTGCTTTAACAATTTTTTTTATTTGCTTTTATTTCCAATTTGCCGATATGCTAGAAGCAATTTCTAAATATACTAGTAAGTCAGACATAACAATACGTTTTCATTTTGACTTAATAATTTTAATATAAAAATTAACTATAAGTGGGTTTTTTATACATAAAACTTTTCTTTAATAATAAAAAAAAAAAATAGCACCACCATCAGCGCCACAAAATCTACGAACGCTTGATGTAACTACACGTAGTGTGAAACTACAATGGGAACCACCTGCAAGCAATGGAGGAACTGAACTTTTAGGTAAAATATATAATATATATAATAGTTAATATACCGGTCATTTACACATTTATTTGATTTAAATAATAATAAATACAGGATATATAGTTGAAAAACGAATTTCCACATCATCAAAATGGACTAAAGTTGTAACATTAGATACATATTGTTTACAATATTCTGTTGATAATTTAAAAACAAAATCTGAATATGCATTTAGAGTAACTGCAGAAAATGCAGTAGGTGTAAGTGCACCTGCTGTTATAGATAATATTATATTAAAAACACATGCAAGTAAGTGTATCATTTTTTATTTAATAATAATATAAATAATGAATTGTAGATTTATAAAACTATTTTGTATTCCAAATTCAGTAATTGTTTTCTAGTATTTTTACAGTATTTTGTTATTTTGTTATTTTTAAATTATTATTAATCCATCATATAGTCGCACTCATTATATGTCAAGGACGATACATATTTATTTTTTATAATACTATATAATTACCGGCATAAATGTTGTAAATATACAAATATCATTTATGTTAAATTTATACTGTGTTTAATCTATCAATATATTGATATCAGGACCAAAATTTAAAATTATATAAATATTTGTATTTACATGTTGTGATAAATTGAGTTTAAAACAATATAAACGTTTGTGGTATAGCGCCGATGATTATTAATCATGAATTATAGCTGGTTAAATTCCCGTAAATTTTCATAAGAAATTTTTCGGTATTTATTTTAATACTGAAATTTTTGGGTGACCATTTGTTAGTTTATGGAATAACAAGAAAAACGCATATCTTTGAAAATATGGTATTTTGGACACTACTCAAAGATTAACAATGTCTGCACACACACACACACATCACAATGGGCTAATCACAAATATAAAATTAATAGAATTATGAAAACATATATCTTTCGTTAAATTGCAGTACAATTGGTAAATTGTTATATATATTACTACCATGCGGCAGAGAAATTTACCAACTTGGCTGTAATGAAAGGTTTATTTTTATTAGATAACATAAAGCTCCACTTGGACTATGACTTTTAAATATATAGTCAGAATGAAAAATCCTCTTTATGCCCATTTTATTATTATTTATAAATAAGAATATTCTGTTTTAAATAAAAATTAATAATTTTTGCTGTTCCACAACGTATGCGATCCGCAAGTTTATTATTATAATGTTTGAAAAATAAAATTATAAATAAAACTCACGCGTCAGTAATTGTTTTCATAAAAATTATAAAAATTCGCAAAAATGGAAATAGAAAAAACAAAGTAAAGAAAAAATCTATATTATTTAATTAAAAATTATAATAAATATATTCTTATTATTAATTCAATTAAATTAATTAATACAACAATATAAAAATTAAAAGAAAATCATAAGCATGCAGATGGCAATACAAACATATTTATTTATTGTAATTTATTATTGTAGCTGTTCCATCACCACCAACAGCACCATTAGAAGTACGTGCCGTTGGTGTTAATGCAAGCATTTTCGAATGGGGTATACCAGAATCTGATGGAGGTGCGCCATTAGAAGGTTACAATATTGCCATTCGTGATATTAAAAAGACTATGTGGATTGAAGTTGGTCGTGTACCAGCTGATGTTCAAAAATTCCAAATTAGAGATTTACAAGAAGATCATGAATATTTAATAAGAATATATGCTAAAAATGAAGTTGGACTTAGTGAACCATTAGAATCTGATGAACCATATAAAGTTCTACCGACAATAGGTATATAATATAAATTAATATTTATTCTCATAGCTATTTACGATAAATATTACTTTTCTATTTCTCTGCTAATATTACTATTATTAATTAATTTGATGTATTATTTTTTGAACATAAATTGTTTATTATTATAGGCGAAGATATTGCCGACGAACCACGTACAGAACTTACTGAACCTACTGGTTTTACAACTGAAAATACATCTTCGTGGATTAGAGATAATAATATGGATGCCGATATATCTTCTTATGCACGTGCTAAATTATTACGAAAAGATGAATATTTCTTCCGAATTTGGCATTATGCAAAGAAACTATTTAAATAATTATGAAAAAAAAAATAATAATCATTATTATATAAATATGAATTTAAAGATTTAGATTTAGAAATTAAGAAAAAAATAAAAAAAAAATAAAAAAGAAGTAATATCTATTAAATCTATCTTACCACAACTACACTTACATACAAAATATGTAAATTTGAATTTATTTAATTTTAGATAAGTAAAAATAAATAATATAAATTTATTATATAATTAATAAATTATGCGGTGCAGCATTATTTATTTATTTTTTAAATTTATATTATTTATTTAATATTTATTTTTTATTTATAATTTATAAAAAAAAAAAAGTGAATTACTTTCTTTATATATTTGTTTATGAAAAAAAAAAAAAAGAAAATACGGAAAATGTTTATATTTTGAAATTTAATTTTAAGAACTGTGATAAATTTATGATTTTATTATTATTTTATTTTACATAATATAAAAATTAGCTTGCGAAGAGTTTTAAATTAAAAATAACAAGAAAAAAAATCAATTAATTTCATTTACATATTATTAAAAACTGAACTTTAAGAACTACTATTTATCATTATATATGTAACTAATACAGAAAGAATCAATTGTTTAATTTTAGTATATGAATATGATTGTTATAATTCTATATATATATAATTGTTGTAAATAAATTCTACTTCAATTGCAAACATTTTCGCAATTTTGTTAATATTATTCTAATAATAAATGATAAAAGGAACAAAAATAATATTATTTGTAAATAAAAGAGAGACAAAATATAGGTGCAAATAATATTTAATTTTTGTTCTTCCTTATTAACATTTAAATGGATAAATATTAACAATTTGTAAAAATCATTTGAAGTAAATTAATTGGAACAATTTTATTATACGTGTGTTCGAAATAAAATAATTCAAGAAATAAATGAATAAATTGAATAATAAAATAATTTTTCATTAACTATATAAATTATCACTTAAAATGTGCTTATATACAAGAAATAACCCTGCCAGGCTGCTATATAAGAATATACGAAATTTTTAAAACGATTCCCACATTGTCAGAACAAATATTTTCAGTATGGGAAAATCAATAAAGAAAAATTTATGATACGATTGGAGAATTTCATAAAATTTATGTGTAATGTTAATTTAGAACAGAACGAATATTTCTGTCTTTTACATCGACCCAAAAATGAATGCAGCTCAAAAAATTACAAACGTTACTCTAATTCCAAAGAAATCAATAAAATGATTCATGTACATCTAATGAACGACCTAATTGTCATTATTAAAAAAAAATTCTGAGAACCGAAACGTTAACGTCCAATAGAAACCAATATCAAATATACCAACCAAAAACCGATAACCATATCATTCACGGCTTAGCGTTTCCAGATACGATAGCCTAGCCACCGTAGCCATAGCCACATTTTATTTATTTATTTTCATACGAAAACACTTTCAATTTGTGATTTGGTATTCATAATTCCTTATCGCTTTTCATTAATTGTTAATTATTGTTATGACAAAACATTAAACATGAATTTGTCACAACTTTGTTATACTGTAATGTATAACAATATAAAATATTAATACTGTGTTTGCAATGTCCCTATATAATATATATTACTCGATTTTCTGAGATAATATCGATATACATATAGAATTGTTTGCTTCGTTTTATTTTGATTTTATTTGACATTTTTTATAACAATACAGCTCTCTCAAATCAAAGTTTGCCATGAAAATTGTAAATATGTAATAATAATATATATTATGTAAATTAAATATATATATAAAATAATAATAATCTACGCCACATTTACTTGCTCGCAGTTGTGACAAAAAGTTGAAACCAATTATCTAATTTGTCACATTTTTTTGACAATTCTGTGGATTTTGGCTACGTGGGTCTTCATTCAACCGAAAATTGAACCAAAGTTGAAAATCTAAGAAAAATTGAAACAAAAACTGAATTCAATTTTCACGTAGCGTAAAATGTAAATAAATGGAGAAATAATAACTATCTTATTGTACATATAAAAATCTAGATTACGAATTTCATTTCATGAAAATTGCGAAGGAAAGAAAAATAGTAAATATATTCATACTAGAAGAGTTCTACTATATTATTCACCTGTCAATAATTCTAAATCTCACCATTTTAATTGCTAGAAAATGCATTTAAATTTGAAAATTCAAATTTAAAATCAATTCTAAAAATGAATATTATCATGTTTCCAACAAACAGATTTTATTGCTTAGTCTATACGCACATTGATTGGCTGAGTTAAGCTTTTGAAATCAAAAGCCTTTTTTATTTTAGGCTTCATCTAGACTTTCATTTTACTGTGGTATTCAATGAAAAATTGTTTAAACTTTTAATTTGTAAACTAAAACTGAATTCCATTTAACGTTGAAATAATTAAAATTCTTTCTATTTTTCTTGCAATCAAATGTAAAAATATATTATAAAATCTGGATATTGACAATAAATGTAACTAAATAATAGATTTTAACATTTAAAAAAATTGTAAGCGTAAGTGGTGCTACTCGTGGCCAACACCTGCATTATTTGCATGAACGCAACTACAAACAACGTGCCCACCTAAAATCGAACGCGCCAAACGAAGCCAAGAAAAATTTCTTCTAAATCGCCATTTTATTTTTGTATCGTCGTTCGGTATGGTGGCTTGGCTACAGTCACGTCCATCATAAGTTCAAGGGCTGCGTCAATTCTATACTCTAATAAATTTTCAATAAAAATTTACTGACGTAAAAAATGCGTGATTATTGGTGATAAATTAATTCGGAAAGTTTAAAATATTATTTTTAAGTGTGTGGAAAGTGATTTTTTAAAGACTATTGTCGAATATTCTATATAGTATTGAAATTGTATACAAGGAATTATACAATATTGTTTTTCAATGAATGACGTCATACGCGATTTCAAGGTCCCAAGCAATTTAGGTATAAAAAAAAAAAATATGTAAAATTTTTTACAATTTATTTTTTGGTTTATCTTTTCTTCAGCTCATCATATCATATACAATATACAATATAATAAAATTAATAATAATAATAATAATAAGAATAAGAATAATAATAACACTCGGTTTTTTCTTTGGGCGAAAAATGTGTATGTTATTTTAAATTCTTTTAAATTTCAATTTTTCATATATATTTGAGTGTGTTGTTGTTGTGAATATCTGAATTTGCATTTATATTTAATATAGTTAATTAAAATGTCCGTGCAGCAATTTTGTTTGCGTTGGAATAATCATCAACCAAATTTTATATCAGTGTTTTCAACGCTTTTGCATAATGAAATCCTTGTTGACGTCACTTTAGCTGCTGAAGGAAGACAATTGCGAGCACATAAAGTTGTATTATCAGCTTGTAGTTCATATTTTCAGGTAAATTATTAAGTATATTTTATTAAAATGCAGTAATAAAAATTAATAACCACGCATAAATAGTGCTATATAAAATGAAAAAAGTACAAATTTTTGCTTTTAAAAGAATGGAATAAATTCTGTTTCTATTTTTTTTTTTTGTAAAAAAAGACAGCCATCAAAAAATGCATACGGCATACATACATACATAATGTCTGTGGCTGTGCATACATACATACATAACGTAATATTTCTTTTCATCGTGTTGTCGTCGCGGCGATAGTGCAAAATGCAAATGTCAGAAAATACAACTTAGTTCGTTTTTTTCCTTATTTTTTGTAACAAAAAAATGCTTTAAATAAATCGCATCATTTTCTTTTCTTTTTAACTAATGTTTTTCAAATAAAAATAAAATTGAATGAGTTAAGTTGAATAGTGTTTTTATTGATACAAAAAAAACAAATGTTAAAATTTTTGTGATGTAATCGTATACAAAACATGAATTCTACAAGGTTCGTGTAACTTTTTTTATATATATATTTTTTCTTTTTTTTTATATTTTTGTCTTTATGGTTTACCATAAATTCAATAATTATTTAATATATTTTTAATTAAGAATTGTATTCTATGTGTAATAAAATTTTCATACATTTGTTCTAATAAATTTATGCACATAAAATATGGCACTCGTCTAATGATGTCATTTATTGATTTATCAACACATTTCATATAAATTTTTATGTAAGGGGGAAAAAGAAAGAAAAAGTTTATTATTTTCCAGATTGTAAATAATATATATCTTAATTATTTTTTTTTTTTCCATTAAAACAAAAATAAATAATTATAATTAACTGAACAACCCTATAAATTTTGTACTCATATTGCTTCTGTCGATGCCCTTCTTCGTGTCCATCAACGATGTTACAAATGATGATGATGACATTTATATAAAACATTAAAACATTATTGTTGTTGTTATTGTTGTTCTTGTTGTTGTTTCTTCTTGTTGTTGTTATTGTTGTTGGTGATGTTATTACCGTCTATCTTATGTATAAAAGAAAAAATAATAATAAAAAACGTTGATGTTGTTTATAATATGATGATGCCATTCCATATTTTCATCCAGTTCGATTTTCCAAAGAAAGTTTTATTCTTTATATACGATTAAATTTTCAGAGCCTATTTACATCAAATCCATGTCAACATCCAATTGTTATACTTAAAGATGTTCAATATAATGATTTGAAAACTATGGTAGATTTTATGTATTATGGCGAAGTTAATGTATCACAAGAACAATTGCCGCACATATTGAAAACGGCTGAAATGCTAAAAATTAAAGGACTTGCAGAAATGCCCGATCATGTACAAGTAACAAAATCTGAAAGTAAAACATCATCTGATCAAACTGAACAAACTCAATCTAACAGTGGTGCTGAATCATTGTGGGGAAGTAGTGAATCTCAACAACAATTTCAACAACAGCAACAACAACAGCAACAACAACAACAACAACAACAGCAAATGCAACAACATCAACAACAACAACAACAACAAGATCAACAGCAACAATCACAGCGAAGAACACCGTCACCGGGTGCTATGTCACCAACGGCAACACGAAGAAAACGTTTAAGAAAATCATCTACAGGTTATTTTGTTGATGTTATATCCAGAAAAATGACTAAAAACATAATATAAATAAAAATCAAATGTATTCTAGGTTCAGGTTCAATTTCAGCTGAACGTACATCAGAAGAACACAGCAGCATTGAAGGTTCAAGCGGTGGTTTAAATATGTCACAAATTGATCCAATGTCTACATTTAGTTCAACGTCAACAGGTCCAACAAATTTATCACAAAATATAAAAGTAATGAAAAAAGAATCGGATGAACCATCATCATCACAACAACAACAACAACAACAACAAAATCGTGATTCATCACAAGAAAGTACTGAAGATTCACAACAACATAGTAGTGGCGGTGGTGGTAGCAGTAGTGGTCATCATATGCATCAAAACATATTGGTAATTTTTAACTTTTATGTAGTAATTAGTAATTTCCCTAAATCGTAGACAAACACTTCAATCATGTTGTTTTCTTTTGTGTTATATTATTTTTGAAATCAAATTAATTATATTTCATGCTGTCATAGTATCGTAACGCAGTGTTAAATCTGTTTTAAATTTCAAATCCGAACTATATGAAGAACATATTGTTTCATGTTGATGTTATTTATATGGGTATGACTTGGTGTTGTTCATTGGTTCGGTTTTAATATTCAGTGTATGCAATAATAATATTATATTATACATGTTTTACAATTCCATTGAATAATATAATAGTTTAGTAAAAAATAATTTATTTAAATACTTATCATTTGAAAAATTTGCTGTTGTACATATTAAATTATTAAAAGTAATTGTTAATTTAACGATATATATATATATCTGTATGTATTTAGCCTTATAAAGGAATGTCACAACAATTAGGCATGGATATAACAAGTCCTACAACATCGACGGAACAAGGTGGTGGACCGTCATCATCATCAGTTAGTTGTCCACAATCTCAATCATCATCACATTCAAGTAAGTCAAAAAAAACTTAATATTAAAAATTAAATTTTTTTTTTTACTGTTTTTTAAATTCATAATTTCATATATCTCTAATTTGTATATTTGGAAAAAAAAATTTGTTTTATTATTATTATTATTATTATTTGGTAATTTGATGTTATATATGTTGTGACGTGTGTTGCAGTGAAGATTTTACAAGGCTGCAAAATTGCTTTTTTTTTTTTTTTTTTTTTCATGTTGTTTTATTCATAACATTTTATCATTTTTCGGTGTTAATTATTTTAATTTATTTTTATAATTTTAATAAATCTACTGATAATGTATATTACATAATATAATGTTAATAATATAGTATATTAATTGATGCAGACTAAACAGTATACATTATTTTCCTATAATAATTTAACTATACAATTTTATTCGAAATAACAGAGTGTGATGTTGTTATATAACGATGTAAACATACGCTATAGAATCTCTGTAGATTTTTAATTTATGTGATTAAATCATACGAAAAAAAACTAGTAATTTAAAGTCTATCATAAAACTTTAAATATAAAATATATAATTGTCACGACAAATACAAAATTTTGCAAATTGCAATAATACTATAATCATTTTGACCAAAGTAATTTCTTCTTATTTAAAAACATGTCCAATTGGTTTTTTTGTTTGTGTTATGGTACTGGCTATCAAATCATATTGAACAAATAATTTTAAGATATTTCTAAAATATGAGTTTCTTCTGCAGGAGTCCACATTTTGTTTCTGCTGTTATGCTGTTACATATTCCAACCAAAAAGAAAATTTAAAGTATCTACTTAAATCCAGAAAAGCAAATGATTTAAAAATACCGGTCACACATCAATTTTGTATTTGTCGCGACAAGGATAATTTGTTTTACTACTAATACATCTATCTTTGCCGTTTTACTTAACATTTTTCAGGAAGTAATTATTATTGTACTTTTCTGTTCCATTGTTGAATATTAAGTAGATTGATTGATTGTTGTAGGGATATCGTCATAAATGGTTAACAAACATTTCAACTATCAACATTTTTATGAACATATCGCGTGATAACCATTCATTCTATTCAAATAGATATCCCAATTACATCATTTTATTATGATATGCTTATAAAAACTTGTAAAATGTGTTTGGTTAAATTAAAAACAACAATATCTTGTGCTAAAATGAAATCAAAATTTGAATAATATTAATAAAAACCAAAGCAATATATTTTTTTATTAATTGTTTTATACACCAATAAACAAATGTGAATTATTCGATACAACATAAAGTAATAGTTTAACCCTTTATTTTTACTACTTGCATGTATTTTATAAAAAATAAATACAGCTCTTATCCCAAAAATTTTAATTAGAATATACAATGCACATATTGTATTTTCACACATTGAAATTATTTACCGCACAAGACGTGTAGTACACATTTGTTTGGCAGAGCAAGATGAAGAAGATAACAATGTATAAAATTAACATAAATTAAAATATAAATTAAATAGTAAAAATATGCAGGCAGTTTCATTATATTTTTTTTTATGAGAATTTAATTTAACAACTCTATTTTACAAGCGAAAATAATATAGATTGTTAATATCAATTTAATGTATAACTGCTTGGTTCTTATGTATTTAAGTTTGGCAAAGTTTGTTTGCAATTTGTTTGCATAAATTTGACAAAACGTAGTTTCTATACGGCACAACTATGAAGTTACATGTCCACTGAACCACGATCATAGTTGTATTTGGCACCGCACATACTTTCTTCATAACCATTTCCAAGTTTATCTCCATCCAAAGAAACGATTGAATTTCCTGAAATTCTATGAATCTCACCAAACTGATATTTACTTTTTCTCCATCTCAATCAACACCATACGATATTTAAAATCCTAAAATCGATAATGGAAAAGTTGGATTTTGTAGAGAATCTTAAATAACAAAATATATTAATATTGGTGTAATCTTTTGATGCCAATATATAGTTTATTTATTAATATTTTATTGTTGGTAACGAAAGTTTGATAAACGCTTTGTTAATCTATTTGGAAATCGATTTTTACAGAGATGAATTTTTATTTATATTCAATCCTCAATATAGTTGTTATGATCGCGACGATTTTTTTCAAGTTCGTAATATTCATAAATTAAGAAAAAACTTAATCACTTTAACACAATTGAAAGCGTTCTTATTAACTTGTTTTCATACAATTTATATTAGTGTAGCAGCTATGCCACCCCATTACAACATAAACTATAACGGGTTAGAAAGAAAAAAAATTGCACATTTTAATTATTAAAATTTTGTTAATTTATTATCCCTTTATTTTAAATTTTTTTATTTAATTTTATATTAACTAAAGAATTTGAAACTAATTTTTAAAAAATCATTTTCATTATAAATTATTTTCATGCTTTTAAAATTCATATTATTTTTCAAAATTATTTTTTACAATGTTTTTTTTTTTTTTATTTCATTTATTTAATTTATTTAATTTTTTTTTGTTTTTTTTTTTTAATTTGTTGTGTATTAATTTTTATTTTCATAATTTTATAATTTTTTTTGTTTTTTTTTTTTTTTAATTATATAAATCTAAATATTAATTAAATTTTTAATTAAAATTCACAATGTTGTTGTTGTATTATGATTTATATTTTAATTCTCAGAACTCTCAATTAAATTTAAAAAAAAAATTATTCATTAAATTTTATTTAAATTAATTTAAGTTATATAAAAAAAAAAAAGGTCTTACGTATTATAAGTACTAAGAGAAAAAAATTCAGAAAATTCATAATTTTTTATTTTTTGTTTTATATTTTTTTTTTATTTAATTTTTTTTTTTTAATAAATAAATAAAATAATTGCACAAAAAAAAAAAAAAAAATTTAAGAGAAAATATTTTTCGACAAAAAGATTTTATAATTTATTTTTTTTTTCTTTTGCAAAAAAATAAATTAAAAATCTGTTGCAATCTGGGAACAGGAGAGAGCTCTGATTTTTGTTTTTTTTTTTTTTTTTTTCCTTATTATTAATATTATTGTTAAAAGTATCTGTTTCGTATAAAATGTTTGGGGTGGGCGAATTTTTATATTTCACTAAAAACTATTAGAAAATGTAAAATCTTTTACTTCACTGCAAACACGTATTTACTATAATTATTATTTTATTGTTATTTATTACTTAATATTATCGAAAAAAAAATTGTTTTTTTTTTTTTTTTTTTTTTTGTTTCATTTAGAAAGAAATTTTTTTTTTCTTTGATTTTATTTTTTAATGAATTGCTAATGTTAAATATTTTTTTTTTTTTTTTTAATTATTGATTAGTTGACTTTTTTTTTTTTTTTTACAATTTCAATTATTAAAAACAACTTTTATTTTTGAGAAATATATCATTAAAAAAAATAATTGGCTCTCCTTCCTCTCCCAGGTGTGCAATGGACTGTAGTCGACTCAAATTATACAAGATTTGCATTAACATCGTGTCAGACAAACGTTGGAATACAATCTAGTGGTGGTGGCATAGGCGGCGGTGGTGGTGGTGGTGGTGGTGGTGGTGGTGGTAGTGGGGGTGGTAGTAATAATAATGGTAATAATGGCAATGGCAATGGCAGTGGCGGTGGTAATAATAATCACAATAATCCTAATGACAATTCACATACAACAAGTAATAGTACATCAAATTCATCGACTAATAATGATGGGAATAGTGATAATCATTCACAAATTCAACAATATCAACAACAACAACAACAACAACAAGGAACATCATATTCACCACAAATAATATCAGTAAATCCAAATAGTTTAGTGAATAATTATTCAACAAATTTGTCAACGCCAACTTCACCGGAAGGTACTAATAACACAATTGTACAATATCAGGGTGGTGGTAATAGTAATAGTAGCGCAAGTGGAGGAGGTGGCGGTGGTAATGGAAATGGAAATGGTGGGGACGGTAGTGGAGGCTCAGGAAGTAGTGCTGGTAGTAGCACTAACGGTGGTAATAGTTCTACGTCTAATCAATCTCGTAATATACAATTGACTAACAATAATAATAATAATAATAATAATAATAATAATAACAATAATAATAATAATAATAACAATAATAATAATAATAATAATAATAATAATAACACTAATAATAATAATAATAATAACAGTAGTAGTAGTAGTAATAATAGTAATAATAGTCAAAATACATCAACAGCTGCACCGCAAAAACGTAAACGTACTGTTAATCCACAAGGTGATGAAAATTTTTTACGTGCATTGGAAGCTGTACGATTTGGTGGTATTGGATTTTGTAAAGCGGCACGTATGTACGGTGTTAATAATCGTACATTATGGTTAGAATATAAAAAACGTGGTTATCCGATAAGTCGTCCAAGCATAAAAAATCGCATAAAATTAGAACCAAATATGACGCCACCACCATCATTGACACCAAAAAATGAAGATAATACATCAATGGAAACATATGAACAAATGTCACAACAGTCAACATTAAATATGTCTTCTGTACCGCCAGAAGCAGAAACACCGGCATCATTAATGTGTCCACCGCATGCTCATCCAATGGGTGTTATGAGCTTTTTAGATACACGTCATGTTGAATTTGCACAAAGCATTCATCCAATGGCGCGTCAACGTTTTTCAGATGGTGCCGTTAATGTAAATCCTGCAGCAATGAATTTACAGGGACTTAATTTTAATTCAATGTAAAACAAAGTGATGAAGATTTTGATTTTGTCGATGTATGAGATAACATTTTAGTTTCACGTATAAATAATAATTTATCCGAATTTGTAATTTGTGTGTTTGTTTGTTTGTTGATGCCATATGAAATAAAGAAGAAGAAGAATAATAATTTATATATATCGATTTTGTCTCTCTGCTGATAATGTGTGTGTTTGTTTAATTTTTATTGTAATAATAAAATGTGTGTTTTTTTTTTCATAAATTTCACAATAAACAATTATTTTATTATTAACAATTATTACAATTATAAACGTTTCATTACACAACCACAATAAAAGATATGTAACTGTAACAATGCTATGTATGTGTTATTATAAATAAGTGAATCTCTAAAAACAAAATATACTAAGTGATACATTGTGAACATTTTGAACAATCAATTAGTAATTAAACAATAATAAACAAACAATTAAGTAAACGTAATAAATAATAAAAACAAAATAAAACTTTATAAACGGAACAAAGAAATAAACGTTAATGTTTTCTTTTTTTTTTTATTTCCATAAGAATTAAGTGAACAAATAATTTATATACGAAAATCCAAAATATTAAGTTAGTTAGTTTCTTATTTGAGAGTGTGTAATTTTTTTCTTTAGTAATTTAATTTTGTCTTTCAATTTTTTTTTTTTTTTTTTATTGTGCTTAATTTTAAGAATTATAAAACTGAACATTAAATTTTGTTAAAAATTTAATTAAAATAGAAAAAAAAAAAAAAAATTACATATTAATTAATTTGTCTCTTAAAATTACATATGTTTATATAAATATTATAATGTGTGGGTTTCCGCCGCTACCACAACCCCCTCCTCATCTCTCACCATTGATATGAAATTCATTGTAATCAATTAAATATATATAGAATTTTAAAAATAAGATTTATTGTAAATATCAAATTTTGATTGACTGACTTCAATTTCGAATTTTAATTTGATTATTTGCTATTTGTAGAATTTTATTAATAACATAACATAATTATTTATAATTAATATTAAATATAGGTTTATACATTATAATAATTATAATATTACAGTAAACATAAAATAAATAAAATAACATATTCTAATAAAAGGAAGCACGATGAGATGCTGATTTAATAAATAATATTTTATAGTTTGAATAACGATAATTTTTTTTTTTTTTTTCCTGTTTCTTATACTAAATGTAAGGAATAAAAAATTATGAATAAATAATAACTATTATTATTAATACATATACCAATTTATTATATATTAAATATTAATTTAATTTATTTATATATAAAAATACAAACATTTAAAAATTAACACGTATGAAAGAAAAAAGAAAAAAAAAAAAAATATGAAAATTTAATAATTGCATAAAAAAAAACAATTCATGTTCTTATTTAATTTATTTATGTTTTTTATAAAAATTTAACAAAATTATATTGAAATTTATTGAATCATACAGATACATATTAATTGAATTTAACTTGTACTTAATCCTACAAAAAGTAGTGGCGTCTCGTGAACAAATATTTATAGATTTCAATTTATTTTCGATCCGTTCAGTTGAAAGTAAAGTAAATAATGAAAAAATTTGACCGTTCACCAGATTCGATTTTTGCGGAAAATCGACCTTTATAAACTATCATATATTTTTTTAATTATACGAGCGGGCCATAGATTTAACAAATTTTCATTTTTATATACATAAATTTCCAATCTTTTATAGAAAAAATATAAAAAAAAACCCTTTCACCGCTTCATGACCAATTTTTTTTTAGTTTAACGTCAGTGATATTAAAAACTGAATGCTAATTCTAAAGCTTTGCCACTGCTTAAACGGATGACGACATAGTATGTGTATTTTGTAATTTTTATAGACATAAGTAATTGCGAACGATCTTAACGTTGTCCATCGTTGTGTAAAAAATCATTAGAAACCGTATTTAGCATACTAATTTTGACCATGTAGCTCGCGTTTAAGACTTTTATTTCATATACACAGTACATTGTTTTTTTTTGAGCTATCGCAAATATAGGAAAATATAACAATAATTGTTCAATACAAATGCCAATCGAAGTACCCCAACTATATCAGACAAAAGCAACCGTTTTGTCAATTTGAATACAATACACTAAATAATATTTAAAAATTATTCGAAAGTCCTATATCTGTGAAATCTACAATAACTAAATTGTAAATCCATTCTGTGTAAATTCGCACTTGACTATAGAAAGGTCACTATAAATGTTCGGCAATGCAATGAAGGGAAAACGTTAAACTTTCATATTTTCCTATACTCATTAAATTATTTCATATATTTTTTCTCAATTTACTTATTAATTTATTAATTAATAATATCAATTATATTTTTTACACACTTAAATAATTCGTATAGCAAATATAATTTCACACATATGCTTTTAACAATTAATAAATAATTAATTTATTTTTTATTCAATATACATTATCAATAATTCGATCGATTATTATTCAAAAGGATCAAGAATATTTCAAGGAATTTGGAATTTATAATTACAAAATCGCGGTTTTATTCATTTTAAGCTATTGTTTTTTTTTTAGTAAAAATAAAATGACATTGATTTCGTTTAATTGTTTTGGTTTTTTATGTTGGTTCAGAGATTCTTCTGATTATCTAAAAATTTAGTCAAAATTATTTTTATTTTCTGGTGATGGACAAAAAACAATAAAAATTCGATCGTGTTTTTTTTTATTTTTCTTTTTTTTTTTTTTTTTGTTGAAACACTAATTTATATTAATTAATTTATTTATGTATATACAATCTTTTTTAATTTTATGTCTTATTTTATTATAACAAAACACAAAATGTAGGTACTTACTTAATTTTTTGGTCCACATGGAAAACAGTGGAATTTATAAATGTGTAAATTGAATGAATTAAGTTTTTTTTTTTTTATTTTTTAAATTGCGACAGGACTATTATTTATAATATAATTTAATTTAAATAATTTTTTCATATGAAACATTAAAATTTATCTCTCTTTAATTTTTACATATAATAATTTCAGTACTTTATACATATTTATATTTATGGTAAATAAATAGATATTATGTTTACAAATAATTGAGAACTAATTAAATTAGAATAATTTTTTAAATTTATGTACTTTTTAAATCTATTTATTTTATTATTCAAATAATAAATTCTTCTTGAAAACAATTCCTTCAAAATGGGAATACCTACTGATTAACGGGGATATTTTATTATGCTATTCGATTTTGATAACCTTAAAATCGATAAATTTCCTCAAAATTTCCACAGTAATTTTCTGATTTCCAAATAGTAGATTGTTTTACTGATTATTAAAAAAAGGAAAAGATTTCCATATCATTGTGGGTGCGCTCTCTCCCTAGTCCTTCCCAATTGACTAATACATATAAGTTGTTTACTTAAACATACGCGCCACTATAGTCACCTCTCCGGCATCTATCTAATATCCAAAATTTGGTTTATAGATAAAATTATTCAATCTTTGAAATATATAAAAATAAGAAATTCTATCTATAGTCTTATTTAATTCAATTTACATATAAAAAAGTAAAATATTTAAATATATAGGTTTTTTTTTCTCTCCCAATATAATGGTTTCATGATATTGAAACAAAATGCACTCTATTTTGAATGTTTGTTATTTTTAAATGATCGTATGATCGATAACAATTATATATATATATATGATTTAGAATACATAAATTTTATTAGAGAGATAGTACACACAATGAAAAAAAAAAAAATCAATTGCTATTAAATCATACAACTTTGGATGTGAACTAACATCATCGTTTCTTGAAATTAAAATTTAATAAAATATTAAATGATGTGTTGCAACATCTTGTTGAAGATAATTCTTCTTGAAAACAATGCCGTCTTTCCTTCAAAATGGGAATACCTACTGATTAACGGGGATATTTTATTATGCTATTCGATTTTGATAACCTTAAAATCGATAAATTTCCTCAAAATTTCCACAGTAATTTTCCGATTTCCAAATAATAGATTGTTTTACTGATTATTAAAAAAAGGAAAAAAGCATCAGATCCATCAGGTTTATGCAACCAGATGAGTTTAATTATTATATTTCAATAGCGTTTACCGTTGACATTAACAACATTTCCAACATAATTTTTGAAAACACAAAAATTTACGTAATGATGTCAATTTCTAAAAACTAAACATAGTGATTGCTGAACTTAATATATGTAAACAATCAATATCATGAAATCGTCAATTGGATAATCTTTTATAATCAATAAATCATAACAAATAAAATGACAAATATCAAGATAAATTAGTATTTTTTTTTTTTTTGTTGTAAAACATTATATAATAAAGTTCAAAAAATGTAACAACCGAAATATAACTATAATCATAAGTAGAAAATAAAAACAATTATTATTAATATATATTTATGAGTTCTCTTATGTACTGAATGAAATAAATGTTAGTTTTTAGATTTTATTTTATTATTTTTTTTTTTTTTTTTTTTTTTTTTTTTTTTTCCATTTTAATATCAAAAATATTTTAAAATTATTGCTAATTTTTTTTTTTTTTTTATCATATAATGTGCAGTAGCGCGAAATGTAAGTTTTAAAATTTCCTATGTCAAAATACATACTTTTATAGTTAAATAAAATTATAAATCAAATTTTGGGATACATTTTATGAAAATGTTATAATTAATTAATAAAAAAAAATAAAAAATTAAACAAAATTAAAATGACATTTTATTAATATAGAAAAACGATTTCTATTAATAATAATTAATATTAAATGTATTCCGTATTTTTGTGATTTTTGTATGTGTTTTTTTTTTTTTTCCTTTTTAACAACCGATTATTTTAAAATTTGCATATCGTCGCTACGCTTAATTATTTATTTATTATTATTTTTTTTTTTTTTTTTTATATAATTAATTTGTTTGTATATTTTATGCAATCAATTTTATATGGAGAAATAAAATTTAATGAAAAGAATAAAAAAAAAATTAAAAAAAAAATTATTTCTTATTCCAAAATTTAAGGGAATTAATTATTTACTTAGGTAATTCTAATAATATACAATACGAAATAATAAAAAAAAAAAAAAAAAAACAATTAAACTATATTAACCTTTAAAGTTTAAGTATAAAAAATAAATAGTGAGCAGCAACAACATTTTGATGTATATAATTTTAAATTGTAGTTGGTTTTTATTTTAGACTGTACAATTAGGTACAGATTAAAAATAACCTAAACCAAAACAATAAATAAATTAATGTTGTGTATTTTATCACAAGAAAAAATACATTATATTAAATTCACATGTAAACAAAAAAAAAAACAAAAAAACAATCTTCTATTTTATTTCTTTGAAAAATTTCCTTTATCAAAATCATCATCCTCATCTCATCATGAATCATAATGTTATTGAATTTACAAAATTTATGTATTAATTTTATTTTAGTTTCAGCAAAAAATTTTCCAATGGGTATGAAACGTGGTCGATTATTAACACGACAACCACGTATAAAACGTGATAGTGAAACTGGTGCTGGTGGTGGTGGTGGTGGTGGTGGTGGTGGAGGAGGTGTTGGAGGCGGTAATCAACATTCACCAGACGTTATTGAATTTGATCCAATGCGTTTGCATATACATCCGAGAATTGAACGTCATGCATCTGAACCAATACCAATAATAACACCAACATCACCGCACTTGTTATCTTTATCGGGTACATCACATCTTTATCATCATCATAATTTACCACATTTAGTGAAACAACATTCACATCCATTATTGTTATCAAGTGAACCATTATCCCCTCCATTTATACCATTACAAAGACAGCTCTCTTATCCAACATCATCTCTGCCATTATCATCATCATCATCATCATCATTATCAACAGTCGGTGCTATATCAACATCAATAGCATCACCATCAATGGTACCTATTAGTAGTGGTATTGGCGTTTGTGCCGCATCATCATCCGTGCCATCATCATCATCATCATCATCATCATTAGCATCAACGTCAACAATAATATCAGCCGATAATACATTAATGTTATTACCAACATCAATATCATCATTAACATTATCACCATCAATATTGCCAGCAACAACTTCAACAATAACACCATCATTTCATATTGGTACTATTACAGACAATAGTAATTATTCATCCGGTTCTGTTAGTCAATTTATACCAACAACAATATTTAAAACAGAACCATTAGATATTGGATCTACGATAATATCGTCACCATCATATGCTGCAGCTGCATTTTCTTCGTCACTGTCATCATCGACAACGATAACAACAACAACAACAATAACAACTTTATCATCATCATCATCGTCAGCTACAAATGTAACAACGGCAATGCCAATAATTACAACAACTATAAATACAAGAGATATAAGTCCAACAATAGTGGTTGTATCTGAATCAATAACAAGTGCAGAAAATATACCGACAATACGTGTTAAAACAGAGGAACTACAACGTTCGGCATCTACACCACAGGTAATATTTATTCATTTCTATATAATTATATTGTTTTTATTATTAACATGTTTTCGAATTTGTGTTTTAAATGGCAACATGATGAATGATCAAATGTATGTTTAATTAAATTACAGTCACTGATGCGTGAGCTCTCTATTGAAAATCGTTCTCAACATTGTCCAGTAATACGACCTGGTCCAGCCTTAGGTTGTAATTTTTGTTGGAATACAATCGATGACCATGGACGTATATTGCGTCGTAAAACAAAATATCATTGTCCAGAATGTCAAACAAATTTATGTATTGTGCCATGTTTTCAACAATATCATGAAAAGCAACCACCATCAAGTGAAAGTAATACAAGTGGTGGTGCTACTGTTGCTGCATCAGTATCTAATCTATCAGCAAATGAAGGTTCCGCCGGCGGTGTTGGTGGAAGTAGTGGTGGTAGCGGTTCTAATAGAAATTTATCGAGTAGTGGTAGTAGTAGTTTACGACATCATCCAAAAAGTACTTCAATGTAAATGTAACAGAAATAACAGAATATATTTACGATTATTTATTACATTGTAGGTATCTTTTAATTATGTACAATAAATTTTATTTTCTGTAGAACTTTTTCGTAATATAAAATTGAATGAATTTTAGACAAATAACTTAATTCAAGAAAATCAATACTAATTTATTTAAAATTATATCATCACTCAAATGGGATTCATATTTTTATATTTGTAATATAATAATTCAAGTCTCATTTTAAATATAATTTAATTATTTTTATTAGTCTGATATATTCGAAACGAGATACACATTTGTTAAATCGAATATATTTATTTTGGAAAAGTAATGAATGTGTTTTAATAATGCTTTTATTTTTAATAAAACATAATTTATTTATATATACAGTTCTTAATCGGTTTTTATTATACGATTTGGATTCTGTACAATATTTCATGAAATAACTTATTGATTTAATTTTCTCCACTACAATTTTTAAATTAATTAAGTTATTATCAAAATGAGTAATTTTAAAATTTAATGTGCCGCGGAATTGCATAATTATATTATTTACAAGTTTTGCATTGAGAAATATTTAACAATATAATAGATATTATTACAATATTATTTTGACAAATACTAATGTGTAATACAGACGTGTTCAGCTTCATCAGGTTGGGTGATTAAGTGATAGTTTAAAAATTAATTCAAGTTCTCAAAAAAAAAAAAAAAACATGTAAATTATAATTTATATTTTAATATAGATCCCACTGATTTAAATATGCATAATAAAATATTAAGATAAGAAAAATAGAATAATACAATCATCATTTATATTTATCACCAAGTCGTCTTATTCTAAGTGGGGCATTTTACATCTACCACAGAACATACGTTATAGTCAAATTAATAAATTTGATTTCACATGGTCAGAGTATATAACAACAATTTACCATACAATTTGGCATACATTTATCGAAAGGTAGATGTTTGCTTAATTCCATTATTTTTTTACCGGTGATTTGTTCATAATGTGTGGACAGCTATGATTTAGCTGGAAAAATTTCAGTGTCAAAATTAATACTTTAAAATTAATTTATGTGTCTTAAGTAATTCGTCTCGCATTTTTGTTTGATTAAATGTTGATATCGTTTTTTTTCTCACTAGCAACAAATAAAATAATTTAAAAAATTCTAATAATTGTTTATAAATGTGATTCAATTTTTATAGAAATCATATAAATTGATTCCTAAAATTTCAATTTGAGTTTTTTATATTTCATTTAATTTTGATAATTTTATTAATTTAAAATAAACATTTTATTTACCTATAGTTTTTGTATATGCTGTAATGTAACAAAAGAACTGTATATATGGTCGCTGGAATTTATAATCATTACGTATAGCGATATGTGGGAGTATTGTTGTATTGTCTTAATATAAAACGTAATTTCTATATCATAACAATATAGCAAATTGTGTGTACACTTATTACCTAAACACATTGGTTTTTGATTTTCCCTTTTTATATGTTGTTATTTTTTTTAAGTGTGACAGAACTTCTTATACACCTTACGGTCATGTTTAATTACATTTTAACGATTTGATTTTTTTATTTCTTTTCCATATAGTTTAAAATTTCCTTGCGGAACGATTAACATTGCAGCTACGTATACAAATAATTAAAAAAATCAATATTAAATTCGCTAAACTCAAACTCGAAAAATTTGATTCAGTTGATGAATTAATGGCTACGTTTAAATAGTTACGTCGGACAAACAACAATGGTGTGTTTAGAGTGGAACCAATCCACAAAGGCATTCATAAACAGCAATGCATTACGATGGGCATTGTGAACAAACGAATTTTTTTTTTCCAATTTAAGTTTTCATAAGTAACACTGATTTTAATAATAAATTTTATATTATTTCTCAACTTTGCTGTAATGTTAATCATTTCTTAATGTAATGTAGACTATATGTCTAAAAGTTATAACAAAATATAGTTTAAATTTTAATAATCATGGTGGCAATGCCTATCGGAAGTTATATCACATTTAAAAAAAGCCACATTCAAATGAATTTTATTCACATATTTCCGATGTGAAAAAATTCCTTTGTTATTCTTTTTCGTTTAGAAATGTATTTAAGTAATCTATAATTGTTAAGTCTTTCTTATCTTATGCTATTCTTTTATTTCATATGAGTTCGAAAATTCTCTTACCGAATGTGTGGCTATTTCAATAAATTAAATTATATTAAATTAAAGCATTAATTTTATAATTTATTGCTTAATAATAATTGATTTTGTCATATTATTATTGTTGATTTTAAAAATATTTGCGTATCGCCCTTTGTTTTTTGTAAATTTAAGTATTTTGATTAGTTATACTTATTTAATATGTAATCAATATGTATGAAATATTTGAATATTTATGTGCTACAATGGCGTGATAAATGTACGCTATGTAAATAATTTTAAAATAAAAATAAATTAAAATTGAACCATAAAAAAGTGGATACAAAAATTTCTGTATAATTTTCTTTATTTTGTTGTGCGTTATAATTTTGTTTGATATTGAAATTGATTAATATAAAATTAATAAATAGATAAATATTTACATGTACCTGACAGACTAAAATAGAAGAACTAAAAACTATAGACAAAAACCAAAAATGAATAAAATAAAAATAATAATATAATTATAAATAAAATCATTTACAGTTACCAAATTCAATCACTATTATTTTTGTATATTTCTGTGCACACATTATTATTATTATTATTATTATTATTACTATTATAATAATTATTTTAAAATAAATGTTATATTAATGTAATTATAAATTTAGATTTAATGAAACACTAAATTTTGTAAGAAACTTTTGCAGATTTTAATGCGACAGATAAAATCTAATAATAAATATATATATATATATGCTTTCTATAGTCTCAATGCAAAAATTTATTATAACAGAGGATTTATGTTTACTAATTTCTATTTGAGAATAATCTATGGTTATTTGTCACATAATTATAATGTAATGATAATCGAATAAATTTCTTTTAATATTTATATTACATTAGCATGTACTTTTTTCTTTTTGATAAATACAATCAATACTCAATGAAATATATATGAATATATCTTTGTTTATGTTTGCGATATTGATTACATACAAGGAAAGCTAGAATAATAGATCAAGCTAAAGAATTTCAAATAGAAAAACCTAATTATAAATTCAATTTTCAACAGCCGCTGTGATACAGTATCTAAATTGTTTTGTCAAAAATTATTCCATTACAAAATAATATATGTTTATATATTTTTATTTCAAAATAGTCCTAGGATATATGTGTTTAATAACCTGCATCTCTTCCATTGTGTATGATAATTAATAATTATATAAGAAACAAATTATTCGTTCACAATCATAATGTAACCTATTTCACAAATTCAATTATCTAGAAATATTTTCTAGTATTTTCCTAATATATAACATTCATAGTAAGACATAATAGATTAACATTTTCTTTTAACATACTGTTATTAATTAAAACTCAAAAATAAATTTATAATATATGTTGATAGTAAAATCATAGAACCATATAAAACTTAATGCCATCAGTTATTTAAAATAAAAATAGTAATACCAAAATAAAATTAAAATTTGGATGAATATGCAAAAATGGATGGTTGTTGCGTTACGTTAAATTAAATCGGAAATACTAATTATGATGGTAATGTAATGTAAGTATAATTTGATTATTTGTTTCCTTAAATAATAAACAAATTATATTATTTTTGTGTGACGTTTTCACGTACGTTTTTAAATCATAAAGTATTTATAAATACGATTGGTGGTTATATACAAAATTATATATGGTATTTAGAAAATTCATAAATAGGTGTATATTCTCTGTTGTGAATATAGGACGATGTTGCAATTACAATAATTAATTATATATTAAACACAATGCCTATGCTGCTTTGTGTTATAATTAGATCGTAATTTAATTATAAAAAGAAATCTCTAATTTACAAAACTACAAAATTGTCACAATTCTGATTTTAACAAGTCATTCAATTGTAATTGTTAACTTTAATTCAAATTTATAATCTATCTATAAGTACTATATTTCACTGCGTAAGTCAATAATATATTTTAACCAATTTATAAATTATTTCTATAATCAATAATATTTTTTAATAATTTTTCATTAACATATATATATTATTAATTTTCCATTAAATAATAAATACAAATTGTTTATTTTTTCTCATCTGGTTTTTTTGTTTCGATAGCTTCAGTAGCTGGATTAGCATTTCTAAAATTAGGAAATTGTTCCCATGGTGCTGATAAATCAAATTTACGAAATTCTTGTGCCAATTCAAGTGGTTCACATACAACACGTTTCTTCTCATCATCATAACGTAACTGCGAATTAAGAATTAAAAATTTATAAATAACTAAATGTGATGCGAAAAAAATATTTTAAAAAACCTCAACATATCCACTTAATGGGAAGTCTCGTCTTTGTGGATGCCCTTCAAAACCATAATCAGTTAAAATACGACGCAAATCTGGATGGTTAGCAAAAAATACACCATACATATCCCATATTTCACGTTCATACCAATCAGCTGCTTTAAAAACATCGTATACTGAATCAATCGGTGTTAATTCATCTGTATAGGTTTTAACACGAATACGTGAATTGTAACGTAATGATAACAAATTGTAAATTATCTGAAAATAATTTTAAGATTAATCTTACATAATAGATTTAAAAATTAATTGAATATTACCTCAAAACGATATCTTCTTGATGGTACATCCATACCAGCAATATCAACTAAATTTGCAAATTGGGAATTATGATTGTCTTTGAGAAATTGTAAAACGGGAACTACACCTTCTGGACATATGAGAACTTCTAATTCATCACCAGCAGTTAATTGTACTTTTTGAACATACTTTGGTAAACATTCAGCAACATATTTACCAAAATCAGTTAAACTACTCCGTGCAGTAGCATCTGGTTTACGTACGGTTGCTGCCAATTTATTAATATATTAATATTAATGTGTGTTTTGAAAATAAACTTGCTTTATTTACTTACGTCGTGCTTCTTCAATCTTAGTTGTTGTTTCCGTTGAAAATAATTTAATTAAAGGACCGCCAGCAGCAGTACATCGATTTGCTAAAAAGAAAAATTATATATTTTATGTGCATATTCTATTATTATATAGGAATGGATATGGAATAAGTAAATTGTATTATATATAAAATATTTGGTTTTATTTATGACCAACCAACCATTAAATAGTCCATTTTTTGCTGTTAACGATAATCGTTGAATTAATGATGCCATTAATATTTATTTTAATAATAAAATGTATATTTTTCACATAAAAATAAAAATACTAAAACCACATTAAACAGTAGAGAAAAATTATTTGTATTTATGTAATATTTTTTCTGACAAGACAAGCAACGGCTTCGGCTTCGCTATAGTAAAAACTAAAAAAAGACACTAAACTGAAGTGCGATTGGATTTTGTTTTATGTCATGTTAGTCTATATTCACTAACGCTGTTTTTGACGTTGTTTTCTTTTATATTCTGTATCAAAGCTCATATCAGATTTATATTTATAACCGATATTTGTTGAAAACGACAATAAAATTGTACTTTCGTTTACTGCACTGTTTGATTTACGTAGATGTAACATTAACATTCATCCTTTTACCAAATACTTGTTGCAAGTACCACCATATTTTTGCCATATGTTTTTTTGATAAAATCAAAAAAAAAATTGACATCTAGGATACACCCGAAATCAGATTTTTAAAATTATTTAGCAAAATAAAGAACATTTTAATTTGTAACAGATGCAATGTGGTTCTGCATTCTACCATAAATTTAAATAACGAAGGCAAAATAATCATTTTTAGCAATCAAATTGATCTGATCAGTAAAAACGAACTAATGTAAGCCTTCAAAGTATGGAATATATCTGTACAATTTCATTTATTTGAAAATTTCATAATCAAAACATTATTATAATTATAATGAAAGCGAAATGTCAAGAAATACATGGTGTCGTTCATTTTCGATATAATCATCCCGAATAATACCTGAAATGGAAAGGATCGGTAAGGTAGTGTATAAAATCAAATATATTTTTGGACTCACTCAAATTTATCGTTTTTGAAACCGTCAATTTTCGATCTTTAACGTAAATATTTTATAAAACAAATTATGTATTTATTTACAAATATATTTTATTCTATTTTTTCTTTTAACAAAAATAAATAGATAAAATAAATATATGGCCTTTTTAATACATCCAAGAAGTAGAAAATCAATTTTTTTGAGCTTTTTATCTTACTTTTCACAATTTATGATCTTTCTCCTGGAAAGAAATCCACTAACTTTCAAGAAATAAATATATTTTTTACTTCTAATGAATTCGTTTTCTCTGATATGGTCAAACGTATTGCTGAAAAAGATTATTTTGTATTCGTCATCTACATTTACTTACTACTAGTCCATGGCATTAAATTCCAGGCGCGGTTTTAGTCTTCTCCAACCTGACCAATCAGCAGTCAATGTCTTCCAATCCTGTCTTTTTAAGGGTCATCACAGTTTACTGCATCTAACCATATCTCGCCTTCTACCTTCTAGATTACCATACAATTGTTTTTTCGGCACATGCTCCTCTGCATAATACGTTTCCAACCCATATTAATCTATGGATTTTGATTGTTTTGACAATATTTGGTTGACCGTACAACTTGTTTAATTCAAAATTATATCTTCGCCTCCGGCCATTATGTTCTTTGGCAGAATCAAATATTCCACATTCAAAAATCAGAAGTAATTGCATCTACATTTAGGATTAAATGAAATGCTAGGGTCTGCTTTCTATACACAGATCAATTTATTTCATGAACGACTATTGTGAAATGATTTAGATCAATTATTATAAATTTTTAGATACGAAGGAATTTATGATATCTATTTGAAATAGATAAGAAACGTAAACAAAAATAAAAATATATCATCGTTGTACCAACAGAAATAGAAATTAAATGTAATTTGGGGTAAAATTCAGTTGGCATCGAGGAAAAAGGGAATTGTGCGTTCGTTTTCAGCTCAAATTGATTTGCAACCGAAGGCAGCTTGCTAAATCTATTAAGCAAGATAACGAATAAACATAAAAATAGTATTGCTTAAATTATAATAATTACATTTTGCTTTTCGATAATTTAATGTAAGTATTCTTTGGAATTATTTTTTTAATCGCATTGACGAAAATTTATGGTTTTTTTCATATGGAATTTGACGTTTTAATCAATTTTGTGATAAAATCATAATTCTATTATTAATTATTCTCATAAACATAAACTATCATTAGAATATTTTAGATATAGATAGATAATTATCATGATAATCATCCTGAAATTTTTGAATGTTAAAAATGATCGTGCAAGTGTGTAAGTAGTTTTATTTTATTAAAATAAAAATGTTTTCAAGTATTTTTTTAATTGTTTCGTATTTCGTTGGAAAGAAACAACTAATTATTTGGTTATATTGATGTAAATATAATATATAATAGTAATACACATATTTGTGAAGCATGTCAATTATTTTATTCATTACTGGTTTGACCATATGGATTTTCTAATGTAAGATTAATTGTTTGACCATTGTTTTTATTGGTCTATTAATATTTTTTTTTTAATTTTTCCTATTTAATTTTTCTTATTTCTTAGGAGCTGAAAAAAAAAATCGTAGCGACTCATTCGCCATGTTTTTTTCAACAAGAAACATACTTTAGAAGAATATAAATATTATATGATGGCAGATAGTTTAGTTGTTTTGCTTATAACAAAACAAAAGTTGAAGGTGTAGCTTGCAGAGAAGCAGCAGGTGTCGGGTAAATGGTAAGTGAATTTTAGTTAACTTTTGTTTTGAGTTCATTAATTTAAAGAAAATTTTGTTTTTTTTTCTTTCATTTTATTAAAATAAAAAAAATTATTGTAAATCTCGACTACCAATTTTTTGTTTCGAATCATAAGAGAATAGAACACAAAGGAGTCTCAAATTTACGCATACGCATAATAAGACTATATTTTGACTATTAAAAAATTAGTAATTTGATATTAAAAGATTATACTTTGGACCAGTAACTGATGTTAAATAATACAACCTGAATTTTGTATATTCTAATTTGTATAACCTTATCATCGCCTCCAGCAGGTGTTATCATTCTATCGCGGTTAATTTTTAGAGGGTTATTAAAAAAATATCTACAAAAAAAAAACATTTTAATTAATTTTAAATTAAACTCTGAACACTTACAAATAAGTGATTTTATGCTATAATATTCTTTCCTCAACTGAAAATAAAAACTAATGTTATGTAATTATTACAGAGTTGTGAACAGTAAAAATAAAAACAAAACCATTTCGATTTCAATTTTACGTAATTTGTGGAAAAAGCTGTATTTCTAATTGAATTAAATTTAATTTTCGATAAACATCGTAATACGTATTATTTTAATAATGCTTAATTGGGTTATCCTTTCCTTTGCTAATAAGTGATTATATGATTCCCATTTCCTTTCCTAATAGGTGCTGCATATGCAAAGAAATTGTAGATTTTTGATAAAAAACTAACTCCATTGAATACAAACTTTAACAAAAAAAACAAAAAAAATAATAAAAAAATAATAAACATGAAATTTTGTTTTCAAAACAATATCATCTTGAATATATAAAATAAATATAATAAACAGTGAAAAGAAAAATTAACTTTCATTTGTTATTTGTATGTTGTGCTGGAATGAATTCACGCTTTCACATAAGTACTTTTTAGAATATGATAAAAAATTAGAGCATTATAAAGAAACTTCTATTTTTTTTTTTTTTTGTTTATCATTGATATTCAAATTAGTTTAAAAAGTTTATCTTTTATGTAGTATTTTCGTGTTATTGTTGTTCTTGTCTTCATTGTATAATATATGTTTTTTTTTTTTTTGGTATAATAGAAGCCGTATTATGGATGGACATGAATATATTTCAAAACACATACCTCATCGTATTTGTATTTTTTATTTCATGATATTAATTTAAACAAAATATATTTTTCTATAAATAATATTTTATAGTTAGCATAATTATATACAATGTTTCACAGACAAAAGCTGTTTTTATGACTTCTAACATTCAGGAACTATGTCCAACTTTACCATCAATACAATATGAAAAGTATGCGAATTTTCAGAATAAATTGTATTGTTGTATATCACATTATAAATAATCATGAAGCGGTTCACAATATTCTGGTATTTATTTTTCTGTTTGTGGATAAAGATAAATGTAGATATGATGTACATACTATCTACACATAATACTATAGTCTATATAGACATAATAATGAAATTAGGAAAACGTTTATGTTTCGATATTTGCAGTAAATTGTTATATATATTCTCTGTGTAAATTATTGGAAGGTGGAAAATAATTTCGTTACAAATACCTTATGTTCTCTAAAGTGTATATATTTTGTTGCATGCAGAATATGTATTAGTATAATATTGAATACCAAGTTGAATAATTAAAAGTATTGTATAAATTATTATTATTTATTGTATGAAATTATTCAACATAATTTTAAAATGCAAATGATTTTTAAAATTGTACTAAATATTTACTTACATATTTACTTCCATGAACGAGTGTATATACAATGTGTAATAGATATTAAAAAAAGAATAAGTACACAATAATTAATAAATAAATATATATGTAAATATATAATAAGTAATTAGTTAGTAATTATAAAGTTCGTATTTGTAGACATAGTTCATTAACGTAATATATATATATATTGAAATTATAAATACTTGATTTCGTATACAGAGGAGATGCTGTTAAAAAAACAAAGTGTACACAAATCACATTGTGCGATTGTGAATGAATATATAAACATATAAGATTAAATATATATACATCACCGCATCTTAAAAAAGGTGACAGACAAATTTTAATTCTAAAAACATCCAATGATAATATTTTAAACAATATATTCATTTTAACGATCACAGACTGTTCTTTCAATACAGTACAGACAATATTTTTATCGCTAAAATTGGTTTATACATTATAAATTGTATGTAGCCTAGAATCTGTATAAATTTACTAGTTTTTGTTTTAATTCATTATGTTATTTATCGCCATAATTATAAAAAAAAAATATTGTTATATTATAATCGCATATATAATAATTCTCGTTGTTTCCTATATATTTATTCGTACATAAATTCAGTTTACAAAAAAATACATATAATTAATAATTCTTAATAGATAAATTATAAATGACGTGTACGAGTATTTATTTAATAAGAAAAATAGTTTTCTTAAAAAAAAAATCATTTACATACTCGTATTTATCTATTTATTATAATAGAATGGAATATATAAAAGTATATTTTATTGATTTAATATTTGTTTATGGTATATACTCGTAAAAGCTATACGTACTTAATATTAGTACCTTTTCCCATCATCATTTTATGTTTTCATTTTTATTAGAAACGTGATTGTATATCCAAAGGCTATCGATTAGTGATATACGGATGTGAATGGCTCTGTGTTATTATTTATATTTATTTCTATTCCGCATATATTAGTATTATGAATATGCTTCTATGACTACTATGTGTATATTAGTTATTTTATCTGACAACATGGTTATATGTTCCATGTGGAATATTTGTATATGTTCTATGATTTTGTACTGGAACTTTTGTACACCTCAATATTCAATTTAACTAAAAATATTAATTTATATTTGAATTAATTTTTTTCATAGTTATAATTCAGTCATTAGTGAGGCTATTCTTCATTCACACACATGCATTTTAAAATCGGATAATAAGTGGTTTTTCCAATGTGTACTGCTACAATATTTTGATTTAAAAAAAAAAGTCCAAGCGAAATGTATCAATTGCTTGCAAAAACTTATGATATATCTGATCCACCAGAAACAGTATGCAGAGATAGGTATCGTAGATAAACTATATTTAGCTCACGAAATTTAACTTCTATCAGTTAAGTTTGAAAGCTGGTGTAGCTTCTGTTCGAGGGCAAATACTATATACGATTAATGTCCTATCTCATTTGCGGTTTTCATTGCAAGCACGTAATAAATATAAAATAGTGTGATAAAATTAAAAGATTTTCATTTTATTAATGATTCAAAATATAATTTACATATAATATTCTCTTATACATCAGATACACATATAAATTTTAACTTTTATTTTAATCACTCTAAAGTATATGCATTGTAAGTATATATACGAGAAATATATATAATATTTATGTGTATACGTTATATATGTAATTTATTGGTTTGGCAACAAAGTGATTGAACATTTCATTGATACATACACTGTATTGAATTTTTACCTACATTTTATGTATTCAAAATGATAAATTGTCGGTTGAAAAATCGGTAAATCACAACAATTAAATTTCGTCATATTTTGCTTTTTTATTTCCGCAAAGGAAAATGTGAACCGCAGGCTAGTTATATGAATTCGTGATTGCAGTGACGAGCTCTAAAAATGAGTCACTTTCAAAATTGGTTTGCTAAATTTCGTTCTAATGATTTTTCACTCATATATGAACAACGTTCAGCTTGCACAATTGTAATTGAAGACAACCAAATCAAACCAATAATTGATGTAAATCATGATAGCACAACAATTGAGATTGCAGTAAGATGACCGATGTATCACATATACAAGTATTGAAAATCGTTTATAACAGCATGTGCAAAAAACTAGATCTATGGGTTCCGTAAACACAACACTTTGTCATCTACGCTTATACAATGATGTCAAACTTGCAGAAATTCTATGATCAAGAAATTATGAATTTGTTAAAATGTTGGTAAAAAGGTGATCGAACAAAATGAATAATACATTGACACAATAGTTATTACGTTCTTTGAAAAAATTGGGTGTTGATTTTACTTTACATAAAACTAAGTAATCACTTATTTGCCAAACCAATATGTATACGTACGTACAGTTTATCACTGTTAAAAATGTAAGTTACTTTATTTTTTATATACAATTTTCACATCTTTACAATTTATTTTAATTAATAATATATAACTTTTACATCTTTATATTTATAGTAATTTAATGAGATTTTTCGTATAGAGTTAAATTTTACATATATGTGGGATTAAATAAAACTAAAAGTCTGATTAATTGATATAAATATTCTTTATTTTTACACAACTTGCCCAAAGCAAGCCACAACTACCGACTGCCTCTCGCAATGGTTCAACTACGACTGACTCTTGCAATCGTTCAACTACGACTGACTCTTGCAATCGTTCACACTTCTCGGTCATGTCTTGACCCTCTTTCAGTGTTGTCTTTTTCACCAACACTAGCATTGCCACATATATACGCATAAGCAGGTGCACTTGTCTCCAGACATTGTGTTGTGATAAAAAAAAGTTGGATGTAAGTTCAATTCAGTCATGAGAAAACATTTTTCATTTCTTTTCATGTTGAAAACTACTCAATCGAATTTTCATTTGTTCGTTCGTTTATGAAATCAAAAAGTGAATATCTTTGAAAATATTATGTTGAATGCTTTTCAGAGATTTACAATGTCTCCACACATAACACTATGGGCACAATACATTCGTAAGAATAATTCAATCGTAAAACATTATATAGTTGCAGACAAATTGATGAATTGTTATGTACTCTCACACGCGGAGTCATTTACTAACTTGTCGACAATATTTAGGTAATTATGTCGTAAAACAACGAGCGGCACTATTGCACTTTCAGATTGCAATGCAATGAGAACGGGTTATTCTAAGTTAAAATATAAATATAGCTTTTGTTCTTATAGAACATTTTACAGAATATGAGAAATTTAGAATGCTATTGTTGTGGTTTTGCACGAAAATCCAGCACTGTGATCAATGATTATATAGTTGAATTTTATCTAATTATGTTAGAAATAGACTAACCAAATAATAAAGACTAACAAAACCAATTGAAATTAATTTTGATTATATAATACAATTTTGATTTATATAACCACGAAAATTGACCTGCTATATATAAAGTATTTATTTAAAACATGTCTCTGGATTTTAAACTATACAATTGTAAATTTTTCTAAATAAATTGTATATTTACTAATTTAATATGACAAATGTTTGCTGAATACGCTATATATATATTAATAATAGGTATACAAGTATGATTCTGTGATTCAACAATAGATGTGTATAACACCACCGTAATAGTGTATTCTCAAAAATCTTTTTCTGAAATTGTAATTTCATTGCTGATTTTGTTTCATTTTAGGAAAATTACGTGTGCAAGTCATCGAATGGTTGTCAAAGTCAATGCTGAACATGATTCATTAGAAAGAACATTTCAATGATGGTTTTAATGATTTAATAGTAATGATTTTGATGTGAATGATAAATAGAATATGGAAAACCAACTAAAAAAATCGGAGATACGCAGAATAATTGCATGGATTATTGGAAATAAAAATGATACACAAACTTAAGAAAACCTGCCACAATGGAAAAAGAAAAAGAAAAAGAAATCGAAGAACGATTTAAAAAAATTTTTATTGAAACAAAAAGTACGAAAAGAAAGTAGTTTTCGCATCGTATTGTCGGTGGTGATGTACTGTGGATATAATTTTATTATCTCCTAACGATCTGAACATTGAACTGATGCAGGTAAACTACTAAAATCTACTGCAAAACTGGATCGAAAATTTTGTTGTATGTTTGTTAGTATCAGAAGTGTATGCCAATGCAAATCTGACAGAATGCAATCAGTACACATGCATAAAGTGATTTCATTACATGTCAACAAAATCAGTGTAGGAAGCATTGGTAGTACTTAGTTGGGATGTTCTACACACTCGCTGTATTCATTAGATGTTGCTTCATCAGATTATCACTTGTTCAAAATATTTTGAACAGCGCTTCTATACAATTATGAAAACGCATATTGAATACCATCATAAGAGAAGAATGTTTCTGTTATTAAAAAATTTGGAAAAGATTGCAGCTATATATGTCGATGGTACTTATATTCGCAGTATTTTCAAAATGAACGTGTTTTCATTTCAAAATAAATCTACGAAAATAATCGCAAAGTCATACTGGTACGCCGAAAATAATATATATATGCAATGCATATATATTTGTGAAAACAAATATTTAAAATAAAACTTTAAATTGTGTACTGTTTTTTTTTTTTTACTCAGAACATACATGTACGCATTTGTTGTTCTTTATATATAAGTAAATAATGTATATTAAATACGTAAAAAAAAAAGTATCAACTGCTCTATATGAATCTTAAGTAATGTAAAAACAAAGAGATAAATCTTATTATATATAGTGTGTATGTATATATATGTATGTATATGGTATATGGTATAGAAAGATAGACAGGCTTTTACATGGATAAAGTATAACAATTTAATGGTACACATGGGATAACTCTCTTTTTGTAATTGATGAATAATTTGAAAATTTATATAGTACTAGAGCAGTACTATCGAATTACAATATTATAATAATGTCAACGTATTATATGAAAAAAACCAAGTATAAGAAGAATGTATATAATTTCATGTGTGGCAACCAGAACTATTATTTATACAAATTTATATGTAAATAATTTTTATGTATGGCAACCAAAAAATAATAAATGTTTGAAAATTTGATGTCACATGGAACAACTATTTTTACTTACAGTATAATATAAACGATATAAACATTGTTCATAACAGAATTTACAATTTAATAGTTTGAAAGCTTATTTTTTTTATTTTGCAAAATTGTTTAGTATTTATATATTTCAAATTAATATAGTTTCTATGGTATTCTATAAAAAAAATTAATTATAGACAAAAACTATAAATTATTACAATAATTATTTTGAAATATTATCGTTAATTGATCGATTAAAAAAGTTTTTGCTATAAGTTTTTTATGCAAATATAGATTTATCAATTCTATTAACTTTATTAATTATATATTGCTTATGTTTAATGCAATGAGCATTTAGTATAGTGAGGGAAACACAGTTCGCGTTCACCCACTACTATATGTATACCGGAAAAAGCACACACAAATATATCACAATATCTCACCTAAAATGCTCATATAATAATATACATAAAAATAAATATATAACTATAAACGATAACTTTAATTCTATAGTATATTGTTGTTGAAAAAAAAATTATATATAAAATATATAGTGGATTGCACTTGAAAATATAAATTATGTATTTTTGTATAAAGTTAAAACACAAGTGCCTTCCTTGCCGTCAACACACATACATTGTACAATATTATAAAATAATAAATAGTTGTGTAATATATACAATATAAACTTCTCAATTTTCCTGACACACATTATATTTATATGTGTTATATGTATTATTATGAGAAAAGTTCAAATCTCTTATCTGAATATAATTCAAATATAAATATTATATCTAATACTCTTTTGTATAATAGATTAGATACATTTTTTTTTTTTGGTCGGGAAGAAAAGAGAAAATTATCTCCATATCATGAATTGTTATGTTATATTTATATTTTATTTATATACTCCTCGTATATACAATAATGTATTTGGTGGTGGGTGGTATGTGTGTGTGCTGTGATATATATAAAGAAAATTATATGAAAACTGAAAAGCTTTATTTCTTGTTTACTTCTCGTCGTCAGTCAGTTCGCTTGCAAACGTTAACAACTTCACATATATGGTGGTATATATACTACGAGTATATCGCGATACATACATAGTTGGTATATAGGAAAAAGCCTTCAGTATATTTCTTTTTTTTTTATAGTAAATATAAAGTTTTTATTGAAATGTTGTTTATATTTAATTTTCTTAATATTTATATTTGTTGTGCATATGCATAAAAATAATATATATTGCAATTAATTAAATTGTTTATTAGTTTGTTGTTATCGGTTTTATTTGAAATGTGATAATATAAAATATTAATAAAAAAAAAATACAAAAATAAATAATATGCAAAAACCGGATAAATTGTTGAATTCAACATCATCGATGGTAATATATGGGTGCTGTTGTGATGATGTATGATGTTTTATCAAGTTTTCCACTTGTATTTTTTTTCCTATATATATAACAATATATAAGTGTGTTTGTGTGTGTAATCTGTAACATAAATCTTTTATAAAATATTTGAAAATTCTTTTAGTTTTTGGTTTTTCCTAGCTCATTTAAAATAACACAACTATTTAAATATTGTCTATCATTGTGAATTTGTGAGTTTACATTAAATTTAGGATTATTTAAAAAAAGGATTTGAAAGTGAATTTGTTTGTTTAGCACGTTTTACATGTTTTTCTTGATGAAATTATTTTTATGTTTTCTATATTTATAAGAATTATGCGAAAAATATTATTTTGAAAAATTCTTATTATATGTATGTTAAAAAAAAAAAAAAAAAAAAGAATCGAGATAACAAATACAACCAAAAATTTTTGACATTATTATTTTGTGTTATCGAATTTATATACAAATAATTTTTTCGACCATAAATTGATATTATTAATTTACCACAAAATATATATACCATATAATTGGAACAATTTTATTATTTATGTGTATAATATATATATATAGATACATATATATATGTATATATAATGGATACAATAAGTAGAAGACGTCGCCAGAAAGGCGACCCATGTAACTGTTTACGTCCGTTAATAAGATTTTGGGGAATAACGACAGCAATTGGTAAGAAATACATATAGAAAATAAAATTATCATATTTCATATTCTTATATATCTGTCTGTACAATAAATTGGTTTTGTTGTGACTTTTCCTTGCTTATACTATTTTGTATACAATATTATAGTTATGTGTTATTTGTTTTCTATAGATAACATTTTGATTGAATATTTCTTATACACAAACAAAATTATAAAATTTTTACATATTTAGATATTTATACTTTTCATTTTATCTTTTTTCACGACTGCCATTGATTTTAATACAAACTAACATATGATTTCAATTCTATTAAATTTAAAATCTATGTATTATTTATATGTTTGGGGGGGGAGTAGTGAGTGTCCTGCTTTTTGTTTTTCAAAATACTCATCATTAAGTTCCTTACACCACTTTTGGCGTTTTTACGCGCCAACATAAAGCAGTCATTAAAGAATTAAAAATCATAAATCATAGATAATATATCGTGGATATATTAAAACTATATAATTATATATTTTCACATGCAAATAATCTATTGTATGTTGATGCAACAGGGAACAAGATAACAACATGATTAATTTTACAACAGCTATAAAACATTCAATAATTTTCTTAAGGAAACACATTCTTGAACAAAAAATTTTGGTTGGTTCTTGTTTTATATGTTGAAACATTCATGTTCTATCGATTGCCACTTAATTTCATACGTTCATATATGAGTAAATTCAGTTTTATTCATTATGTATTAGAAGCTGGTTTTTAGCCTTATAAATTTAAATGGTTTGTGGTATTCATCGTGAACATATAAGAAAAAAATAATTGATCGATATGTTTCATCTCAATATGCCTAAAGAAGTCTGTGACTATGTCTATATGTTCTTCAACGTAATCTTCTATCTGCATCTTTTCAAATATTTTCAGCGATATCGAATCACACCACCATTTATGTATACTTTTTCGTCACTATATATGAAGTGGACTATACAAGTTAATTTTTCAGACGTTCACACCATGTCACCACCTCAGCAACAGTAATCCTTCGGTATATCTATATCTAACATTGCAGCTAAATTAATAAATTACTCCGTATTGGAGTATGCAACAATTCACTAATCTAATTTAGAAATTATGTTTTTTCTATATATATGTGCTTTATATTATTAATTCAATGATTCTTATGAATCACACATGTGTGATTTGTGTTTATTTCTGAATATTGCGTCCAATATCATAAATTTTAAACGATGTTTGCTTAATGTTTGTTTAATAAAAATGGTATTTCAATGAAAACGGTATTCTGGAGGAAGATGTAGTCATGATGCCACTGATACCACCAAGTTGAAGCTTCAAATTTGTCAAACAAAAAGTTACAACATATGAAAGTATAGTGTATATAGTCGAAGTTCATGATTCTTTTGACGGTGGATCTATATTTGATGCGTACGCCGGTTTGAAAATGTCAATGATGTACAATAATTAATAAAAATTAATGAAAAAATTAAAAGAATATCAGAAAAATATATTAGATAAAATAATTAAATTTAAAAAAAATTATACAAAATTGCAAAATGTAATGAAAAGGTGAATGTGAATGAAAATAAAGATTTTCAAATCATAGATATGATAATTTCAGCGCGACTAATTTGTCTACCCAAATGCGTCAACCGTGATACCAGCGTCACTTGACCATACCATAAATTTAGCGACATCAGCGGCAATCCTATCTCCAACATTAATATTTGTATAAAGGAAATAGTTTTTATTATCGATTATTATTATTATTATTATTATTATTTTTATTCTTTATCAATATATTATTATATAAATATCAAAATTCATAAAGTGTGCTTATGTTGTATTCAAATAAGCTGGTTTTTATCAAGAAAATCTATGTATTTAAAATTCCACAGTGTCGCAATTTCATTCGTATATAATGTATACGGGTATACATGATGTCAAAATATAATATAATATGGAACAATAATTTTATACGATATAATAAAAATAAATATTTTAAAATTCTTTTAAATATTAATAATAAAGCTATCATTTTCATATTGAATACGAATAAGAATAAAAATTGTAAACGTAGAGAGAGCAAAAAAAAAAAAAAAATTAGTTAAAAATATTACGTGTCAGGAATTTCTGATTAAACATTATAGACAACATTCAATGAATGAAAAGTCACTACAACTAAAACTTTATTTTAAAATTTAACAAAAAGTTATTTCTCGATTTCTATATAATACCACTTTATTATACACGCAATGTACATTGTGTACACTACACCACATGTATATTATATGTACGTTGTGAATGAAAAAAAAAGGAAAAATTAAGTATTATACGAAATATTCACTGAAGTAGAATAAAATATGGTATATCTTCTTAATGCCTTATACAAAATATATTATTATATATAATATATTGAATTTATAGAAATATATGGGTATTTTTATATTTTATTACTAGTTGTAAAAATTAATTCGGTGTCATTTTATTTTTTTCTTCTAATCTTAACAGTTTTTTCAATTATTTTCTATATGACTTTTCTTGTCAATTGTCGTTGTTTGTCATTTTATCAATATACATTTTCGGACAACTTGAATCCTTTCATCGCGTAAGGATCTACCATTATTTTATATTATAATGCGAGTATATAATATTAAAAACCAGTAAACCTTAATAAAAATGTTTAAATTTAAAACGTTGTCCTATTTCATTCAATGGTTTTACTATATTTATGTTTACAGACCGAATTAATTTATACACCTGTATTAAATATTGTGAAAGTGTGTCCTTTTTTTTTGCATTTGTTAAATTTCTCTTTTTATATATTTATTATATACAGAATGCCAATTGTGTTGTACTAATTCCATATACTTTAAGGGATTTCCAAAGAAAGTTAAGTTTTCAAAATGAATCGTGACTCTTTGATTTGATAGGTATATTTTGTAATATAATAAAATAATACGCAATATGCAGACAGTATGGTTCTATTGAATTATGAACACTTGTTAAAAATGTGAAAATTTTCAAATTTTCATACAGCTATAAAATATAAAATTGCTAAAGTGATGGAATTTTTATATGTTAAACTAGTTCAAGTGTTCATTGGTGTTGTTGTTCAATCATATACTGTGTCCTAGCCTTATTAAACATATGCTAGATAAAAACTGTACACATCTGTATTATCGTAATCAATATTAATGAATATTTTAAAAATGTTATTGACATTATTGAAAGATGTAAAATTATTTGTAAATTATTTTTTGAAAGGTAATAAAGTGTGCATAAAATTATTACTGAGAAATGTATTCACTAAACTAAATGACAAACTGGAAATGGTTATGGAAGCATAAAATTGTGTAGTATGTTTTGTATTTAATACCGTCTGAAACTATAATATTGGCAATACGAATATTTGCAAAAAGATTGATTTTACTGCATACTAAAGATCATTTGTTGCAAAACCATAAACGCTAAAACCATTTACAGGCGATTTTGTTGTCTTCTACTTATTAAAAGTTGACGCAAATATTTAATAAAAACATTTTAATATTATACATTGTCCGCAGTATACTTTAAGTTTAAACTACGAAATATCTCTATAATATTTCCCTTGTGTAACAACTTTCTTTTATAAGAATTTTTATTAAAAAAAAAAAGAAGAAAAACAGAAAAAATTAAACATTTCTTTGTTGTGTAATATTAAATATTCCAAAAAAAATATTAATAATAAATTTTACTTCTTTGCTTTTTTATTTTTTTTTTTTTTAAATACAATTAAAAGTTTTATCTTTATGAGAGAATAATGTTTTTCATCTCCAATTTATAATATATAATATATATTATTATTTTTTTTATATTAAACGTTAATGGGGCTAATTCAACTTAAATTTACATATACTATTTATTATTTATTTACAAATGCATAGTTTGGAAAATAATCGAATACATATAACACACAGTATAGTTATTGGAGTATCTAAGTATTTACTCTTGGGCTACAACTGTAATTAGTTAGGGGCTCACGTGTACCGGAATCCGATATTTTTGTGATAAAACAATCCTAGGTGTTGTAAAGAAATTTAAAAATTTATATGAGTAAACAGGATACCAATAAAAGATTTTTTTTATAAATTTCCATATTTAAATGACCGCTCATATATTTTAGCACTGCATTACCTTCAGTGTTTCGTATGTGTAATAATGTGTATACATTTAATAATTAATTAGTTATGAAAAATGTATACAAGAAAAATATTTATTTTCTATTCACAACAATTCAGTTAAATTTCTTCTTTTATATCATTATTATAATAATATTAAATATAATATTATAAATTTTATTATCATTATTATTAATATTATTATTATCATAATGAAATTTATTCATTTAAAATATTTCAGTTATTTAACTATGGTATATACTTACGTAAAATATTTCCACAAAGTCATATCGTATAGAGTAAATAACACTTTTTTGTTATAAAGGAATTTGAAATTTAAACCAAAAAACCTAACATATTAGATATATATATAGAGCAGTACAGACATTTGGTACATTGCGTATAGTATACCATAAATGAAAATTATATATGTTTCCATAAATATTGAAAATAATTTGGTTGAAATGAAAGTAATGTAAAATTTATTTAGTTTGATTTTAATTTCTTATTGTTTTCAAAAATTTATATATATATTTCTTTTATCATATCACGCGGATAATTTGTACGACCTATATACATTTTATTACACAATAGCACATATAGCATAGCATTTTTTTTTTAAACGACATATAACGTTCCATATACAAATGAACAAGACAAGCATGAAATAAGTATGCGAGCTTTTAAAAAAACGACATTATTTATTTTTCAGCATATATTAAAATACCATATGTGAATATAAATAAATATATAACATTACACTTCACAACACATATTTATGTAAAAACTTCTTATATTTATATACGCAAGATAAAAAAAAATAAAAATAGAATTTATATGAGCTCTTCTGTTCTAAATACATTTTATAATATATATATATATGATGAAAATATTGTCTACAAACAATCTTAATAATTTCAACAAGTACATTTTTCTCGTATATATGGTTTTCCATTGTTAAATTTCATTCATAGGTATATACTGCGTATGACTACAAATATTTATTATATTATATATATATGGTAAAGATCAAAATTATTTAAAGGATTTAAAAAAATTGTTTTATGTTTTATACATTAATATTTACACTCCCACACATATATATATAATTATAGATGTGAATAATTTATGGGATTATATACGGAATAGTGAACGGATTATGAGAGCTTAATTTTTGTGTATTAAATATTCAAAATCACTCCGTGTATTATTTCTTTGGCACATAAACTATGTATTAATATACGAATTGAGAATTTAAAAATTCTATATTTAAAATAAATGTAATGAAATATGTTTCAGAATTTGTTGTGAAGTTGAAATTGATATATATATACAAATTTAATAATATTATTGGTTCCATTTTGGTTAATTGAACAACATTATGGATATATATATACCGCATTTTGTGTATATGAAACCTCATTTAAGTATATTACGATACATGTACAGACGAATACAATGTATAAAACTTTTAACATTATATTATTATATTGTAATAACGCTAAAAAATATATAATCTTGTAAAATTTTTTTTTTTGTTCTTTTGTGATATCCCTAGTAACAAATTGTTCGTACTTTGAAAAATGAGGAAAATTTCTGTGGAAAAATCCATATATTTTCCATGGAAAAGATTTATTGAAATTGGTCCAAAGAATGCCCATAGATTTTCCACTTAATATTATAGAATTTTGTTATTTAGCTCAATTGAAATCTTTGGATTGTCAGGGTAATATGTTCAACATATATCCGGCACGGTATTGTATTCATAATTTATTTCACCAATTATCCAAGAACCAAGTGATTTAAATTTTGTATATTTCCTCACGATATTTTTAATTTATTTTCATATTTTTTAAAACAAAAACAGTAACTTTAAATCTATATAGTTCCGAGGAATTTTGTAAAATGGATTTTATCACCGCTTTTTGTTTCTTGTTTATGTAAGCCTGTTTTATCTGCCAAATTTCTACAAAATTATATTGCCGTGAATTTATTATTTTAATTTTACAATTAAATTACTGTTTTACATAAGAAAATATAAATATTATACTTTTTATTTATTTATTATAACACATTACATTTTCATTTTCAAGGAGTTACAATCTGTTATAACAAAATGTTTATGTGTGTGTGTGTGTGTGTGCTCTTGTCGCATGACGTATTTTTGTCAAAATCCGTGGATCTGCTCCCCAAAAAATACGAATATAAATTCTATGGATATTCTTTAGAATAATACTAAAATCATCGAAAATATACGGATAATGCAAGGACATTATTTTTTTTTTATAAAAATCCATAGACAGGATTGCAATTGTCATATAAAATTCCAACGGACATAAGTAAGAAATCCATAGATATTTCCTCGGATTGAAACTACGGAGTACTATACATATAATGCTGTAGTTTTACGGATAAACTGCAGTGTTACTAGGGATAATACATATATTCTGGAAAACATCAAAGTTTATTTGGCAATAATATATTGAGTTTATATATATATACCGAAGCTGTATAGATTTTATACATCTTCAAGAAAATATGCTTATGCGTAAATACATTGGTTTTGATTATATAATACAATATATGCATGTATATAAGATAAGGTAATCATATGATTATCTATTCAAATAATAAAAGATATAAAACATCTTTTTTTTTCTTTTTTTATAATAATATCAAATATGCGTATATGGTATTTGAAATAATATTAAACACCTGCGGATAAATTTAAAAACCTTCCTATATACATACGTATAGTAAAATGTATAATGAAATAGCTTTAAAAGTGTATATATATATATAATTCAAATTATTCATATACAAATTTATTGTGTGTCAAATAATTTTTTATCTATTCTATAAATATATCCTTTTATTTTATTATTTGTTAATTACTTAATAATATATTTAAATATCAATTTCATTAGTAATTTTTTTAATTAATACATTTGATTTCATAAAATCACTATAAATATAAGTATTTTCACATTTTTTAAACAATTTATATTTATGTACGAGTATACTGTACTGTATCTGTTCTGTTCTGTTTATACAAATACTATACATTGTATATGCATTTATTTTATAAAAACATATATAGATATATAGAAATAAAAATTCTAATTTAAATTTCTATTTATATTCAAATTATATAATATATACAAAGGAAAAAGAAAACATTTCGTCAACAATTTGCTTTTTTTTTTTCTCGTATACGAAAATTGGATATATTTTTATTTTTTTTTTTTTCCTATTCAAATAATATAAAAGTAAAAAAAAAAACATAAGTCATGCGATTACGACATCTCACGTTTCTCTCATGGCTTCGACAGGTGTTAAATTTGTAATCTAAAATTATTGTATTATATACATGAGCTCAATTTCATTTTTGAAAGGATTCTGTCACAATAAATTTTCATTGGAACGTCCTTTTTCCTTATATTATTATATACCATATACCATATACATCTACCTACATAGCAGCACAAATATATTGTATATTGCATACATCAGTTTTAAAATATATATATATAAATGTATATGTGTACTTTTGTACCTATATATAAAATATATATGTTAGCTTTTTTGATGTTTCTTATTGTCCTTAGAATATTGATTGACTCATTTAAATGTTTTCGTTTCTTACAATTTCTTTGGTATATCGTTTTTCATCTAGTTTATTTAAAGTTATATGTACAATATTTTAATATAATGGCTATATACAGATTAATCAGATTTTCATTAAACCATAGGAAACCATTAGGTTTTTTTTTTTTTTTTTTGTTAATCACGTAACGACAGTAAAATATGAAGGTAACTTTTTAGCTATAATTTTATTGAGTTTTCTTTTTATTAATGTTATGCGACATGGCCAATACATACAGAATATACGACGACTTATATACCTATTATATATTAAATAAAAAATTATGTATTAAGTATTTGGAAATGGATAACAGATATAGTAAAAGCAATTTATTTTTAATGCAAATAAAAAGTATGGTATATACTTATACCATAATTTATGATTTATATATTATATGAGAAGAAAAATTTCGTATTCGTAACAATAAAATTATTATTGCATATTATTATGTATAAAGTTAAATTAAAGATGAACATCAAATAGAGTCTGCGATGTATCACACAAAAAATATTATATAAATTATAATAATTTACTAATTGTTATTTGCACTCAAATGAGTCTTATGATGAATGATTGTAAAAATTGTAATGATATTGTGGACATTAAAAATAGACGTTATTTTGTTTTATCACTTTAATCGAATCAATGTTATTGTCAATTAAAAATCTTATTTGTAAATATTTAATATCCATTCGCCGTATGAGTATGTAGTCATATATATGTATACATTGACCTTTCACAATTACTATGCATAATTGTTTATTTACATAAAATACTTATGGTAATGTTGTTCCCGTTGAAGTAAGGCATGCTGTATAAATACCATCTTATGCGAACCATATATCATATACATCAATGTTACTCAACCTTGTACACAAAAACTAACTAATCATTACGTATATATGTAATAAATTTTTGTTGATGTTATGGATATTAATTTTGCACTTCAAGTACCACAATTATATTTATTTTAACCGCAGAACTATACGATGAGCCGCATTACCCAAAATAAAAATGTTTCTCTATATATAATATCAAACTCAACAAAATAATTTAACAGCATTTGTAAGCGATTTTAAAGTGTTAAATATTTTATGATCATTTGAAAATGTGAAAATATTATTTGAGAAGCCATATTCAGTTATTGAAACTGTGTATCACTCTTAAAAAAAAACCATACCAGCTATATTCATTGGTATAAAATGAAAAAAATGTTAAAAACGAAACAAATTATTAAGAATGTAAAATTTCTAAAATAAAATGTACGATTTGTTTGCGTGCGTTCGGTTAAATAAATATTCTAAGATATAAAATTATATAATAATGAACTATCGTTCGCCATTTCACCGACAAAAGACAATCAATAACCAAATGAAAAGTTTTTTATTGTGCAATATATTTTCTTTCTACTCTATATACATATACAATTATACAGTTAAATGAATGGAAAACATAACTAACACAATAAAAACATAATACTTTAACATATATTTAATTTATTATTCCCAAAAAAGGATAAGCTATAAATTATTATTAATTAATAATTTATAAAAATTATTTATTTATACGTATTTGCGTTATCTATATATAATATCAATTACTAACTCTTTCACGTGATTTGTACAAAAATATACTATATATTGTATAAAAGGGTCAATTGAGGAAATAATAATTTAAATGCAATAGTTAATTGTATATACGGAATAATTATATTGATATAAAAATTAAACTATAATAATCATTAATTAATTAAACTAAACAATGTGATCAAGTGTTTAAAGTTTACCTTCCGTTAAATTGAGAAAGACTCCTTAACATGTAGCAAATAAAAAAACGATTTATTCGTTAAAAAAGCACAACGTCTTCAATTGCCAAAAATTTTATTTCGATATTACATTATAAATTTTTGTAGAACAACACTCAAAATAAACATATATTTTATAAATATATATACGTATTTCTATATCGTTATCAATATAATGTAATTTAATTTAGGTTTATAACTTTTTTCTTAATATTAATTTTCCCAAAACATATACAGTTCATTTTACATAACATTTTAATATTATATAATTTTTTTAACACATAAAATATCCGCAAGCAACACTTAACACGCAAAACAGCAAAAAAAAATAATAAAAATACATCATTTTATTTTCCTTTATCCTATACAGAAAAAAAAATTAATTTGACCGCATCAGCAAAGTACTGTGTATAATATTTGTATTTATTTAATATTGAGGTTTCTAAATTACATGAATAACACATAACAGTGCCAAAATTGAAATTCTTTATACGCACAAGGTTGTTCAAAAGTGACGCCTATATATTGTATATTTTTGACAATAACACTTTTATTTATTGTTTATTTTTTCGAATTTGTCGAATAGTCGAATGTTTAACACAAATTGCAGCAACGACGTTATTATTATAACATTATTATTAAAACATGTTAAGAAGATGGTGCCGTTTTTATTTAAAGAAAATATACTCATCGCAAATTTCTTTATTGATTTTTTGGCCAAACTAAATTATATAATCGAACAAATGAATTAGCAATTTGATGAAAAGGGTTTATGTGCTTCATTTACCAACGTCACACAGACGCAGCGTTTTTAATGAGTTATCTGCATCAGAATCATTTAACTATATCACTTTATTGTTTGATAGTGATGAAATCGATGTTTTTTAAGGTTTTTTTTAAAACAAACAAAATTTAAATTGTAACATCAATTAATCTTCAAGATTTTTTCTGTAGTGAGGTTTTTTGAATTGTCAATTGTGCAATTAAAAAACAACATTGAAATCTAAATTAATGGATAAACAGTGCAAAGTGAATAATATTTAAGCATTAAGATTTCCGATTCGATACTTGCAACCATATAGTCGTGTGGTGGACATCTATACGATAATCTATTTTATGTAGCCATGTACCTATACAAGTAGTCATCAAATTTTCATTTGTAATATATAATACGAACAAATTTCCATTTCCAATATGAGTTTTATTTTAAAAAAAAGCCATATTATAGGTATAATTTTTGGAAAACCTTGTATATATTTCCCATTATTTGGAAAATGAATGCTATATATTATTATTATATTTTATTTATTTAACATTTGTATACATATGTTTTTGTATATATATATTATATACAATATGTAGGTGTATATGTGTATGTGTATATAATATATAATACAAAGTAGTAACAAGACCATATGAATTCTCATGTATCTATTATATAGAATCCTGTAAACATAAAATGTATATTCAATATACATATCTATAATAATAAATATATACCAATTTATTATAATTAAATCTTCTGCATTTTTATATTATAGAAATTGTGTTTAGCGTGGAAAAACGTCAGAATACATTAATATTGTAAAAATAAATTTAAACTTTTAAAATTTTTCGCTAACATTTTAATTCTATAAGATAATTATTTCAATCAGTTTTTATTAGATTTAGTGCTATATATACACAACATAATAAGAGAATATTTCTAAATATAAATGGTAATATATGTTTAAGTAATATGTGTCAGTATTTCGCAAACAAAGTTTTATATAATATTTAATTTTTTTTTATTAAAATGTTAACTACGCTATAAGAAAAATATAGTGATAGAGTATAAAACATATATCTTATCCATTTAAAATTATATGGCAAAGTTTAGCGAGTTATTTCAAAATTAATGAAAATTTGTCCAAATATTATTATACAATTTTCTTCATACAAAACAACAATTTAACAATTTTCTCAATAATTAACTAACGTTTATACTGTGTATACGGTAATAACTTAACACGCCAAAATAAATTAATATATAAGATTTTAAATTTATCAAAAAATAATATTTCTTTAATATATTCTTTAAAAAAAAATACAAAAATAATTTTTAGAAGTTCTGCGTTGTTTTTTTTTTATCACTATATTGTGTGTTTTAGTGGATATATATGAAAATGTTCATTTACCTATTTATATATATATAGTATTAATAATTTATTAGCAAATCTATATATCCACCGTATAAATTAATTAATGTCAATAATAATAAATATATAATATTTATGTTATTTATAGAAAACTTTATATTATCGTAAAACGTATATTGTCGTAGGTATTTTGCTGTAGGATTTTAGTTACAATATAATGTATTCATATATATTAGTATAAACCCATATCATTATATTATATATAGCTAATTCCAAATAGAAATAATTGTTAAATTTACGTGTATGTATACAATATGTAGTTAAGAAATAACACTTTAACCATTCATTTAAAATAATATAATATTGCGGTGTATCTATAGTCAGAATAAATACGAAATATCACAGTATATATAAAGTTTAAAATATATATACAATACACCAATTACCTATATACCTATATACAAAGCTTTAAAGTTCTAACCATTCAAAGTATATGGTATTTGGTATATATACAATGTGTTTGAATAAGAATGTTTTATGTAATTATTATATTATATATACCAGGTATAGGAGTATGAAGTGAGCCGCTGCCAATAAATGGCTGTACTTATATTAGTAATTGTGAAAGAGCCCTAATGCGATGTTTTTTTTTATTGTTATAACATTTGTCAACAACATTCAGTGTGTTAAATTCCATTTGTAATACAACAACATAAAATTTTATCGTGTTAAAAATGTCTAATTTTGTGCCTTCAACAAACGATTTGCGGGTATCATTAGTTTTTTGTTATCATTTAAAGAAAAACGCAGCTGAATCTCAACGAATGCTTGTAGAAGCTTTTGATGATCATGCTCTATCATTAGCAACATGCAAAAGATGGTTTCAACAATTTAGAGACAAAGATTTTGATTTGAGAAATGAAGAACGTGGAAGACCACCAAAAAAGTTTGAAGACTGTGAATTGCAAGCATTGTTGGACGAAGATGATACACAAACTCAAAAACAACTTGCAGAAGCCTTAAACGTAGATCAAAAAACAATTTTTAATCGTTTAATTGCAATGGGAAAGATTCAAAAGTGTGGAAAATGGGTTCCACATGAATTGACTGAAAGGCAACAAGAAAATCGAAAAACCATTTGTGAATTGCACCCGTCAACGATACAAAAGGAAGTCTTTTTTGCATCGAATCGTGACTGGTGATGAAAAGTGGATATATTTTGAGAATCCTAAACGCAAAAAATCATGGATTACACCAGGTAAAGCAGCAACATCGACTGCAAAACCAAAACGATTCGGTAAGAAGAGAATGCTTTGTGTTTGGTGGGATCAGGAAGGTGTGGTGTATCATGAACTTCTGAAACCTGGTGAAACTGTTTATACGGTTCGCTACCAACAACATATAATCGATTTGAACCATGCATTATTAGATAACCGACCAGAATGGACAGAAAGAAAGAAAAAATCTGTTAAGGTAATTTTGCAACATGATAATGCACCAGCACACAAAGCAAAACCAGTTCAGGATACTATAAAGTCGCTTGGATGGGAGCTGTTACCACATCCGCCTTATTCACCAGACTTGGTTCCTTCGGACTACTATTTGTTTTCATCGATGGACATGCTTTGAAAGAACAGCCCTTCAAAACATCTGAAGAAGTTGAAAATTGGCTATGTGAATGGTTTTCGTCCAAAGCAACACCATTTTTTCGACGTGGTATACGAAAATTGCCTGAAAGGTGGTTAAAATGTGTAGAAAGCGATGGAAGTTATTTTGAATAAAATATTTTTGATTTTTCTATTCTAAATAATGTGTTTTTCTTCCTTTAAAAAAGGCTCATTTCATACTCCTATATATTTGGATATATGTATTAATGTATAGCATACAATCAGAAATCATATATTTAAAATGCATACAGTGTTGGACAAAATAATAAATTCAACAAAAATAGGAAGACGATCTTTAAATTGTGTTGTTATAGGCTAAAATCAAACATTTTATATTGCTACTTTTATTGTTTCACAGCAATAATAATTTGTATATTTGTTTTTATTGGCACTTAACCAATTGAATTTAGTTTCCTATATCGAATTGTAAACACTTGTGTATGAAAATAAGCTTTTTAAAGCAATCTTTTTTTTTTTTTTTATCTATTTACTTATATTTGATTTTACGATTACACTAAAAAAAATGTATTTCCTTTTTTTCAAGTGTATTTAATAGTATTTTGTCCAACATTGTAAATTGTAAGTGTTTAAAATTTATTATCCTCAAAAATTTATATATTGTGTATCTATCCATATGTGTATATTAGAATTATTGTGAGTTTATTTTAATTCCTATAACAATTTTATATTATATCTTTTTCTATATATACACAATATATATATGGTACACTTAGGAGGGATCAATATAGATTTTAATTAAAGATATATAAATAATATACCTTGAGCGCAGATTGAATTGAATTGAATTTGTGTGTACAAATGTATATGTTTGCGTAACATATGCATGTCAATATGTAATTATCTATGGGTATATTAATAGAACTATTGTAGAAAATCTAAATTTATCTATCGGTATTTTTTGCATTTGCATTATTAATTCTACAATGTTTATATATGTGTATTTTGAATAGTTAAATAATTTTTGTTAATTTTATTTATTGATTTGTAATTTGTGTATTGTTGGCAGTGGCAAAGCCAAAGAAATAGCTTTCACCTATATGTTTTAGTATAACTTTTGGGTGAAATTTGACTAAATTATGAAAAAAATCTTTATGAATTTGGGGCCATATTTTTAACGGATTTTCATTTTTGTATACAGAATTGTAAATTATAATAAATTTTCAATCTTTCATAGCAAAAGATTTTTAAATTCGAATGACTCGTTCAAAAGCGATGACCGATTTTCCGATGATCGATGGCAGAGAAATGTTAAAGAAATTTTTGGTAACGAAACGATTAAAAAAATTTATACAGTATTATTATTTCATATACAAAATTTCACTGACAGAAAATCGATCATATCTTTTGAATGTGCATGAATCGATTTTAAAAATCTCTTCTATGAAAGATTTGAAATTGATTAAAATTTGAAATTCTGTAAAAAAAACATAAAAATGGAAATCTGTTAAAACTATATGGTCCTTAATTCAGAAAGATGATAATTCTTTAAGGCTCATTTTCCGGAAAGTTTAGTTGGTAGACATTTAAATTTTATTTGTCATAATGTAGCCTACTTTCAACTCGTCTGCCAGAAAAATATAGTGACATTGTAATTTGAAAACATTTTTTCACGTTTCGTCCTTCGTTGTCGGTTTCAGTTTAATATATAATATAATCGTTTTGCATATATTTATGTTAATAAAATATTTATAATAAATATAAATCTTTCATACAATAGATGTGATGTTAATTGTAATATGTATATATTTATTGGTAATAAAAATATATACATGAATAGGGAATACAACAACTAAAATATTTTATTAAAGTGATTGCGGGCATTTAATAAGTATTAGAAAATTTAGCAACTTATAAGACCTACAATATATTATTAAAGTGATTGCGGGCATTTAATAAGTATTAGAAAATTTAGCAACTAATAAGACAGAATTTATAACACAATTTTTAAATCAATTTAATATAAAAATAATCAAACACTCAGTATGGACATATATCGTTCATGCTAAACAATCGCGAAATATCGGGTTTAATTTCAAAAATTTAAATTTCAAATATCTGCACACCATTATGACCTAATGAGTCAAATAAAAATATAATTGAATTAAGGAACCATCTATACTTTCCAATAATTTCTTACCATTTTTGTTATATACACCCATTGCGGAGTAATTTACCAACTTGGCTTTAAAGACTGTTATTGGCAAATGCAATAAGCTTCACGTGTAATAATAATATGCGACTGTAAATTAAAGATTAAAAAATTTGATTAACAATTGTATAAATGAATTTTTTCTATAATCTCATTTTACATAATAATATTGTATATAGCTAAAAATACAATACGTACCTACGCACACGCACAAATAATTTAAATTAAATTTAATCATTTATTTAATTTATATAAGCGACAAAAATAATTCGCATTAAATTAAGTATTATAATATCGTTTGTATATCTATATATTAATACCAAGTTTAAATTATATACCAACAACGCACATATTTACATTCAATCAATTACGATTGCTTCTGATTTGTATTTGTTATTATTATTATTATTATTATTTTTTTTTTTTCCCCATTCATTTTGATATTATCCAAACGCACTTAAAATTTTAAATTAAATAAAAATAAAATTTTAAAATTCGGCTAGAATAAACATAAATTGACATTTACATATAAAAAAATATACACGAATTATGTCGAAAAAACAAAAAATAAATAAATAAATATGTAAATTATTTTTGTGGTTGTTGTTTTAGTTTTTTTTTTTTTTAAGTGTATACACCCATATAACAACACATAATAAGAATGATGAGGATGATGGTACTGCTAGAAGTACACTAAAAAATTTTTTTTTTTTAACAAATTCATTTATTGTTAGCATTTATTTCATTTGTTTTGTTTATCATTAGTCTTTTTGGTTTTTTTATAAATAATAATGTAGTACCAGAAATTAATAATACGCAGATTAGAAATTTTTTTTTCATTGTTATTGTATATTAACAAAAAATTCTATATTAAATAAATGAAGATGATATAATTTCATATTAGTATATTTTATTCGAAATTTATTTATATTCAAAACATATACTAAAATTCATCAATGGTTTAACAATATACGCATTATTTTGAAATGAAAAAAATTCTCTTTATTTTATTTACATTTTGATTTTAAAAATAAAAATAAATGGAAAAAAGAAATATACGCTGACTAAAAATGTATTTAATATATTTTATATATATATATGTACGACGACGAACATATATATTGCGATAATATAAAGTGCTGAAAATGAGTGCTTTTTCTAAATGATTACATTATGAATGCAAAGTGAAAAAAAAAATATATATATATATATACTTAAGATGGAATGCCATCATCATCATCATCATGTAATGTATGTTATGTTGTGTATATTTGTACCATATATATGTTATATTATGTGTTTATATATTTTGAAAAGATAATATATACAGAATAAAAGAAAATGATCGACCCTCTTTTGCTGTAATTGTATTAATAAAATAGTTTTCATAATATTATTTTAAATGGATTTTTCCTGCCATCATCACAAGGAAATTGTGTATTATATGATATACAAATATATAAATTTTTATTGGAAAATCTGGTACACTAATATATATGAAAACAGAAAATAGAAAAAGGGTTTTGCATATTAAAAAGATAGATAGATATATATGTACTTAATTTATAATAAATCAAAACTTTTCCCATATATCGCATACATAAAGGATATAATATATATAAATACAAAAATCTATTTCTTAACATTGTGTGTTAACATTATCTTTATTTAAATAGAAAGACATTATAAATGTTAAAACGATTAAAAAATGACTATATTATCATTAACATAATATATAATTTAATATTATGTATCACATATAAACGTACATTTATTATGGCATTTAACTATATATGAATATTGTATATTTTAAACTATTAATTACTATAACTAAAATATCCTCAAGCCACAATATTATATAACATTTCCCATTTTCTAAATATACAATATGTTGTTATGTAACAATGCATATATGGTATATTATCTAACTTACATTATATATACATATGGTATATCTGCAAATGAAACAACAACATACTCAATAAATCAAAATGATTGCAATATTGAAAATCTTTGAAATATTTTCTTACACATTGATTTCACAGCAGTAATAAATTTTTATGTATATATATAATACAACATAAACATACAATGTATGAGTATTCGAATAGTTATATATATATATGTAAGTCTATTATATGATACATATAAGTTTATAGTAGAATAAAATAAAGCCAACGCAACAACATAAGGATTCAGTTAAAAGGATATAATAGTAAAAGTTTTCATTTGTTTTGTTCCTGTATGTAAATCATACATATAGAAAATATTATTGTCTATATCCTATAGGAGTATATGCTCCTCGTATACATATATATATATATATATAATATTATTATAAATTTGAATACTACAATATATGTTTGTAATGTGTGTATGAGAGTCGGGAAACATAAAATCACTTTAAATATTTAACTACTTTTGTGTATAAACATATTCGTTATATCCACAATTTTATATTATGTATTTTTTAAAATCATGTTTTTTCTCAGTATACTATATAAGCATTTGTAAAAATAGAAGAATGTGTGTGTGTATCAGTGGTGAAATTTGAATATCACTTTATTTTTCTTATAACCTTTTAATTATGGACAATTTTTATTTACACAGTAAATGGCAAATCTAATTGGTAATTACCAGCCATTCATTGAAGAAATATTTAAAATCGATTTACGCTTTTAAAAAATATATAACCGCATTTCCTTTTAATTTCAGTGATAACTTAATGAAATTTGTGATACAGTGAACATCTAAATGGTATAGAAAATGTAGTATCATTGATATAAAAAAAAAATCGCCAACATAAAACGGAAAATCTGAAAGATGATAATTTTATAAAAGTCGTGTATGCGGAAAATTTTCTTATGAAATTATTTAAATTTTTTGCCATAATTTATAGTCTCATTTCTGCTCGGCTATATACCGCAGCAATAGCAATATATATATAGTGATTTTCTAGTGTGACAACCTTTTTTTTCACATTTCGCCATCGGTAGTATATTCATGTGAAAAAATTAATGTTTCACTATATTTTTCTAATACGGGTAACATGGTTAAAATTAAACTAAATTATGAAAAAAAATTGGGATGTTTACCGAACTAAATTTTCCGGAAAATCGACTTTTATGAATTATCATCTTTTATAATTAGGGGTCATATTTTTAATGGATTTTCATTTTCATGTATAAAGAATTTCAAGTTGAAAGTAGACTATATTATGGAAAAAAAATTGAAATGTCTACTTACTTTGCGGAAAATCGACTTCTATGAATTATCATTTTTGTTAATTACGTACCATGTTTTAACGGATTTCCATTTTTGTGTACAGATTTTTGTAAACTATAATCAATTTCCAATCTTTCATAGAAGAGATTTTTAAAATCGATTCACGCATTCAAAAAATATAACCGCGATTTTCCAATCGATGACTGAGAAAATTTAAAGAAAATTTGTGGTACAAAAAATATATACACAGTACCATTATTTCATACAAAATTTCAATGACATCAAACGGAAAATCGGTTATCGCTTTTGAACGTGCGTGAATCTATTTTAAAAATTTCATCTATAAAAGATTGGAAATTGATTATAGTTTACAAAAATCTGTACACAAAAATGGAAATCCGTTAAAACATGGTACGTAATTAACAAAAATGATAATTCATAGAAGTCGATTTTCCGCAAAGTAAGTAGACATTTCAATTTTTTTTCCATAATATAGTCTACTTTCAACTCGGCTACCCGGAAAATATAGTGATATTTTAATTTGAAAAAACATTTTTTCACGCGTCGCCACTAAAATGTATTTGTATTAAAATAGAAAATATTTTAATAAAGTAATTATCTAAATGGAAATGTTTTTAGACAATCCATTGATTATTCTTTAATACAATATACCATATATTATATATAAACACACAGATTTAAATGAAAAACTCTTTGTAAAAATTAAAAATTTTGAATTGAAATTTTAATTACATTGAATTGAATTTAAAATTTATTGTTGCAAGTTAAGCAATTTTCTATCTCTTATATTTTTATACAGAGCAATATTAATTTATTCTCTTAACTTTCAGAATAACTATTGACACGATGTTTTATTGCCAACCAAATCGCTCATGTATACCATATATGCATATTATGTATTCAGCTATACTGGTATACGTGTAAAGTTGATTGTTAAATTTATCGAACAGTACATGGAAAATATATATATTAAACGTCTAATCTAAATATTAATTATAAAAACATTCGTTTTCCTAATATAATGTTTCATTAAAAAATCAATTTGTTTTTAGTTTAGAAAAAACAGAAATATAGCATTTAATTGCATTTGATAAATGAATATGAATTTTCCCGGAAAACTATATAGTGGTTAGAATTTTTCTTCAGATTTGCATTATTTACTCTACTAATATATACAATTGCTGTAATAATAATTCCTATGTGGATTAAATTTTTGGTTTTGCGGTAGATGAATGTTTATATTTTAAACTATTTACTTCAATGTGTGATAACGTAATGTATATAAGAAACGCAAATTTAATAAATTAAATTTCACAAAGACAAATTATATATGAAATGAATTATTTATACAAATTTTCTTTGGATAAAATAATAATATATATATTATTATTTTATATTTATACAAACATATGACCAACACATCACTTCAGTTTATACGAGAATAAAATGAAAATAAAATCTCATTTGTTCTTTTTTGTTTACGGCTATATAATTTTAAGTAATCAGTAAAAGAATATATGCCTGTTATATATGTAAAAGTTTTGTAAAGATTTTTCAAAACAGAATATTATATCGTAAACATACTTACATTATTATATGGATGGATGGATATATATATATATGGTAAGTTAAAAGCATAACACAAGAGACCATTAAAACTTCTACATATAATTTAATATAAAGTTTTTTTTATGATGTGCATATGTAAATGTTTTGTCTAATTATATATAATTTTTAATTAAAAACAATGTTGATAATTTAAAATATCTTCAATTTCATATCATATGGATGATATGTGCTATATATGCGTGGGTGTGTGTGTGTGTATGAATATATATATTGTTTATCTTAACTTTTCTTTATTTGTATAAATGCCATCAATTATACTTTTGACTAATAAAACATAATACATATTTTTTACATTTTCACATAAGCTCTTTGCTTTGTTAAATTCCATTTTTATTTAATTTTTTTCATCATCATTAAATGGCTATACATATACACTATACGCTTAACTATTTAAATTACTCTGGTAGGCAGTAATATATTATAATATATTAGTAGCAATTCATAAATTACTATATGTAACGAACGATTCAACACAATGAATGAAAAATACGAACATTTGTTTTATAATTTGCTAACAATTTAACATAAACTATTTAGATAAAATGTATATGTATAAATTCATACATATATATATAGATAACATAAAAATATAGCTGACTTAATAACTATGTAAGTTTACATTATGTATAAATTGCATATATTATATATATATAGGTTTTATGTATATGGTATTTTATTTATGTGCATACATGAGGAATCGAGGATATAGAGCATATATAAACACATAAAACCCATAATAAAATTTATGGATTGACCTTTTCTTTTTGTATATAAATACTACTATCATAAATAAAATCACAAACACAAATCATTATATTTTGTGTACAGAGAAGCATATTGGCACAATATAAATATACGATGCGTTATGAGCTCTTATGGGTAAAAATATAAAAGTAACACTATTTTTCTGTGTACATTGAATACAAATTTATGATGATTTTATATTTTATTATTTCACATATTGAGATATTAAATAATCTAATGTTTATAAATATATATGGGTATGAATGAATTTAAAATTATTATTAAAATAGTGTTTAATAATATTGATTGAAATTTTATTTCACCTCAAACATATAATAATGGTTTAAATTAATTTCTGTGAATCGTTTTGTTATTTTTTTTTTAAATTAAAAATTATCATATATTTTGTAATATTAATTAATTAATGCACACTACTATTCAGGCATCATTTTTATACATTCCGCATCTCAACGATTAATGCACCATATTTGATATAACATTAAAAATTATGGTCACTATTTTGAAATTAAGGTAAAAATTGCTTGAATCTTAATCAAAGTAACATAATTTTTATTTTTTTAAAAATTTCCATAAATTCTAGAAGCAAACATCTTATCTCTGGCCATCTATTGTTCCAGAAATTGTATAAAAATGAACACGTAGTTTTATTTTGAACATATATCTGTTAAATTTGTCAATAACACTGAGCTCAAAAAATTCAAATAATATAAATTTTATGGACTGACAAACTGACATCATTTGTAATTTCAGAACTTTAATAATATCAAGTTTTTCCAAAAATAACAATTAATTTAATGGGATCAAGTTCAAGCTTCCATTTAACATTTATTATTACATTATTCTAGCTATTCTGCGGTTCTTAAAATATAACGTGGAAAATTCTATTAAAGCATCATAATCGATTCAGAAAATGTCCATGAATCGAATTTTACTGCGTCTTTATTAATTATAATTTAAGTACCTATATATTTTATACTATTTATATATGCACTTGACTTATTTCTAATTTGTCATAATACATATATTCAATAGATACTTTTATGTGAAAATATATAAAAAATAAAATGAAAGGAAAAATGCGATATGTGGTGCACACTAAAATAAATTAACCACGTCAATTTAAATTTTATATATTATTTTATACACTTGTATAAAATTGAAAATTTTCAACGATGGGCCAATGGGAATATCATTATCATACTATGTCACATTCCATTTTATCCTTCTTACACTACATTATACATATTAAAAAGTTTTACGTTTCCAAAATATAAAATTTTGTCATCTTATCAATATAATATACAACACATTTTTTTTTTATTGGTATATATATGAATTTAAATTTATAATGTGAAATGTAAAGTATATGTATATGTTTTACTCATATGAATGTTTAATATCTAATATATCGGTATATATGCTATCTTAAGTATATATATATATATATTTTTTCTACGTACGTATACGAGTATATAGCCCTAGTAACAATTTGTCCGTACTTTGAAAAATGAAGAAAATTTTCGTGGAAAAAATCCACATATTTTCCATGGAAAAGAAATCGTAGAATTTCTCCGAAGAATGCCCATAGATTTTCCACTTAATATATAGTAGTATTTTATTTAGGTCAATTGAAATCTTTGGATTGTCAGGGTAATATTTCCAACATATATTCTCGCGGTATTGTATTCATTATTTATTTTACCAATTATCCAAGACAGTGGTTCAAATTTTGTATTTTTCCCTTATCTATAGATATAATGCTCAATCCTTTTAATTTATTTTTATTATTTTTAAAACAACCAGCAACTCAAACCGATATATATTTCCTAGGAATTTTGTAAGACTTTTCCTGGATTTTATCCGCGGTTTTTGTTTCTTGTTTATTACAAAAAAAAGTTGATGAATTTTTGCCGTCATCGTTCAGCATTTTTATTTCGTGCTCATAGAACTGCTGGTCTATCGGTACAAAACTGAATAAAACCGCAATTTGGCATCATCGTCATAAGAAAATTTATTCTGCTAATACGAACAATTCACGGGTATTACTAGCCAAAATACAAAGATATTTTTGTTAAAATCCGTAGATCTGCTCACAAAAAATATGAATATAATATCTATGGGTATTTTGTGGAATATACTTCTAAGGAGAATCCGTAGAAATTATCCACGGAAATATAGGAATAATCCAAAGACATTTTTATATAAATATCCATGGACAGGGTTGCACTCATCATATAAAATTCCAGCGGACATCCGTAAGAAATCCATTGATATTTCCTCTGATTGAATCCACAGACTACTACATAAAATGAGGAAATTTTACGGACAAACTGCGGACAGTGTTACCAGGAAGGGTACAACACTTTTTATTTTATACAATGAATATATGGTAATATACTACTACTATGTGAATGATGCGATAAAAAAATACCACCACCCACGCTATATGGCACTACACCTACTACATCATCATCACAAATTATTTCAAAGTATAAAAATAATTCTAAAATTCAATGTGATTCAACAGATTAGGGGTCGCGTCATGTACCATAAAAATAAGAGAGAAAAAAAAAACTATATCAAGTTAGTTAATAAAATGTTATGTTCTTGTTGGTTCATTTATTTGGGCTGTATACAAATATATATATATATTAGAAAAAAAAATTACGTAATAGGTGCCACACAGATAATCTTTAGATATAAATATATATATATATTTTTTTTTTATTTATGTATGGTATTTATTTTGCCTATTTGCTTTTTGTAAATTGGAAAATAAATTATTTTTCCTTTATTTTGTTTATATGTATTTATATTTATTGACTAAATGCCTCATCCGCATATATTTTCTAAATTTTATTGTATACCCATTATATACAATATTATAAAGTTAAAGATACAATATATACATATTAAGTATTAGATTTAAATATAGACTTATTATAAATAATCTATGTTTTATGTTGTGTATTATTACTTGAAATATGTATATTTAGATATTCCTATTGTAAATTCATTTAAAAATTGCTATATTATATCTGCATAAGTATATGACATTGCCTATGCGTATATATATATATGTGATATAGTGTGTTGAGCCCAATTCAGTATATGCCGCGTTGAATATATTAATAATTGTTTTTCTTTATTTTAAAGACTGTTATCACTAAACAAAATATAATAAAATGTGATGTGCTGAAATTCTTATGTTTACGCTTATATAACGTACTCAAGCATATACTATATTTATAAGTTATATATATCGAATTCAAAAAGTACTGATATAGACGATAAGAATAATTCCTATTAGAATATCAAATTATTCTCATGAGAATTGTGTAAACGTATTTTTGAGAATGAATTTTTGTGCTGATGCAAACATCATGACAATATTTCGTTAACGTACTTGTCTAATTCAAAATTGTATCTTCGCCTCCAACCATTATGTTCTGTGACCCGGTTCAAATATGCCACGGAGTACCTTTCGTTCAAAAATATGTATGTAATGTATGTACTCGTATTTAAACGAATGTTATATATTTTATTTTTGTACATATACACAACACTTTCATATACCTATATGTATGAATGTTTGTTTTCAAATATATAATCTATGTGTTTTTCTGTTCATGAAAGAATAATTCAAATTATATACGATATATTATAAAATAGATTTGCCATATTTTTAGTTTTACACCAAAATCATAGCATTCCCATAGAAAAATTTCTATATATATAGAAAAAAAAATAAATAAATTATGAGAAAAAAATAAGTGCAAACCATTAAGTGCATATTGTTCATTCGTTTTGAGATTATTCATTTTAATTCTAAACGTACATTTATCGTGTTCAATTTTTCTGTTTAATCAATTGATATCTTAATTATTCAATGTTGATTTATTTATATTATATGTGTAATAAACACAACATGCGATATATATAATCATTGTAATTTATATCATTATTTTGTGTAACGGTGCGCGGTACTTTGTGCCGGAAAATCAATATGTGTGTGTGTGTGCATATGATAGAAATATATTTGTATATATGGTGTAACATATGTACATAACTATGTGGATTTGAAATATATGAAAATAAAATTGAGTTAAATAAATTTTCCACAAAAATGATTATTGGTTTTTTCTTTTATTAAATAAATTTTACTTCATATGAATTAGCAAAACATCGCTGCTGTGTACCAAGATTTTTAAATCGATAATTTTATTCAAAATCGGTATGTATATATACGCCTTTCTTTGATTTACCATATAATGTTTACATTTTATAATTGTGTCACAAAAATTATTATTATTATTTACCACGATCTAGATTCATACGATTAATTCATCCGCGTACCCAACTTCCATATTAATAATACAAAGAGAGAATTGTTTTTTTTTTTTAAGAAAATCTGTCAGAAATAGCCAATTTATAAAATTTCTCATTTGAAACATTATGGTAATATATTGTATATTAAATTACTTAAAGTGTTCTGTTTTTCAGGAAATATTTAAAATGCGGCAGTTGCATTATATAAAGATTTTAAAAATAATAATAGTAATAATAATAATAATAATAATTACAAATTATAGCTTTGTATATTATATTATATCACTCAGTAGCGCAGTGGTATAACGTTAATATTAATAAATCGTGCAATATAGCGGGTTCAATTCCCATACTATAAGGTTGTCAAATATCTCCCTTCCGCCTTTTTGTCTTTTTAATTTCGCGGCTATGTACAAAGCGCTACAGAGCTCGTATCTGGCAACACTGTACATAATTTGAAAGCTCTTGACATAACAAACAAAACGACGCTATGTATGATTAGTTTGGATATTGCGTTCAACAGTTATAGACGTGTAAACATGGAGTTCACTAACGCCGAAATTCGCGCTATTTTAAAGTTTTCCTTCGTTAAAGGCAAATCCGCTAGAGAAACGTTCCGTGAGATTAATGGTGTTTTGGGGGATGGTACTCTATCACTTCGAACCGCGGAGGAATGGTTTCGACGATTCAGAGCCGGTGAAAACGACACCATGGATAAGCCAGCCGGCGGAAGACCTGTGACGACAAATACCGATCAAATCATGGAATACATCGAGTTAGACCGGCATGTGGCATCTCGTGACATCGCCCAGGAGATGGGAGTTAGTCACCAAACCATTTTAAACCATCTGCAGAAGGCTGGATACAAAAAAAAGCTTGATGTTTGGGTGCCACATGAATTAACAGTGAAAAATCTAATGGACCGAATTTCCATTTGCGAAATGCTGCTGAAACGGAACGAACTCGACCCATTCTTGAAGCGGATGGTGACTGGCGACGAAAAATGGATCACATACGACAATATCAAGCGAAAACGGTCGTGGTCGCAGGCCGGTGAATCGTCCCAAACAGTGGCCAAGCCGGGATTGACGGCCAGGAAGGTTTTGCTGTGTGTTTGGTGGGATTGGAAGGGAATCATCCACTATGAGCTGCTCCCATATGGCCAGACGCTTAATTCTACCATCTACTGCGAACAACTGGACCGCTTGAAGCAGGCGATCGACCAGAAGCGTCCAGAATTGGCCAAAAGGAAGGGTGTAGTGTTCCACCAGGACAACGCCAGACCACACACTTCGTTGATGACTCGTCAGAAGCTACGGGAGCTCGGATGGGAGGTTTTATCGCATCCACCATATAGCCCGGACATAGCGCCAAGTGATTACCACCTGTTCCTGTCCATGGCGAACTCCCTTGGTGGTGTAAAGTTGATCTCAAAAGAGGCTTGTGAAAAGTGGCTGTCCGAGTTCTTCGCAAATAAGGAGGGGGGCTTCTACGAGGGAGGTATTATGAAGTTGCAGTCTAGATGGAAATAGATTATCGAACAAAACGGCGCATATTTGAACTAAATCCGATTACTGTAACACTTTTTATAAAGCATTGAATAAAGAGCAAAAAGGCGGAAGGGAGATAGTTGACAACCTAATATTTACATGAGAAATTTTTCGATATTTTAATACTGAAATTTTTCTGCTGGGTGACCATTTGTTCGTTTATGGGAAAAAAAAACGGATATCTTTGAAAGTATGGTGTTGGATGCGCTACTTAAACATTAGCAATATCTGCATACACATACACATCACTATGGGCTAATCACACATATAAAAAATAATATAATTACGTTGGAAACATCTATACTTCGTTAATTGTGCAATGCAATTGGTGAATTGTTATATACTTCCATGCGGCGGAGTAATTTACCAACTTGACTGTAATGAATGTTTATTAGATGCCATATGCTCCACCTGAATTAATATAATTTAATAATATAAATAGATTATTACACTGGTTAAAATTAATTGTTTTTTTTTATATGGAAATATCTGCGAACGGTTGCGATCTCCAGTTTATAAATCAATGTGGATAAAAATAATTACTTTTTAATCCTTGTAAAGTTAAACGTAACAAATGTAAAATAAAACTATGCAATTAGTCCATTATGGTTATTAATTTTTACATATATTAATTTGATTACATTATTTACGTATAATATTTTACAAATATATATACTTTGTCTAATATAACCTCATTATTCACAAATATAAAAAATATGTCATTTATAAACACGTGAGGATTTATATTTTTTTATATTCATACGTGATTTTTTCCATTTGCTTATTGTGTTATTTTATCGACTCCACTCACTCATTACGTGAACATTTATTTTTATATAATAATAAAAGTTTCATTTTATAAATTGTCATTCTTTTATTAATTTTATGTGACTGGTGGTTTGATGACTGATTGCAATGTACACGTACGTATATATATATATATCGTATATATAATTTATTATTGTATATGTATATGGAAATAGGAAATACAATGTATAAATAAAGCTATGTGTACATATATAGCTCCATCTCATATTAATTGACACACTCTTAGGTTTTTCCTGCGCCAATGTTTTTCAGAAGCCTTCCGATTACGGTCTGTAATATTTTATACCCAACAATTTCTCATGTATAAAAAATACAAATTAATGAAAATAGAATATTTACTTTAATTTACAAAGAAATACAAAACATCTTGAAAAAAAATTGGCATACAATTACAAAGATAAATAAATTGAAATTCACTAAAAAAAAACACAAAATTTATAAATTATAAAAAACTTAACAACATGGTTAACAAGGAAACAATAGACTTTATAAATAGCTTGTTGACGGAATACCCCAATTAAAGGCCTTAAAAAAAGAAAAAAAAAAACCGAAGAAAAATATATTATTATTGTGTTGATTTAAATGGATATGGGACTGTATGTATAGTGAATGTGTATCGACGTATATCTGGATATGGATAAAATAAATAAAATTATAAACCAGTATAAAAGAAATTACACACAGTTTGTCGGTAACATTAATCGTTGACATTATTTGGAACAGTATTTTTCTTTATACCAAATTATAAGGGTCACATATCTGAACACACGGCGGGACTATACAAATTGTCGTAAACAAATAAATTCGAATAATTCTACAATATGTATTATCCCGCAATAATAAGTTATTGAATAATTTTGGACATAAATAAAAATATTGATAGTTAATTCAATTACGGTTGAACAGGTCATGAAAAATCGGATTCAATTCACCAAATTTCCAAATGAAATTTTTTTAATATTGAAATTTTTCAGTATATAGAGATCTGTTCGTTTATGGAATGAAAAAAACCAATATTTTCTGAAAATACGATGTTGAAAAATTAACAATATCTGCCCACATCATTATGTGTATGATCAAAGAATATATAATGAATATAAATATAGTAACCAAACATTTTTACATAATGATTTTATGTATGTATATTTTAAAAAAAATATTAAAAAGATATAGGCAAAGAAATGATTCTATATTTTAAAGATGTGCGTGAAGTTAAAATGAACAAATATGAAATATGTATATATTTATGTAAAATTGTATTGCTGACTTTTATAAAAATTTACATAGTATAATTTTATATATAACAGATTTTATAGTATCCTTTATAATATAATACATATACTATACTATGGTATATATGTATGTACAACAAGGGTATTATGTGTTATGCAATGATGTTATTATATATTCAAATAAAATAACAAATATTTTTTTCGATATATAATACAATACATAATATATATATCCATCGATAAAAATTGATAAATCAGATTTTATTTATCATATTATATTGACTGTGTAGGGTGTGTACAAAGTCTTTCACACGGTCACATTAACCCATGTACATAATAAATTATTATATATATATATTATAAATAAATATAGAATCCATACACGTCAGTGTAAAGAAATATTTTTATTTTTATATATATCATAGCTATGTGAAGCATAATCTTGAATAGGTATATGTATGATAATGTGAAACACCCTATTACATATATATTGTATATATATTAATAAATTTCAGTGACGGAATAGTTGATGATGTATCATCTATTCGTATATCTATATACATACAATCTAAATAATATATGCAGAATTTGCAAAATTTAGACGAACTTTTATGTTTATATATTGTATTTATGCAACCAAATAATAAATACAATTATTTGATGTGAACATAAATTAAATAAATAAATAACATTCATTCATATTCTTCTATATTAGTAGTATGTATACAATAATAAAAAAAGCACATACGTATAATATATAGATCTTAAAACCAGAAATTAAATATATAAAATAATATACACAGGGAATCGATTAATTTTTAAGACTGGCATTAGATGTTAGTTCACAGAAGTGTATGATTTCGATACAAACAATAACATTGCTGTCTTGGAAATTCCGGAAAGTTAACTGAAAGAGGGATTCCATTTGATTATTGCTGAGACATATTTTGCTAACTTTTTTTTTCAAAAACAAACCTTGTTATTGTCTATAACATTGCAAATATTTTAAATCTATAATGTTTATCGATTACAATACAAAATTTAAAGTACAATATTTTTTTGATGAGATTTGAATATTGATATATTTGGTATTGAATATACAATTAAAGTTTAACAAGTTAATTGCATATATATTGAATACAAAACTGAAAGCATATCTATGTATCAAATATATAATATATATATATATAAAATATATAAACAATGTGTAAAAGTGAAAAAAAGTTATAATTCAACAATTTACAATGAACTTTTTATAGTATTTTATACATATATAAATATTAATATATATATATATGCAGGGTGTCCACGAGCAGAGCACATTCCTTCAAGGCGGTGATGGGGGATATAATTCTAAGTCGAAATTACTAAATAACATTTTTCGATTTGGGGCTTTGTTTTCGAGATACAACCCTAAGAATTTTTCTCGGCAGTCCATCATTAAAGTTCCAATAACTTCGAAAGTAAGGTAAATACAGAAAATTTATGGTAGCACGAATTTGTAGGGAATTAAATTCTGAATTAAATTGTGTTATAAATTTTTTTAATAACTTGCTTCAGATTCAAGTTATTGAACAATATAATTGAAATGTTTTCTCAAAAATTTCATACTAAAATGAATTTTTTTAAAAATCTAACAGCGCAACACATATTATTTTTATATCAAAAAAGTAAAACTAAATTATTTCGCCAGAATTTTGTAAAATATTTTATTTAGCTATGGCTAACAGTTTAAAAAAGTTATAAATATTTGAAAAAGTGGTGTAATTGTAGAAATAAAACACCCTCTATAACATTTTATTATTTTATAATGTATTATATTTATAATTCATATTTTGTTTGTTATTATATTCAAGTATTACAATATATAACAAATATAATACAAATAAAAACCATAAAGAAAACTTATATTTTATATATAAAAAGAAAATATTTGTGATAAGTTTATTTGTGTTATTGTTTCAGTTGGTTTTTCTATGTTGATATTTGTATTTATTTGTACCATATAGTGTATATACATTTATTTATTGTATTTATATATACAATATATATATATCAGTGAAGGTTCCAGAGAAATATTTGAATAAGCCCCATTTCACAGATATATGTATTTTTTTTGTCGACCATATCTTATAATAAGTAAATTGTAAAATTTATAGTATGTAGTAAATTTCCTGCGAAGTAAAAACAAAACGTCTTCTACAAATAACTAATTTTTTTTTTTGTAATTATGTGCCTTATAGTTTTGACGGATTTTAAATTTTTATTACGTAATACGACATGTAATTAATTTCTAATCTTTCATTGAGAAAATATTATAAAATTACTTCACTCTTTCGAAAAATCTAGTTGATTTTCCATTTCATGTGATAGAAAGTAAAAGGAAAATAAATAGTATTGTATCCAAAATATAGAAAATGGTACGAAAAAATTATACAATATTTTTTATTTCAATGGAATACCGAATGACTATAAATTCTGCACTGAAGTATTTTTTATTTCATTGGAATACCGAACGACTATAAATTTTTTGCACGGATGTAGTAATTTTTAGAAATCTCTTCTATATATAAAGAATTAATTTAATTATTCAGTATTAGAAATCGGTATAGTAACGGAGTATAAAAAATATATTTTTACATATGTGTATTCCACAATTTTATTTTTAATAGTAGCAGCACGGCACTGCTATATATATTTTGGAAAAAATAAACTTCAGTTCATACATTTATTTTTTTATTATCTGATTTTGACAGAATTTTTCAAAAATATTATTTTATTTTATTATGTTTAGATATTCCTATTTGTGCATATATCTATAGAAATTTATATATGTGTTTTGTCACTGTCTCTTTTTATATATATTTACTAATATGTTCATGTATTTATTTATATAGATATATATGGTATACATCTTTCTAAATACTTCTGATATACCTATGTGTTGTATTAAATGTTAAGTTATACATATATATAAAATGATACAAAAGAATAATACTTTATCCAATATCCTCTCATATGTCATTATATGAATATATAGTATATTGTAGGTAGATAGATATATATATATGTGGAAATAATAATATATGAAATCCACAAAAGCTTTCATAGAGTATATATACTACAATAGTGAAAGATAAAAATAATATTACTCGCTCTATATAAATAGATATGATATAATTATATATATATGTGTGTATATAATGTATAACTGTATATATATATATATTAGATGAAAAATTGCCATAGGGATTTATAAAGAGTTGTTAATAGATATCAATGATAATAAAAAGGAAAAGGAAAAAAAAAACAAAAAAAAACACTGGAAATAATTTTTCTATATAAATAAAAGTATTCCATCCATATTGTGGTTATATAAAATTGTATTTTTATAAATAAATATGTATCGCTCGGTGGTACCGACGTACCGTCAAAATGTGTGTAGTATGAGAGAGTACATAAAATTGGAAAATGAATACCCATAGCGTATCAATAAATATAGGAATTTGAAATATTAAAAATAAAGTTATTTGTTTAGAAATTTAAAAATGGTTTTAATAAAAAAATAACCAAAAGTACGCGTGGATTAATATACAAATTTAAGTTTTCTGTAATGCATTGAATCATTTTTTGTTAATTTAAAAATGTATATCATCAAATCTTACTCCCTGTGGATATGCGACCATATGGCAGTTTAATTTAAATATATCATATATAACATTTTAATATTTTTATCCGTTGAAATGGAAAACTTATTGAAGTCTGAAAAATTGTTACTATTGATTTTCCGGTTCTGAGAATTTTCAATGTAATAACCATAATAAAAACATATATTTCATTTATATAATAAGATTATTTTCATTTTAAAGGATATTAATTCATTACTTTGAATGTATTGATACGTTTATTTATTTATATATAGTGTAATATGTATTTTACATTAACAAATAGAATTATATCTAAATAATAATTATTTTTTTTTTTTTTGTCATATTTTGCTCCTAGTGGAGCTTTTATGTCATCTAATAAACCTTTCATTACAACCAAATTGGTAAATTACTCCGCATGGGAGTATATAACAATTTACCAATTGTGTACTGTACTGTACTGTAATTAACGAAAGAGATGTTTTCATAATACTATTATTTTTATATGGGTGATTAGCCCATAGTTATGTGTGTGTGCAGACATTGTTAATCTTTGAATAGCGTCCAACACCATATTTTCAAAGATATCCGTTTTTCTTTTTATTCCATCAACGAACAAATGGTCACTCAGCTGAAAAATTTTAGTATTGAAATAAATACCGAAAAATTTCCTATGAAAAAAATAGCGGATTTGAACCCGCTATATTTCATGATTAATATATATAATATATATATATTTATATTTCGGCGCTATGCAACTGCGCTACCGAGTGGTTATAAATAATAATTACTAAACATATTTATAAGAAACTGCACAAAAGCTCAACATATATTTTAAAAACATTATTTATAAAAAAAGAATATACGTTTGAAAACATAAATGAAATATTTCTGTATTCAATGGGACACGCATATGTGAATACAAACAAAAGAAATTACATATTATAAAAGTATTATACTATCTTTAATACAATTCCCGATTCTCGATCAGACATATGGTGGGTGTTGGTGTATGTTGTAAATTTCCATATAATTTATATATAAAACAAAACACATATATTCATGTTTTGATTATGAAAAACTTAACTAAAAAGATATTAAAATAATATAAATATAATGTGAAAAAGATATACTGATTGTTAAAACATTATGAATATATGTCGATAGTATTATATTTTCAAGGAACGATTGTATTATACTTTTAAATAAAATTTTATCGAGAATGTGTGTAAAAATATAAAAAACAATGCAAACACTTTCTTCTTCACTGATATTATTTTAATAAATAAATAAATTATTAAAATCAATTGTCATCGATGTACGATGTGTTTATATAATTATTAAATTAACTTAATAAAATGTAGTTTATTTTCAAAAATCTATATATGACGTAAACACATATATATTTTATGTCATTGAATAATTGAATGATATTCAAAAAGTGCTTTCATTTTATTTAGTATGACAAATGAAATACTACACATTTCAGTTATAGATATTTGTTTTCGACTTTTATGTGAAAACAATAACTCTTTTGTAAAGATGATGCGTCTGTATATATACCAATTCAATTTCTTCACACAAAATACTTGGATTCTATATTTATATATAATAAATATACTATTGATATAATATAGTATATATTGGTAGATCTTTACCATATATGTGCGTCTATATAATCCTTACAGAAGGTGTTCATTGAATTAAAAACATATGTCTATTATAGCATTTCAAGTTAATTGAATTTATATCGTTAAAACTGATACGGAAGAAATTTATATAATATTAATAATTTTTAAAACGAAAATTTATATGAAATTTTGAGACTTCTTATAAATATTATATTGCATAATAAATTAATTGGGTTTATTTTCAATAAAATTGTATATTGCGTAATCGAAGTTTCGACAAAATATATTTTGTACATATATTACATAACTACATGTAATGCAATTAAATATATAATTATCCTAGTAACACTGACCGTAGTTTGTCCGCAATATTTCCGCATTATATGTAATAGTCGGTAGTTTTAATCCTAAGAAATATCTATGGATTTCTTAACCGATGTCCGCTGGAGTTTTATATGATGAGTGCAACTCTGTCCATGGAATTTTATAAAAAATTTCCTTGAATTATCCATATATTTCCGATGAATATTTCCACGGATTATCGCCTTAGAAGTTTTTCTCGTTGCTATTATTCCACAGAATATCCATAGAATTTATATTCATAATTTTTTGTGAGCAGATCCACGGATTTTGACAAAAATATCTTTGTATTTTGGCAAGTGAATTGTTCGTATTAGTAGAATAAATTTTCTTATTACGATGATGTCAAATCGTGGTTTGATTCAGTCTTTTACCGATATAGACCAGAAGTACTATGACCACGGAATGAAGAATGATGGCAAAAATTCATTGATTGTACATTTTTTTTTGTAAGAAACAAGAACAGATAAACATAAAATCCATGAAAAATCTTACAAAATTCCTAGGAAATATATCGATTTGAGTTGCTGATTGTTTTAAAAATTATGAAAATAAATGAAAAAGAGTGACGATTATATTTAGATAAGCGAAATATACATAATTTGAACCACTGTCTTGGATAATTGGTGAAATAAATTATGAATACAATACCATGGATATATGTTTGAAATATTACCCTGACCATCCAAAGATTTCAATTGACCTAAATAAAAAACTACTATATTATGTGGAAAATCTATGGGCATTCTTTGGACAAATTTCAATATTTCTTTTCCATGGAAAATATGTGAATTTTTTCCACGGAAATTTTCCTCATTTTTCAAAGTACGGACAAATTGTTACTATAGGGTACTATACAGTAATTAAATTTTTTTTATTCTCAGGCATATCATATATATTTTTGTACCAATATTATATGTACTAATTTAAATTTAATGAAGCTGATATAAATGAGATTGAAAATATAATTTATATTTGATTTCAATAATTATAATAATTTCAATTTTTCTGAAAACATATTGTAAAAACTTATCAGCGATTTAAAAATGAAAACGCAATTTTTTCTATATATAAATATAAATTGCGTCAAATTAATTGAATACCTTCTGTATATATATCATCATTTAGGTTATAATATAAGGTTATTGTCTTTTAAAATATATATACTGAAATGATTATCTATCTATATATGAAGGTATATATTTTCTATATGTAATATTTGTTATATATATATATACATACTTATATTATATATATAGACATTTCATTATTTAATACAACATCAATACACATATATAGGGTTTGAAAGAATATATACTTCAAATATATAACATACACTTGTGCTGATATGTGCACTTATAGCTACAAAACGTTATGTTTTTTGGTTTTTCATATATATTTAGATATACACGTCAATAAGTCATTTAGTTTTTATTATTGTAATAGTTATTTGAAATAGAACATATTCACAAGAATAGATTCATATATTTTCATGTAACTCGTGTATAGTTAATATAATATAATATATATCCTATTGTTATTGCTAAAATATATATGTGTTTGAATAATAACATTTATTATATGCATTCGCTCTATATGTATCAGCGGCGGATCGTGAAAATTATTTTACAATATCATAAAAAGGATAATATAAATATATATTGTTGAAGTCATAAAATTAATGGACTTCTGAAAAGAAAATTAGAAAATTCAATAAATTTCAAATGTTTCAGCGAAGAAATCATTATAAAATCTCTTCACAGATTTAAAAAATATGCTGCCGATTTTCTGGTTATAGAAAGTTTGTATATATGAAATTTATACACACTAAATGTGTCAGTGTATTTTTATAATTTTCACAAACATCGCATAGAAAATTATTATAATTTCTAACCGCGTGAAGCAAATTTAAAAAAAAAATTGGACATTTATTTAATTTGGAAATCAGCAAAAATAAAGAGAATGAGGACACCCGTTACTTATTTGTCGTGAAATTAAATAAAAACTCGAATAATTTTATTTGATGTGAGCCTTTAAGAATACATATCATCTGTTTGTTTTAATTATTTCTCAGGACTCACCACTGCTATATATCTATACATATACAAAGCTATATATATATATGCTTATCGGATCCCATATAAATATATATATATATATATATATGTAATTTATACTGAAACCAACAAACATATATATCCTTTTCCGTTGATGAAATGAAAAACAAAAAATATATTGTATTTTTGTACACACATATAAAATACGAGATAAAATATATATTATAAAGTTTATTTTATTTTTGTATAAACTTTTGAATATACTTTTATGTTTGTGTTTTTAACAATTGTATAAATACATTATTTACCCATTATGTTTTTAAGTAAAAAAAAAATAAAATAAAACGAAATATATGTATGAGGTAAATTATGGGTGTCTATATATATATATACTATTATTTTAAGTAACCGAATATTTATATAGAAGCTCGTCCCATCTCCAATTCCTCCGCAATAAAATAAGGAATCCTATGTTTTCATAAATATATTACGTAAAATTATTTTATTATTAATTAACCATATAATAAATGAATAACACAATAAATTAAATTTTATTTCAATTATAAAATTAATCAATAATACGAACAATATCTGGATAATTATTTACAAACCGAATACGTGCGTATACAATATAATTTAAATAAAACTAATATGTATATACCGATTATTTTATGCAGTATATTTATGATATATGTATACAAATATATTGCTCATACTAATAAATTACATATTAATAAAATTAGGATACCTCAGTTGAAATTGTTAAAAAAATTTAAAAAAGGATATTTTTAAAAGGAAACAAATACGCATGTATTGTATAGGATATGAACTTTCTTTGTCTATATAACTGTGAAGTGTACACAAAAACAACTGGGGTGAAATCATGTAATGTGATAAGTGACAGTCACTGTCACCCCTTTTATAAATGTTGCAGCGGCTGTATACCGGTAACTATCACGAAAAAGTAACGATTTTCTGGTGATAGCTTTTTTGCTGTCGTCTTGTGCATATAAGGTTATATTTTTTTGAAAAAAACAGAAATTCTTTCATTGTTATTTGTTGTGAATCGGTGTGTTACGCAAAATATTAAAATAAATTAAACGAAAATATTTAGTTTTCATATTATATTCAAGAATATATTTCACAATATTTTGTTGTTAACATTAACAAAGAAAAAATATATATTTTATCAAATATTTGTACTTGCGTTTTTAAGTATGGCTTAGCAATATATTTTATCAACTTTCTTAAGGCAATAACCAATAGAGATATTCTATAGTTGTGTTAAAAGAAAAATAATGATATAATATTTGCTACATTCACGACCGAAAATTCAATTTAAATATTTTTAATTGTTTACAAATTATTTTAATTCGTAAACTTGTAATGGTTTTATTTGTAAAAATAAAATTTATTATTAAAGATTACCATCAAATCCGAAACCATTGTGTTCCTTAGTCCCGGAAGAATATAATTCAATCGAAACTGAACTAAACATTTATATTTTTTATTAACACCAAAAATTTTATTATCTTCTTGATTTTTATTACATTTCTATGATTTATTTGTATATTTATTGTTTTTTTTTTTATCAGTAATATAAAGAAAGAATATGTCAAAATATATTTCTTTCTTGCTATCGATACGAATGACATTATAAAAATCACCTTCCGGTGATTTAAAAAAGGGATTACCTTACATGATACCAAAACAATTGGTGATCACTTTTGAATATCACCACAGTGACTGTCACTTATCACCTTACATGATTCCAGCTCTGTTCTTTATCGAACACATATAAATATTAACCATATTTTAATGTGGCGTGTATAATATGCGAATATTAAACTGACAGTTTTTTTCAATTGAATCTGTACAGAATTTTTTTTTCGGTTACGTGTTTAACGTACAATCCAAAACAATATATGTTCTATAATAGATAACACTGAATGATGTACGACAATGATTTAAAAATATATAATTTTTCGTTATTAATTTATTTACTTTAAAATTTTTTGTTGTATGTATATATAAATAATAATGAAATTATATGAATTTATCATCATCTATTATATATAATACAATATAATAATAATAATAATAATAATGTAATAATGTGAATAATTAATCTCAAAAAACAGGAATTACATTTTCAAAATAAATAACATGTAGGCACATCATATAAATTTGTTGACTGTAACTTATAATATACGGCATATAACAATACCATAAATAAACTTATGTTGATAAAACAACGACATTATACGTAAATTATTTTATATATACATTTTAATTTAATAAATTTTATAATTACCAACACTTATGTACAAATGGAGATGCGTGTATACCTTTATATGTAATATATAATTAATATAATATTTATATATATATAAAATTTATTAAAATCTATTATATTCCATCACACTGATACAATTATATAACTAACTTTATTATTTGGCATTTCCTGTAATGGTGTATATATACACCAAATTTAACTCATATGATATTTTCCATATAAATATATTATTATGAATGGAAGAGAATAAAATTTAATGTAATGTATATTATAACATATAAAATTTATTTTCGTATGTTTGATATACCTATACCTATATAATATATAACCTATGCTAAATATAATATAATATTTGAGTTTCCCAATCCTTTTTTTGCTCACTGAACAAAATGAAAATATATATATTTACGTATGCATTATATACAATACGCATATGAACTACTTCAAATATATATAAAATAGTATTGAGAAAGGATATATAGATAGGAAAAAGGAAATAACCAACCATATGATAAAGAATATTATAAATTAAAGGAATCTACACACATATATTAGATATTTAATCAAACTTATAATTTTGATAAATTTTCTTATATTAATATACATTCTAATATATAAACAATTGTTGTGTTTACTTATCTATAAGATTTATATATCACATAATTTAAAATATATTCTTGTTAATAAATAACATGCTCGTTTTCAAGGTAATCCGAATGTGTATGCAATGTGTGTGTGTATATATACGCAGTTTGAGATACACAGTGTATCTACATTATGTAATTTGTATTTATTATATATATAAATACGTATATAATAATATAATTCAAAACAATATACAATATATATAGGGAATAAATTAATTTAACCATCACATTCATTATAAATATTAAATCTAATAGAAATGATTTATAAATTTACAATTTACAATATATGTGGAGATATATGGATATGAATTTGAATTTATTACAGACACATACACATACACACATTTCTAAATAATTGATTACAATTACATTACAATATCTATTTGAATCTTTATTTAAAATCCAGCATACGCATCATATGAATATATTTAAGAGTAAATTATTTATGTTCTTTTAAAATATATCGGTTCGTATATATAAAATATGTAACATATGAGTATATAATTTTTATATAAATGACATTATTATATATGATAAAGGAAAAAATAATCAATCTATAAAATATATTTGTATTTTTGTATATTATTTTTTTCTATATATATTCGGTAGAAATTTCATATTTTTTCACATACACATTTTCGTCTTGAAAATTAAGATTGACTTTTGATAATTTCAATTCTTTATATGCCAAACCATATATTGGGAAAAAAAAAACAGGAGAAAAATGGAATTTTTCGCTAAAATGTATTTTCTTTAATATACACAATAATAATAACAATAATAATGTGGAATATGGAAAATATTGATAATAATATGAATAATGTAATAATAAATAAACTAATTGACAGCCAAATATATGGAACTTATATTTCTCTCTAGTTTTATTACAGATATATTAATTATTATTGCATATACAATACATATATCGAATACATGTATTTATGATATATATATATATAAAACTTTTTTCAATACAATTTCCAAATATGAAATGAACTTTAGGTTTGATATATACATATATATTATGTTACTAAAATTATTATATAATCTATAATAGAGTTTGTGTCACAGAATTTATAAAACTGAATCGATAAAATGGAATAGAAAAAAAATGTATTATTATTTGTTTTGATTTTTTATTACAGGTACAGCGATTTAATAATGATTTGAATACCTGTATACCGCAGTTCAGTATACGAAATTGCTTCAAAAGTACGTGTCATAGACCTTTGCATTGTCAAAACATAATAAAAATAACACCCTTTTAAAGTCATTTAAAGTTTTGTGTTTAAAATCTTATTGGTCCTATAAATCTGTCAAATCCAGTATAACACACAAATGTTATTTTTTGCTAAAATCTACAAATAATTATTTAAAGTAGTACGTTTATATGACAAGAAATCAATTAATCAAATTAAAACAAAACTCACTACATAATCTATTTTCATCAATTGGTATACATTTCCGAGGTACATTTTATAAAAAGTTACATTTAATTATATCATTTTTATTTCATCTTATTAATAATGTGTGGCCTATACATCTACAGCATCAGTCTTAACACCTAATTGACACACTGTGACCTCTGTTAAAATACATAATAATGAAACTTTTGACAAACATTTAATTTTTAACGCTATATATAAATGTCCTTATATATAATATAAAATTTTATTAATTGAAGTACGTATATAATATAAATTTATTATTTGCTTGATTTGTTATATATTAATGATGGATGGAATATATGGTATTTGTATATAAGAACTTTTTCATTTAATCTAATTATTTATTCAATTGTGAAAATTTACAATTTAATTTATTTATAAATCTATTTTAATTATTATTTAATTATTTTAAAATATTAATCGTTTATATTTGGTAAATTAAGAAATTCAATTCACATCGTTATTTATTCAATGCTTTAACTATTATATATATAATAAAAAATTTTATACATTTATACTTACTTTTATATTATTTCTATCTATTATATATATATTATAAATTATATAATATTATTGTATTATTATATCAATTGTATTCTGTTTAATTAATATTAAATATTTCAATTTGAAATACATTGTTTTTTGTAAAATATAATTTATGATAAATTGTATATGGAAAAAATGTTAATGTTAATTTTAAATTTTAAACAATTATACAAAAAATTTATATGTACATTATATGTACAATACAATACATAATAATATAAATATATATATATAGGTACGATATTATATGTTTCATGAATGCAAATTGAAATATACATATGAAATTTATATATATTTTTACAAAATCCAAAACAAATATAATAAATTAACTTCTTCTACGTAAATTGTGTATAGTACATTTATTTGTGTACGATTTCTGAATAATGAAATTAAATTATACGATGTACAATTTCCATATATAAATTTTATATCCTTATGCTTACCAAATTATATATACATGATATGGTCCACATGAGAAGATCAGCTGCTATACAAATATAGAATATCTCTTACTATATATTTATTTTTGTTATTTACAAATCATGTACATAAATATGCAATTTATACATTTATATATATATTTCATAACTATATCGCATGCGGTATTATATTCTACATCGAAAAAGTTCGTTTGCAATCATTTTTAATTAAATATATACTTGAAATATCATATTAAAACTATATATTTGTAAATTTTAATTTAGATAAAAGATTTTTTCATTTGTAATATTTATGATAATGATTTCATATCATAAAAAATAATGCTATAATATTAATAATAATATTGTATTCTTTTACACAGCATAACATTTTAGCATTGTTAATGACATATTTTAATATTTAAATAGTAATCAAATATAGTGGTTCTTTTTGATTCAGAGTAGTGAAAATGTTAATTATATACCTGCACAAGAGCGATGCGTGAAAAAATGTTTTTAAATTACAATATCACTATATTTTTTTGGGATTGCCTAGTAGACTGCATTATGATAAAAAAGTGGAATGTCTAATTATTAAATTTTCAGAAAAATCGAATTTTAAAAATTATCATCTTTTTGAATTACGGGTCATCATTTTAACAGATTTCCAATTTTTTTTTGTTCAGCATTTCAAATTATTAATTCCAATCTTTCGTAGAAGAGATTTTAAAAATCGATTCAAAAAATATGACCGATTTTCCGTTTTATGTCACTGAAATTTTGTATGAAATAATGATACTGTATTAATTTTTTTTTCACCGTATACAGTACCAAAAATTTCTTTAAATTTTCTCTGTCATCGATTGCGGAAAATCGTTAAAATATTTTAAATGCGTGATTCGATTTTAAAAATCTCTTGCTATAAAAGATTGGAAAATGATTATAATTTACAATTCTGTTATAGAAAAAATTGAAAAATTATTAAATTTTCCGAAAAATTGTCAGTTATGCGTATTATCATATATTTCAATTACGAGCCGTAACAAATTATAATCAATTTCCAATTTTTCATAGCAAGAGGATTTTTAAAATCGTTTCACGCATTCCAAATATTAGATCGATTTTGCGTTCGCTGTCAGTGTTGTAAGAAATAACGATATTGTATTAATTATTTGTACCGTTTTATACAAAGTATCACAAATTTTACTGACATCGATATCATTTCTTTTGAACACATGTAGCAATTTTAAAAATCTCTTACATATAAAAGATTGGAAATTGATAATAATTTGCTTATGTTGTATATAAAATTAGAAATCTATTAATAAAATTTATGGTCCATATTTAGAAAAGATGATAATTCATAAAATTCGATTTTCCGGAAAATTTACTTCGATGAATACCCAATTTTTTTTTTCTCATAATTTAGTCTAATTTCATCCACGTAATAAGAAAAATATGTAGTGATATTAAAAACAGAAAGCTATTTCTCTGGCTGCGCCACTGATGTACCCATATCATAGTTGCGCATCATATCATTATTATTAATTATATTTTTATTTCAATTATTTATAAAATGCAACTTTTATTTATTTGTATGTAAATTTTAAATAAAATAGTAAAATAGAATTATTTAACATTTATGTATTTTATGAAACAATGAAACTAATTAATTTTTTTTCACTAATTGTAAACAGAAAAAAAAATCAACCATAAACAAATTCTGCAATTGTATAATTTAAATAAAATAATTTTAAATAACTGCTGAAATATTATTTATTCTTAACAATTTTTTCGATAAATTTCCATAAATTATACTCGTATAAATTTTATTTTTCCCAATTCGATAATAATTAATATTACAGACACATATACATTTGTCAAATATGTATAATTAGCGTGTGCAGAATCAAATTTATCAATTATATTATTAGGAGGTAATAGTATATTCACTAAATTTAAACAATTAAATATTGAATTTATAATGCAATAATTATAAAATGTTAAGAACAAATTTAATGGGCAGTTATAAATTTCGTATTTTTGAGATCAATTTAAAATAAACCTCATTTTTTACATATATCGTGGGAGAACAATATTGGAGTTAATTTGTTCCTGGATTTTTTTATATAAGAATAATTTCCCTAAAAATAAGTCATTTATAAATATGTGTATAAGAGTAGAATAGAAATGTTATTCAATTTCATTAGCACATTAATTTATATCTGATGCGGTTAATTATATAATTTTATTGTATTATATATTTGTCCATATATACTATATGCATTTCACATGCATAAAATAAATATTCAAGTATACCTTCATGTCGATTATATAATGAATAACCTTCTTTTTACTTTTTTGTTTGTAGTGTCGAGTCTTTTTTTTTTTATATTTTGTATAATACTTTTACAACAATGTATAAAAACATAAAACGAAATTATAAAAGAAATTTTAGTTCATTTTTTTTCCCATTGATATACAGTTGACTGTGTCGATATATGAAACTCTGACTGTGTTAAACGAAGTCTCTTGAAAATGTTTCCATGTAAAAATACGCTGTATGGATGTATAAATGGTGTAAGTATTAAATATTGCCGTGAAATTGTATTACAGTCAACTGTATTACGTGTATATGAATAATGTATTACTTATGCACACGAAAATGTATATGAAACTATGATATATATATTTTCTTTAATAATGAATGTGTATACATATGTATTTTATATGTTATTTAAGAATATTCTTATAATTGCTATTACCTATATAATAAAATGGTCTATTTCGCTTTTTATACAATAATATGTTGTAATTCATATATGTATATACGAGAAAATACATTTAGTATTTTTGCTGACAAAGCATTATTTATATACTTCAAAATAATTTACCCATTCATTCCTTTTTATTCATATAATGTTATATGGCAAATGTTGTACAATATATACATAAAAAATAAATACATATATTTATATTAGGCCTTTGCATAATAACATATATATTATATGTATTTTACATTATATTTATGCGCGGTAAATTCTATGTCTATATACGTTAATTTAAAAACTTTCATCATTATTTGCAAAATAAAATATATAATAATGATTGTTTTATTTGTAATATATTATTTTAAATAGATATTGTAAACTGTACGAAAATTATAATTTTAAAAAGAATTTATACACAGTGCATCAGTTATACCAAAGGTTATGTATATTTATTATTAATATATATTATGTACTACATCATTTGATGTACATAGAATTTTAAAGAATTCATAACATTAAAATATATTCAACAGTCATACCAGTCCTAACATATATTATCATGGTAATTCTACAAAAATAAAATATTTTCCGAATAATTCTGATGAACAAAAGAAATGACCGCGCGAAATCAAATTTGATTATAAGCATTTATTCGGTATTAAATGCAATTTAATTTTTTTTAGAAATTAAATATGATATCGATTATAGTTTTCGAGAATCACTTTAACGTGTTATTTTAATATATTAAAGGGTTAAAGGGTCTGCAAAATTAATGGGCGCAGCCAATAAGAAATAAAACCAATTTGCCATTTGAGTCCATAAAATATTTTAGAATTTTAATTAAAAATGTTGTCTTAATATAGCTTATGTTACAATTACTTTACCAACTTTAATATTATTTCCGCTACGAAAGTGTCGATCGTACAGCAATTTAATTTTGTTGCTTTCATCTTATGATGGGAGCTCATAAAAATTAATTCAAAATAACATCTATTGAAATAACAGACAAATTTATAAATTATTATATAAACTTCCATACGCTGGTTAATTCACCATCTTGACTCAAATGAATGTTGGGCATAGATGTTTGGTGTTTCATACTTGGAGAAATATAAAAACTTGTTGATAGTAATATCCTGTAATTGTATATAAAGTTCTTCACAAATATTCCTGAAATCATATAATTAATTTGAGATTTTGGAAAAAATTTACCAAATTTATTATAAATTTTAATTTTCATATTTGATAATCTGTCATCAATTGTAATTTTTAAAATAGTTATTACACCAATACGATTTTATATATTGCCAATATTTATAAATAAATAAATCCATTTTTAACTTTAATTTGTCTGCATTAATATATTACTATTATAAACGAGGTACATACAGAACAAAATTAAAACCATTATAGAACAATTAACATTTTTATATTTTTTTATTAAATGTATTATATCAACACCACTGACAGACTATAGAAAATTATCCCGAAAAAGTGGATAATCTTCTTTTCACTTTTGGTTTGCAATCGCACGATTTTCAAAATCTGCATTATTTTTCGAATTATAATCGCGATTGTAAATTTGAAATAATCTCGTTTCATTACCTCTCTTTGGTTATCTAAATGTCATCTATACGTGAAAGACGTGTTTTTCTTTTCTTTCTTTTTATAATTTATCTAATATTTTCTACATTCATCAACTTTTCTGTTTAGTCTCAACATCATTTCATTAAAGAAATTAGCACAAATCGCAATCCCACTTCAATGTCTGTCAAGCTTAAAATTTGGTTTTCAAATCGCGAATGGACCTATAGTCTGTCAGCGGTTTTAAGAACATCTTATGTGCGCAATGATAAAATTTATGCACCCAATTACGTGAGTTATATACTACATATAGTATAAAAGGCAGCGAACTAACTAGTTGTTAATTGTTATAAGTTTATAATACATAAAGTGACTATGTAAATTTTCTATAAATTTCTACAAATATATATTTTATATATAATTTTTAAATTATATTGTTTATATTTCTTCTGCTATATTGCATATAATTTTTAATATATATAATGTGGTGAGACATATACAGATACAAATACCTATAATATTTGACTATACCAAAAATATTTACTGATTAAAAATCTGGTGTAAAGAAATATTTTATATACGCCAAAAAATATTATTTTTTTTTGTTTTATTTTAATTGAAAAAGTAAATTTTGTTATGTAAATGTTTTAATGTATATATAAAAGAAAAGAAATTTTTCTAACAAAAAGTATATAATTCATTCTTAATTTTTTATATTATATTTTATTTTTTCGAAAGATAAAAAAACTTTTAACTTATTTCAATCATATCCCGTACAATACAATATACCATATAATAGGATATGTTGTTAATATACATTTTTATGATAATTGTGTTGATATACGGGTTCATTCACCATTAACTTTTATTACATATATACCATTATTATATATAATTAAATTAAAAGTTATCTTAAAATCAAAGTTAATACATATACAATTCTATTTATTTTGTAAGGTTAATAAAATTTGAATAAATATTGTATTAAATTAGTAAAATACTAACTTGAAATACCGTGAGTCTAATAAAATATATGTATAAATTTTTAATCTATGCGTATAAAAAATTTAATTAATTAAAAGATAATCTCACACTTACACTTTCATAAAATTAAAATAAAATTTGCTTTTCAAATTCATTGATTCTCATGCAAAAACAGTTGATGTAATATTTTACTTATGCGATAATAATAATAAATTCATATTATATTACATTATTGTATAGATTAAATGTAGATTAGATAAAATAATACAATAACAATTTACAACACGTATATATTTATAGACGGAAAACAAAAAAATTAATTAACTTAATAATACTTTTATTATATTTACTGTCTTGAAATTATCTTTTTCATCTGTCATTTATATAATTTTGTATTTGTGTTTTTATTATAATTTTATATAGATAATTATATTGTCTGAGCAAGGTAAATATATTAATATTATATATATTAATTATTCACTTTTATTTTTATATATCCATTTAATATTTATTATAATTAATTCACATGAAGTAGTAAAACAGTATATAATTTATATTAATATCGTTTCATTAAGTTAATAATATATTTATATTAATTATATATGTATATGTGTAGTACAATGTTATAACATACAGTAATATATATTTAGTATATAAATATCATATGATATATAAAGTGTGCATATAAATATATATGAAAAACGTGTTAAGTATAAGAAAAAGACAAACTTTTTATCACATTTATTCAAGTGATAAATATTTATTATTATTATTATTATTATTATTATTATTATTATTATCATTGTCTATAAAAAAAACAACCATTAACATTCACCGTGAAAAAAAAATGCTATAAATAGTAATTAATTTTAATCACTGATTATACATATATATATATATATGCCGTCACACTCACAATATAAATACACTTAATTTAATAATAATTATATTAAGTTTTACCATATAAATAATTCAAAATTATTTGTTATTTCTACATACATCCCTGCAGGAAAGAGAACTAGTTCTACTACTAGTATAGTACAACTAGTTACAAAGTAAATAGCAGTGGTGCCACGCTAAACCCCTTTTACATGTTGCCAACTGTTTCTTTTAACATTGAGATGTCCTACGAAAATTGTCCAATTGTCCTCATCTGCATTACTTTTCAACTAGTTGAAGAACTAGTTAATTTGTAACCAATTACTGAACTAGTTCAATTGTAAACACTTACGTACGCTAGTACTAGTTCTTCTGCAACTAGTTACTGAACTGGTTAAATTTAAATTGAATTAGATTATGTATTCTTTGACCAGTAACTTTAACTAGTTGTTTTAAAAAAAAAGGGTTGTATTTAGTTTTAAAAAAAATATATTTTAATATAATTTAATAATTATTATGTTTTTAATACAAATTAATAATTTACTTCATATTTAAAGAATATTATAAATTATTGCAACTGGTGCTTTATAGTATATCACCTTTTCTTAAATTATATCAGCTTCATTTTAATTTTACGTGTTACCTCTTAGTTTCGACTCGCGTAAAATAAAACGAAATTCTTCAAAATATTTACGGGATGATTTATTCATAATATACCAATCGATTAATTTCTCTTCAAAAGATATTTTTTGGTAGCGATTCGTTTTCCAAAATATCCATATTGTTGGAACAATCTGTAGCCACAAAGTTCTCGTTAGATACAATGTGCATATCTTCTTTGTACTGCACTAAAATTGTTGGATATTTTGGATGATAATTTACTCAAATAAACTTCTTTTTCACTTCACAATCACTATACGTGTTTTTAATACGAAATTCATTACACTATTAAAAATAAAATCAACGCAGTGTCTAAAACCAGCACATATATTTCTATAAATTACTATAACAGTTCAAAAACGTTTTTTGTCTATCTTCGTTTCATCATATTTTTGTATTATTGCGTATTTAAAATGGTTCTTATTTGCATTACTTTAGTAATAGTTCTGTAACAAATTCTTTTTGCACTAGTTTAAGAATTAGTTTTTATACAGAACTAGTTTCAAAATTTACTGCAGGTTATATAAATATTAATTATATTAACATATATATTTTCGATGTCTGCTGTTTACATTTATTATTAGATATGTGTATTTGTATTTAAGTGTTTCTACAATATATAGTTTTGTACAAAATGATAATTCTGAATTGTGAAAACTTATACTGAAATTGAAATTTTTGTTTAACTATAAGATGCGACGTTACAAGTTGTTATTATTTATATATTGTGTGAATATATATGAATTAAGAAAAAACATTGTTAATTACAATTTGTAATGTTTTGTGGATTAGAGTACTATGTGTATATATTATTTAAATATTTATAATAGAGAAATTCGTTTGAAATGTTTAAAATAGTAGAAAAAATGATAGATGACCTGAGTCTATCTAATATTATAATATGTTTTCGAAAATTGATGATTGTTTATATGTATAACGATACCATTTATTTACATTACCATAATTCATATTTGTTATATCATATCATCCGGCTAGCTATACGTTAAATGTTTATAACATATTTTGATGATATAAATCTTTTATTTGACTATATGTTGCAAGTGAAACAAGTCAATATTGTATATATATATGCTTTTATATTATTTCCATATATAACATATATTATACATATCTAACTTATATAACATATATAAGTGTTGGTATATATATATTAATGATAAACGATTTTGATTTACATCAAAAAGAATGCATTATAAAAATTGTTTCCCCATATATAACTTATGAAATTTTTTTCTGTATATTTTGTATTTATACAATAATCATATGTATAATATTTTTGTTTGTCATGTCATGTTATATGTATTTATTTGCGTTATATGGTATATATGGTAACTATAAACTTGTACACATAGACGCAAAATAAATAATTATTAATCTCTTGGATAAAAAAAAAAAAAATGGAAAAAATAAATAAATAAAACAAAACAAAAGCAAAAACTTAATATTATTAATTTGATCTATAATATGTGATTTATGAAAATCAATAAATTTGATATGCGATTTATTCTTTTACATCAAATATTCGAATATATTTTTACTCTTATATATTCTTTATATATCGTTAAAATCATTTATATTATCAATATACATATACATCATCTACACTCTTACGTATATATATAGTTATATAACTCATATATATATATATAATATATGCATAAGAATATTGTACATATTATTAATAATATTATTATAGGCGTACGAAATAACACAGACTATTCTTAAAAATAATGATGATATTTATTACCATTAGAAAAATTATTTTATTTTTTTATTTTATTTTTACAATATCATCAAATATAATCCATCAAGACACATATACTTGAGTTTATATTATACCAATTTCGTTTATACAATATACACCGTATATAGGTAATATAATAATTCACGCAGAAGATAAATTTAATCAGAAATTTCTTCATCATTTCCCTTTCATTTCTCTCTATTATATATTATATTATATACACCTTATTTTTATTTATGTTATGTGAAACATAGTATAGTATCTGTGTACATAAGTATTATTAGTGATGAATATATAAAGACATTAACCAAAAAAAAGGAAAACCAATATTCTAAATTCGTATACACATAATAATTTTCTGTTTATATACTGCAATAGATTATAAATAAAAGTTAAATTTAAATATCCCTTCTCTCTATAGAGTTATATAGTTGTACGTTCAGTTTAACACTATAACCGCATATACCGTCATGTCACATATATACCTATTACAATCGCATTTGTAGGAAATGTTGAATAACGAATGATTAAACAGATAATATAATACATATGAATTTATGGAAAATTATAGATGAACAAATTAAAATATAAAAACGAATTGTTTTATTTAAATGAATTTGCAACAAAATTGTTGTATTCATTTTTAATTATACTTTGTGTATCTGAACAGTATATTATCGTATATAATGAAATGTATACGCATGAAATATGTTATAATAACAAATAAAGACAAATATTTTTCTCTGTAAATTTAAACATTAAAAATTGCTTCCCAAGCAATTACAAATTACTTTGTTCATTACTATATGCTTTTTAAATAATAGTAATTCCAAAATAAATAATAAAACCCTAGTAGTAACACTGTCCGTAGTTTGTCCGCGTAAAATTTCCGCATTATATGTAGTAGTCCGTTGTTTCAATCCCAAGAAATATCTATGGATTTCTTACTGATGTCCGCTGGAATTTTATATGATAAAAGCAACACTGTCCATTGATTTTTATAAAAAAAATGTCCTTTGATTATCCGTATATTTTCGCTGATTTGGTATAATTCTACAGAATATCCGTAGAATTTATATTAAAATTTTTTTGTCAACAGAACTACAGATTTTGACAAAAAATACGTCATGCAACAAGTGCATTCGCACACAAACATTTTGTTAGAACAAGTTGTAACTCGTTGAAACAAAATTTAATGTAATAAATAAATAAAAAGTATAATATTTATATTTTCTTACATAAAACAGTAATTTAATTGTAATATTAAAATTATAAATTCATAGTATAATTTTGTCGAAATTTGGCAGATAAAACACGCTTACATAAACAAGAAACGAAAACGGCAGATAAAATCCATGAAAAGTCTTACAAAATTCCTCCGAAATATATAAATTTAAAGTTACTGTTTTTGTTTTAAAAAATATGAAAATAAATTAAAAATAGTGGAAATTATATCTAGATAAACGACATATACAAAATTTAAATCCACTGTCTTCGATAATTGGTGAAATAAATTATGAATACAATACCGTGCCGGATATATGTTGGACATATTATCCAGACAATCCAAAGATTTCAATTGATCTAAATAAAATACTATTATATTAAATGGAAAATCTATGGACATTCTTTTGGACAAATTTCAATGTATTTTTTCCATAGAAAATATGTGAATTTTTTCCACGGAAATTTTTCTCATTATTCAAAGTATGCGGACAAATTGTTACTAGGAAATCTGCAAAAATAAATTTGTTTGTATATCTAATTATTTATAAATTATAGACTAAAATATATTCTACAATATTTAATAGTTATAATTTTATAAATCATGGAGTTTCGACGAGAGAAATATATCGATTAAAACTATATTTGTTTATATGAAAATATCTATATTAATATATGGTATATTAAATATCATTAAATATAAAATAGTAAATGCTACAATAACAACCATCTATGATAAATGTTTATTATATGAATAACAAAGTAAACAAAAAAGTATATAATATATTTTAATTTGAATTTTATTTATAGTCTATTGTAATATTTATATATTATAATAGAATAAAAAGTGAAGAGTTTATAAAAAAATATCCTTAAAATAGACAATAATAACGTATCTGCATATATAATACTATATAAATAAATATAAATATTACAGGTATATAACATAAAAAAATCTATTGTATATTTTTGTATGTCAATATGGATAAATGTAACCTTTTTTAATTGGGTATATATATGTTTTAATAATGTATTCGTATCTATATATATATATATACATATAAAGTTAAAGATATTAAAGAAGCTTATGTGACAATATCAAAAACATTTACAGATGTACAACCAAATAATTATAAACGGATTTATAGTTTTTGAAACCGTTCTGATATTGATTGATTACAAATAAAAGTAGATAAAAAGAATATATAGAATTAGAATTAATACATGTACTCTTTACCATTTACTTTAACGTATAAACATTTTCCATCTAAAATTTGGTCATTATAGATGTCGAAAAAACACTGGAGATTTAATTTAGAGAATCCACCAAACTGGCAGCATATGTTATACCGTCGCACCTAATTTCCAGTTATTACAATCTGTTCCAATTGATGCCAAACTACAAAGAAGTGTAGATAATTCCATTTTTAAATAATATATGATGTCAAAAGATAGTCCATTTTATCGTACCAAATGTTTATATATAGAAAAATTGGTAGCTTCCGAGTACAAATACTACTCAATTAAATACTTTAACTATAATATGTTTATTAAAATATATAAAATAAATATTTACATATTCTATTTTATATGTAATTTTATTTATTTAAACAATTTATTTTAATATATTAGAATTATATGTATTCTATTCTATTACTATATATTTATATCTTATGTTAACATGTGTAAAAATGCAAATCATACAATAAATTAAATTACATACCAGTTTCTTCGATAAATATTATATTGTATTCTCGTTCCTATACATTTAGCCATATTATATATATATATTTTAGTGAGAAACAATTTTATTTTTGCTTTGTTTGGAACGAGAGAATATTTTTCCATTACATTAATTTTGGTTAGTATATATATCAATATAGCCTATAGTCTTGTATAGGTACACAAAATTATTGTAAGTTTATTTTTTTCTTCCCTCAACTGTATACACATAATTAGATTGAAAATATTTCCTATATATACTTATACAAATACAAAATTTGTAATATGCAATATGTTGTATTTCATTTTATATAATATAATGTAAGACTCAAATTTACCGGAAAGTATAAAATTTAACAATGACCTATAGCAGGTAAAGTAACAAACAATTCTACATATATATATAAATTGCGTAAAACATTTTCTATGGTATATAGAGAATATATTTACCACTGCTTAACGCATAATTTTCTAATATTGTATAGTATATAAATGTGTATATACGCATTATAATCATATGACGCATAGCATACTCGTTTATTATTTGCCAAAAAAAAAAAAGAAAAACGATATTTTTTATGTGCGTCTGTACTCTGTGTATACGCAACTAACTGCATATATACGAATCCTTTTTTTTTGTTCCTTCAATGCGTTAATATATAAATAAATATACAATTGGTAATAAATATAAAATCAATGGAAATTGAATAAATAAAAAACGATTTGAAAAGCAACAGTGAACATTATGTAGGAAAAAAAAAAAGAACAAATAAATAAATAAATAAACAAAAATATAAATAACACATTTTAACAACAATAATATTTATGTGGTATGCGAGTAAAGGTACATATATACCAATATATATATATAGGAAATAAAATACCATTCAATATAATGTATATAATGTAGATTACCAATTGCCATACATTAACAATGTATAATATATACGATGAAAAAAACTGGTAAAATGGGAAACAACCGGAAAATATATATTAATGGTAAGCGCATATCATCAAATCAAACCAGAAAAACGAATTTATTCATACAATACATACATTTATTTGATGTATATTGTTAATGTTATACATAAAATACACGTAAATATATATATTATATATAGAGTTCATTGGCGTTTCATGGGTTTATATACAGTGTTTTTTTTATTATTTATTTCAACATTTATTTCAATAACGAAAAATCCGTGAGAATATTAATAGAATTATTTTTTACCCTCGGAAGCTATATACCATCTTTTTCGCAAATTTGCTATTGTGTCGTTGGCGGTTTCAACAGCTCAAATAGTAACCGCGGTCATCCTCCGTCGGCCATCAAATAAAGAGTATATATTGTTGTACGACTTAAAACAAAAAACACTAAATACAATTTTTCACCAAAATTAAATAACATTTTAATGTAATTTAACTTATAATAAATAATATGTGTAATAATAATAATTTCAATATATATAACAATAATAAAAATAGTTATCAGATTAAATGAAGATGTAGGTTAATTATATATCATATAATTAGACTCATTAGAATAAATTAACTTTTCCGATCAATCTCTTTGTTAACGTATATAATGTTGTGCAAGAGATTTGTCGATCCTAAAAAAATTATAAAGTTATGAAATCCATATGTTTTTGTTTCAAACGTAAATTCACACTCAGAAAAGTGTAATATATAATTAAAATCAACAAATAACGTCTACACGCGATAGTTGTTAAACGGATTATAATATTATTACATTTTATATAGTAATTAATTAGTAATTAGTAATTAATTATCATAGCGTGTAGATAACTAATTTTACATATTATTGAAAAATTGTTAAAAGAAATTGAATTATTTATTATTTCGTTAAGTGCATATTTTGTGAAATCTTTTTTATGCTATTTATATGTTAAATTATTTTCATTTATTAGGTAAGATTTTATGATTTAAGATTAATAGGAGCATACATCGCAACACTAATCGTGATACTCATAACAAATAGACCAATTGATTTATTCCTGATTATATTATATTGAAATGGCATATATGAATCCGCTGTTTTTTTATTTTTTTTTATGAATAAATATTTTTTTATACTTACAATGCCGTCTTATTTGCAAAATATGCTCCATCTGATTGGTCATCTTTTTTTGGAAATTATTGGAAGCCCTCTCTCTCGGTAAAAATTTGTTTTGTTAATTGTGTGTTAATTTAATAATAATTAATAATAAATTCATAATAAATTTCCATACTTTCGAAACTGATAAAATGTATTCGAATAAAAAAAATATTTTATATTATCATCAATTTACAAAATATATTGTTTATTATTGACTTTATTATTAATTGTATACATTAAAATTTGTTGTTTTTTTATTTCAATATTTTAATTGTATATTTATTAACGTTAATAATGTTATTTTGATATAGCTGTGGTAATTATATATTATTTTATATATCGATAAATATAATTTAAATAAAATATCGAATTCAGTTGAACAATAAAATTATTCAATTATCAATCGTTTCATTTTTTAATGAATAATATAAATATCGTATATTAACAAAACAATAACAAAAACATAAAAATATGGAAAAATAATACGTTGTATAATATTAAATTCATTGCGAAAAAACAATTTTAATTTTTTTTGCTTAATATTATTTATTATTGAATTTTATCTTTACTCTTTTTTTATATACTATTTGATAAATTAATGGTGTGTACCTGGTGTAGTTAGATAGATACACAAGTATAGATAGAAATTTAACATTTTTACTCATAATTTCATTTATAATAATTTATAATTTTACCACTATATATGAAAATTGATTGAATTTTAACTATATAATAATAACGTTACCAAATTATAAGTTCACATTAATTTGTACGTGATGTCATGAAAAGATTATAAAATAAATCTTATTTATTGTTTATAATCCTAATAAAAAAACAAAAGCTTATATCTTTGTTTAAATTAATTTCTTTTAAATTAATGTATAATTCTATTTGTATAATTATTCACAAGTATAAAAACGTAAAAAAAACATATAACAATACAATTATATATTTAATGTAATTTAATTGCGCTGTTTTATATTACCCAAAAACATGAACAAAAATAACTACCAAACACAGAGCTATATATAATTATAATCAACGAATTTTAGTCGATGCTAAGACTCATAAAAAATTAGAAGGAATTTTCCACATTATTATTATTATTATTATATAAATACAAAAAAAAGTATATGTGTTTTTAGTATAACATACCTTTTTTTTAATAGCAAATAAAATATAAATTTATACAACAGAATATGGTAAAAATAAGGTATTTTTATATATTAGATAGAAATATACACAAATACACTGTGTGTATGAGTTTTGTTAATGCAATCCATTTACCCAACCTTTTATATATACATATACTCGCGTATGTATCACATGGTATTATAAAGTTTTATTTAACTTTTTTTCTTCTTTTTTTTTTTTTTTCTGATTTTACTCAATTTCTATAGTTTTTTTTTATAGTACTTTGCTATTTTATTTTGTTATTCGTCATATATGGAAAAATTAAATCCAAGAAAAGCTATGAAATGAAAATAAATAAATTTAATGTTACTGCGTTAGTTATTATAAATAGGATTGTAATTTATTTTGTTTTTTTTGTTTTACATCGTGAAATGAATGAAATACAGTAAGAGCGTGAAGTCCAGCGAAAGTCAACCGAATCCATGACTACCTAAAAATAAGGGATTACTCCAAAGTAATGTTATACTTGTTATACATAAACACTGTAGTGGCGAAGCTTGCAGTTTTTAATATTACTATATTTTTCTTATAACTTGGGTGAAATTAGACTAAATTATGAACTAAATTTTCCGGAAAAAATCGAATTTTATTAATTAATCTGCTTTTTCAATTACAAGCCATAGTTTCACTGGATTTCCATTTTTGTATACAGAATTGTAAATTATAAATAATTTCTAATCTTTCATAGAATATATACTTTTAAAATCGATTCATGCGTTCAAAAGATATGACCGGTTTTCCAATGGTTGACAGAGAAAATTTAATGAAATTTGTGGTACTGTATAAAGTGAACACCAAAATGATGCAAAAAATGTATACCAGTATCATATTATTTTATACAAAATTTCAATGATGGAAAAAAAACGGAAAATCGATCATATTTTTTAACGTTTTAATCGATTCTATGAAAGATTGGAAATTGATTATAATTTGAAATTTTGTACACAAAAATGCGATATCTATGGTCCTTAATTCAAAAAGATGATAATTTTTAATTTTCCGGAAAATTTATTAACTAGTCATTCCAATTTTTTTTCATAATGTAGTCTACTTTCAACTCGGTTGTCGCAGAAAAATATAGTGATATTGTAATTAGAAAACATTTTTTCCCGCTGTGCACTTGATAAACAGACAAATTGTATAATTTAGTTAAATAATTATTATTTATGAAAAGTTTTTTTTTTATATAATATATTATTGTAAATAAGTTATTGCTTGTAGATGGTTTTTAAAAATTTTTCCATCGAGTGTATCAAAAATGTTAAACAAACCTCAATAAACAATATACGACCTTATATGTTCTTAAACAAATATATTAAATAATTTTAGATAAAGTAAGTTATCTTACTGTTAAAATTTTATAATCTTGAAAGTTTGTTTGTAACTAAATGTATCATTATAAAATTATTTTGAATAATAAATAAAGAATTGAATTGAAATTGAATTCAATTATGAAAAGTATTGACAATATTTTTTAACCATTTCAATTAGTGGAAATCAAATTCGTTCAACATATCCTAATTGATTATATGGCATGTGTTAAATTTGTGATTTAAAGCAAGTCATGCGTTACTCCTTGTGCCGATCTTATGCCATCTATATTACATCAAACATTCATTATAATCAAGCTGATAAATTACTATAGACATGGTATTATATAGTAAAAATTTAAGTCACTAATTTATCTGAAATTATCGAAAGATAAAATATATAGATGTTTTTTTTTTTTCATTAATTCTATTATTGTATTTTTTATATAAGTCTTTAATGTTGCAGAGTGCAGACATTGCTAATGGTTTGAGTACCGTCTGTCCAACACTTACTGTGGGCGCATAATATGCACAACTACCTAATTATTATAATTATATTATATTATAATTTTGTAATTAGTTTTTAACTGTAATGTGCATAATTATTTAAATTGATTTATTAATTTGATGTTTTGAAATAATCAGGGAGATTTGAATTAAAATTGGTAGAATAAAGACTAATTATTTAATACATAAAATTCTTTTTTCTTTTTTTTTTTATTTAAAGTAACAGAAGATTAGAAATAATAAATTGTATTTAAATATTAAATAGAAAGTTCAATTTTTGGTTTTGTTACTATAAATATACTACACTTAGTCACTTGCACCATATATATTTTCAAATTTTTTGGATTTTTTAATTTTTGCAAATTTCCTAAAATTATATAGTATTAAAATAAATATGGAAAAATTTCACCCAGTATTTCTATACACCCACTGCACAGAACACAGCAGTATTGAATGACTAATTTTAATATAAATATGTGATTAGTAAATGCAGATATTTTTTCTTTGTTAACTATTTCGTTCTTCAATGTTTTCAAGTAATTTTTCATATACTCATTATCATTTTTTATTTCTACTAATTTCCATATAAAAACTGTATACACACACATTCACGTACATTAATCATGTTGCGCACAGATTAAAAAAAAAAAAAAAAAGAAAGGACAATTCATGATGATGTCTTGAGGGCTAGCCAAAAATTTAAATTAGTTTATCTGTCTGTTGTTATATAATATTTAAATTCGCGCATCTTATATAAAAATAAAATAAAATAAATATAAATTCTATTAAAATAAAAATAAATGTATCTATAATAAAAATATGGTAATAAAAAAAGATTAAAGATACATTTCTTTTATGTACATATGTGAGATAATAGTATTTATTCAAATGTCTTATATACAATATATTGATAAGAACATGTATCATTGTTTTATTTGCTATATAACATATATTAACAAATACACTTGTTTTTAAGAAAATTCTTTTTATAACTTCTATATACATGTTTTGTTGTTGTATAGAAAATAGATAATATAAATATTTATATATGTCATTGGGATAAGAAAGTTTTACATCATCTATTTTATTATATATAAATAACTACATAATATATATATTTTTTTTAGATAATTTCTATACAATAAAAACAAATAGAAAATAATATACAAAATTATGAAATACAGTAGTAAAAACACAAAAAAAAATACATCATGCAATAAAAACAAAAACATAAATTTATTATATTAAACATTTGTTTTTACATAGATAAGAAAAATATTCTATATATAAATATAGAATTTCATTTATTACATAAAGTTATATAATGTATTATAATACCCTAATTTATAATATAAATATTTACAAATAACTCTATATATATATAAACTTTCATAAATAATTTGTATAATATACGTGTACGAACATATAATATGGTGTTTAGTGTTTTGCATTTATACACAATATATACCATAGTTATTATTTTATAGCCACAATATAAATTCAAATTGGTATAATTAATTTAAATTTAAATGTTTATTTGTATTTATATAATACATACAGAATTGCAAATTTCTTCCATTTAGAGTTATTCATCACATTAAATATATTATTTTGTATTATACTAAATAAATATAATAACACACACACACACGTATATATGAATATAAAATGTGGTTTTTGATTTATTTTAAAATATTATAATATAGATAGTAACATATGGTATACAAACTATCTCATCATATTGCATATATATCAACAACTATAAACAACAGAGATATATAACATTCTATACATAAGAATGTATATACATTTTAAAATTAATTTCCAAATAATTATATAATTTCAATTTTGTGTGTCTTTTCATAAATTAACCATCAATTTTATATTTAAATATATGTATATATGTATGTGTATGTTGTGTATGATGTATAACCTACCTATGAATCAGTGGCGAAACTTGAAAAAAATGTTTTCAGATTGTAATATAACTATATTTTTCTGGTGGACGGTGCGAAAGTAGACTATATTATGAAAAAATATTTGGAATATTCACTTACTAAATTTTCCGGAAAATCACATATTAAGAATTATCATCTTTTTGAATTACGAGCCATAGTTTTACTGGATTTCCATTTTTATATACAAAAATTTCAAATTATAATCAATTTCAAATCTTTCATAGAAGAGATTTTTAAAATCGATTGACACATTCAAAAACGATGACCGATTTTCCATTTATTGTCATTGGAAATTTTTTTAAGAAATAATTTGTATGAATTTTTTGTACCATTTGGTTGTTTACTTTATGCAGAGTAGTACAAATTTCTTAAAATTTTCTCTGCCATCGATTGGAAAATCGGTCAAATGTTTTAAATTCGTGAATCGATTTTAAAAATATCTTCTATATATAAGATTGGAAATTGAATATAATTTGAATTACTGTATACAAAAATGAAAATCCCGTAAAAATATGGCTCGTACAATAATTAAAAAAGATGATAATTCATAAACGTCGATTTTTCGCAAAAATTTAATTCGTCCAACACCCTTATATTTTTCATAATTTAGTTTAATTTCACCCAGACATTATAAGTAAAAAATATAGCGATATTGAAAACTGAATTGCTACTTCTCAGCCTTCGCCACAGCTATATAATTATAATTATTATTATTACAATTAATTATTTATGATGAGATAATTTAGCATGTGTTTAATAACACTGCGGCGTATATATGATAATGTTAACGAATGCTATTCATATAGATAGAGATTGTATATATATGTATATTTGAAAATGGATGTTTCTAAAACATATAAAATTATAGCACGTTGAATTTAAAACAATATTATTTATAATTTTGGATAATATACAAATAAGATTTTTATATTTTATATATAGATTTAAACGTTTTTTTTGGATGTCAATTTGTAAAAGCAAAGTTGTTAACATTAACGAGTGTTCATATTACCGCATATTCACATCACACAAATGTTTCTATACTGTTTTTAATTATTTTTTATTTATGATTACACAAATATACCTTATATAGAATAATTGATATTACAAAAAAGTTCCTACATAAATATATTATTGTATTAAATTTAACAATTATATATATATATATATACACCTAATCTAATATTGAACGCTTTCCTATATACATTACATACCTATATCCATATGTTATATATAAAAGATATATAGTATATAAGCCATTTAAATCAATCCCATAAATATTTGTATATAAGTAAAAGTTTTTTTTTGTATATATAAAAAAAAAATGGGAAAGGCAGTGAAAGCTAAATATAAAATCACACATACATAATAATAAATGTATATCGGTGTCGATATGGCTAAGATTAAGACAAAATTAAATAGGAGTAAAATAGTGTATTATCTTGCCATAACAATGTGATTTACTCTTTACGTCTTTCATATATTGTATAGCTTTTCTATATTAAAAGCTTTACCAAATTAACCATATTCTTCTTTATAAATTGTGTTCTGATTAGTGATTCTCATATTGCTGATTTTAATTTTGAAAATTCAAATTAATTTTTAGAAAAACTGTATTCATTTATATTTAAACAATACTATATGCAAGTACTATATGCAGTTAATGAATGAAAAATTCGTCGAGACAAAATCGCGATCAATTTCAATAAATATATAGTTGGAAGATAAAGCATATATATTGATATAAAAAATATGCATGCTTCTGTTACAATTAAAATATAAACATTATCAATTCAACATTTATACACAAATGGATTATTAATTATAAATACACAGCAGCGTAATAAATTCTTTAACTTGATTTCATATTATTCACACAATAAAAGTATAAGTCCCGATGAACCACAAAATGTAGAATTCGTTATAAATTGTGTCGAATCGTACTACAAATAATGTAGATCAAGGTTTCGAAATTAAAGTGGATTTCCAATGAAATCTCTTATGGTAAGTGGCCCAAAAATGTTCCACAACATCTGACATATTTAAAGATTTTTATTAAGTAATTGTAGAATTTTTCTGCATATTTTTCTATATACAATCTATGCCATTTTCTACGTAATATTCTAAAATGTTTTCTGCAATGTTTTCGATAAATTCTTACGAATTATTTTGTGTTATTTGTGGTGATATCTATATTTTTTCTCAAGGCAATTTTCTATCGATTATATACAGGTTTCTATACAGAATTCTACGAATATTACAGTATTTTTATCTATATTGTTATCTATTTTTTCTAAAGTTATATCTATATATATTTCTTCTCCACAATACATAGATTTTCTTGTGGAATTCACGAATAATTTAATATTTAATTATATATATTTTTGTCTATGACTTTTAAAGTATTATCTATGTTTCATGTTCTACAAAATGCATAAATTTCTTTGTGGAATTTCAAGAATTATTCGATATTTTTTTGGTATACAGTTACATGGAGTGTAACTTCGTAGATATCCGCAGGTCAGACAAAAAATATAGAACATAAAATATAATTTTAAATTAACGAAATTACTCTTATATAAATTCGGTAGTTTGTAAAGAAATATATCTACATTTTTTTTTATCACAGAAAAATTCGTTCATAACTGATTAATTTTCGTTTCGATATCAACGATATTTGTGTAGAAAATCTTCGATGTAGAAAAAAATCACATAATCTAATGGCAATTCTAGACTTTAAAATTTAGACGCTGCATTATTAGCTGGATTTAGTTCATTGGGGTAGTAGATAATGAATATTTTATTATGAAAAAGTGAAAATATATGAATTTTTATTGTCGATATTGACAAATTTTGTTACGTTTGGTTTTTGCTTTTTTTAATGGTATTGTGGTAATTTGCGTTAGCAAAGCCGCTACTGATATTTATTTATGTATATAATAAACAATATAATTATATTAATAATAATAATAATAATAATAATAATAATATGTAATAATACAATATATAAAAGTGTTGAATCGAATCGAATTGATATAGAAAGGGCTGTGTATATGGGAAATGAGGAATAATAATAATAAAAATATACAATGAATAGAGAACATAAATTGAAAATCTGCTTCGTTTTTTTTTGTATTGTATAAATGCAAAGTGTATGGATATACAAATTCTTTTTATACCCCTTCAAATATTGACGAATTTATATATAGAACTAATTTTCGTATATACAAACTTCGATATTTTCACAATATAAAATTTAGTTGTACACATTTTTTTTTTCTGATGATTATTTTCATATTGTTAAGGGTATGCGTGCATATGTATATAAATTGAATGGTGTGAATGGTGAATTTGCCCAGCCCAATCTATTTACCTTTTTTTTTCTATCGTATATGCCCATACCCATTACATATATATGTAATACACAAGTTGATGAAAGCTGAAAGATTCTATTTTCATGTTTCTTACATGTTTTATATTTTGAATCTGTATATGTTTCTCTTTGTTGATAACATTATTAAGTAAATAAATTTTATATTCAAAATATTATTGCAAATAAAAATAAAATGAAAATCATTACAATTTACATTATCCGTAAATATTTACATTTCTAAAATAAATGTTTTGTTATTTTATCAATTATATATTATGTATGCAATTAATGATAAATGTATTAATATTAATAATAATTTATATTGAAATTAAATTATTATTTTTATACATATATTTTATATTTGCGATTATAATTTCACTAACTTTTCTAATTACTCATATAAAAATAATGAAATTAAGATAACATCTATATATGTTTCGTTAATTGCAGATCAATTGGTAAATTGTTATAATTTACAAACTTGCAAAAAACTAATGAATATTTTTATCTGAATAAATTTAATAAAATATAGTTGTAATAGAATTTTGTTAAAATTATCATTATATATAGATTATTAATTGGCATCTTTTAATACGCAACGTCGCTTATCGAGATAAATCGATATCATTATCATCCAAACACATAATTAAAATACTACCTATTCCATTAATTTATGTTATGGCCAATATTGTAAATATGTATAATAAAAATTCTATGTTTATATAGGGATTATAATGTGCATTATATGTATTTAGATATATTATTGACCTTATATTTAAGTCAAATTTAATCATACTGTGCGTATATTATTTTTCAATTTCAATGTTCAATGTGTGATCTGTGACATATTCGTTCCCCAGAAAATTTAAACAATTTGTCCGTACTTTGAAAATTGAGAAAAATTTCTGTGGAAAAAATTCACATATTTTCCATTGAAAAGATATATTGGAATTTGTCCAAAGAATGTCCATATAGATTTTCCACTATATATAATAGTATTTATTATTTAGATCAATTGAAATCTTTGGATTGTCAGAGTAATATGTCCGACATATATCCGGTACGGTATTGTATTCATAATTTATTTTACCAATTATCCAAGTGACAGTGGCTTCAAATTTTGTATATTTCGCTTATCTATAGATATAATTCTTACTATTTTTAATTTATTTTCATAATTTTTAAAACAATCAGCAACTCAAATCGATATATTTCCGAGGAATTTTGTAAGATTTTTCATGGATTTTATACGCGGTTTTTTTTTCTTGTTTATTACAAAAAGAAAAAAAATGAACAATCGATGATTTTTTGCCGTCATCGTTCAGCATCTTCATTCCGTGTTCATAGTACTTCTGGTCTATCGGTAGAAAAACTGAATCAAATCGCAATTTGTTATCATCGTCATAAGCAAATTTATTCAGCTAGTACGAACAATTCACGGGTATTACTTGCCAAATTACATGAACGATCCATATCAGATATTTTTGTCAAAATCCGTGGATCTGCTCATAAAAAATATGAATATAAATTCTATGGATATTCTGTGAAATTATTTCAAGTAGAAAAGCTTCCAAGAAGAATCCTTAGAAATTATTATTGGAAATATACGGATATTTCAAGGACATTTCTTAAAAAAAATGCATGGACAGGGTTGCACTCATCACATAAAATTCCAGCGAACATCCATAAGAAATCCATAGATATTTCCTTGGATTGAAACTACCGACTACTACATATAATGCGGAAATATTCCCGACAAACTACCGGCAATGTTACTAGAGTTGTAATTATTTTAATTATATCAATAGAAATATTATCTAATATATGTATGTAAAACTTATTAAACTATAAAATATATCCTAAAAATATTTATATTTAAGGAAATGTATAAAAATTTAAGTTATATAAAATTCAAATAAAAACTTCACTATAAGTGTAAATGTATTTTAGTATGTTTTAGTATAAAATCATAATATTGATTTTAAAGTATACATTCCATTATTCAATATTTATAAAATCCATATACCATATACAAAACAAATCACATGTATAGGGTAATATATTATAGGGAAACTTTAGTTTAGAAAACCTAAATATAATGTGTTATGGGTATTTAATTTTTATATAACCTTTTAAAATAAATTTTTTTATCTGTAATTTAAGTACACACACATATAATTTTATATAGAACAAAGTTTTTGTCACTTTTTATACAAAAAAAAAAAAGAAAATATGTTATTTTGTATAAAAAAAAAACACAAACGTCACAGCATAACTATTCTTAATCCTACTTTCTTTACACACATATGTATAAGCAATATACTATTGTAGATAGGTATATAGATTTTATAGCATATATAAGAGCTTTGACTTTATGCAAAAGTTATATACATAAATCTTTTCCAAATATTTATATTTTGGTATATGTAATATGTAAAGAAGAGAATTAAGACGACTATTAAGAGAATATGTAGTCCGTGTTTAGTGTTTATATATATATATGTGTGTTTCTTCTTATATAACTATTAACTTAAAAAAACTTAAGACTTTTTCAAAGTATTTTCAACTAATTTTACTATTTTATTTTTTCTTTTATATATGGCATGTATTAGTGGTCTGCGGAGTTGGTGTAGATATTATGGTACATGGTTATCCAGCCGGAATTTATATACTGTACGTATAGGTACACATTTATTTATAATAAATTATGTTTATTTCAATTTCAATTTTTTTTAATTAAATTTAAATTTAATATTTCTCTTTTATTATTATTATTATTATTATTACTGATTTTCAGTATTTCATCAGCTTTAATATTTTTTTTTGAAATCAAATGGATATTGACATTATTTATACAATTGTTATGCACAAAGTGAGTATTGTTTTTTTTTGTTTTATATATTTAATTATCGGTGTCGTTTATAACTCAATATATATTATACATAGATATTTTCATAATTATTGTAAATTATAATAGTCTATAACTTATGTAACTTATTGCTTATTGTATGAATTTAACATAATATATTATAATAGTCATATATATATATGTGTGTGTGTATAGTTTTTGTCTCTAAAGTGTATTGTATGACAAAAGTATAACTGCGATTAATGAATACAAAAATATATTAACAGAATGATGAAATCTTTATATTACTAATTAATTAAATTATAACATCGATTTAGAATCTATTCGGAAATTCATATATTGTGAAATTTATATAAAATTTAATATTGATTGTAAAATAAATAAAATACAAAATACGTATTCAATAAATTAAAAGTTATACCATAAATGTATTATTGAAAATAATTGAGAAATTTTAATATTGTTATTACAATTATTTAATAATTGTAAATTAAATACCAAAATGTTAATAATAAATAGCACATTATAAACAGAAAATTGTGCATATATGTTTAATTAATATATGTTTATAATAATGATAATAATGATGTTGTGTGTAAATATACAATATTTAAATATATATTAAAGTCATATTTTGCGATGATGTAACATATATGCAATCAAAATAAATAATTTATGATGAATAGGCAAAATTAAGTTAAATATTTTCCGTAATTTAAATAATATTAAATGAATTAACATTGCATACACAAATATATATATTTTAATTGCGTTTATTTAATTTAATATAATATTGTTGTGTATTTCATTTATGGAAATATATAATAATACTAATTATTATACTATAAATTAATTGTTAATTACATATATGGATGTAATTATAATTATGTATATGGATAATTATTTTATTATATATTATATATATTATAAATAAATATTGTTATTTTCTAATATAACTCTGTATAAAAGTATAGTGAGAAAATGCTGTATATTGTATTGCAAATCAAATTCAAACGTTTATAAGTCAAATAAATTCGTTATTTTAATAGAAAACTTATATATACGCGTCTAACTATAGTGTTCTGTTAGCTCGCATAGCTCACACTGAAAAAGTATAATGTAAACAAATTTTCTAAATATATTATTTTTTAATGAAAGCTTAATCTCTTAAACTGCAAATATTTATCTACATATAATACAATTCAGATTAATTATATAAAAATAAATTTTATATTGTATAGGTTAAATTTCAGCACTGTCATAATTTATATAAAAGATAAAAACAAATTACTATATAGTATACGTGTGCGTGTATATATTATATGCATGCATTTGCATATACTAACTGTGTGTGTGTACCTACCTACATTTACGACTAAAATATATAATATGAGATGAAAACCCAAATATAAGCATGCTATACTATACTTGACTGTCGACGTATATATTGTATACCATATATATATATATACGGTGCGGGAAATTCGTATGGACACATTTCCATTTTCATTAATTTCAATATTATACAAATAATATAATAATTACATCATACAAAAATATTATTACGATTACAAAATAACAAGCGAAATTCATTTGCCCCAATGGATTGTTAATACAACAAATATTTGTTTTATACATTTTTTTAAGTGTTGTGTTTCACACAGAATGATGATCCTTGTTTTCTATACAGATTGCTGAATGGAAAATAAATTTTGTCGGATGAGAAAAACTTCAGTTATAGTCGGGCAAATCTTACAGCTGAAATTGCAAAAATATTAATTATCGTAATACTATAATTTGATAATATTTAAATGTGTTTTATAAAGAATAATGTTTAACTTTTATTTCAAATTCTATTTTATATGTATGTTTGCTAATAGTACGAATTTCGCGCACTATTACAATTACTATAATATTTTCTAATATAATATTTAGTATAGTTTCATAATCCTATAATCTTAATTATATATTATATGTTTATACTGTTTTATATGTATGTGTGTACACACGCAGGTTCATGTTCAAAAGTAAGTGCAAAAATGGAAAAATTAAAATATTTTAACATATCTTTTGAAATATAGTGTCTGCCATAATATATATTGAGGTGAAACTTAATGATAAATAAAATAAAGTATAGTTAATATAATAAAAACGCTTCGTATTAATCAATCAATTTAATGACAACGTAATATTTTCGAAGTTATTACCGAAATCATAAAATTTATATTTATTTGATTTTGTCAATGATGAAATTTGTGTTCGTCATACTCTTTGATGATGACATAATTTCGATAAGATTTGTCCCATTCAATATATAATAGTTTTCGCAGCCATTGTGTCTGAAATATATTATAGCATTATTTTTTTCCGGTGTAGACATGGAACAAATCTTGATGAAGTTATGACGTTGTAATGAAATTTGTCATTTTCTCCTTAAGATCATTAATTTGACAATATCGTTAGAGATTTTTTATTTAAATTTTCATTCAAAAGTGATTATGGATTTAATTTAATATATATTATATATTGAGGATTATTTTCTCTGTAGTTATTTCCTTTTCAAATGTAAATATTATTTCAACTTATTTTTAGTTTTTCCAATTATTTTATACTAATACTTATATACTACGTACTGTTGAACTCGAGTGTATATTCTGTATATATAATTATATATATATTGTTATATACTCGCATACAAATTAGAATTTTACCATAAATATATATTATATAGATGTATTATAACTATTAAAAATTAAATATATTATAATCACTTTTGTTTGTCCTTCACAAATTTTGCGCACACTATTTATTATACACCATATTTATAATACACAAATCTCAAATTATATAGTCTAAATTTTCTTGTTATTTTATAAATAATTATATTCAAACAGGTAAATTTTTATGGTTTGTATAAAATTATTATATAAATGTATTATATGCGTGAAAACCAAATTATATTTTCTCAGCAGGAAGTAAAATAATTAATATTTTATATATTGTATAAATGTAAGTGTAGCTAAGTTTTATGTGTGAATATATACGCATGTATATAAAAACAACTCATATACTCAGATACCTAATCTATACGTAGACATATTAAAAGTTATTTATTATTTAAATTTATACACATGAGAAAATTAATGTATTATAAGTTATTAATTAGTACAATAGAGTTAGGTGTTATGTGTAATTTTGTATTTAATATACTAATGGAATAATTTTTAAATTTTAAACTATAATTAATGTGGTGTTTTGAAAAATGGGAAAATGACAACAATTTACATTACATTACATAAACAATATTGCAGACAATTTGATAAATTATCTTGTATGCAAGAGTATACAATAATTTACCAATTGGTGTATGCAATTTTTTGTTTCGAAATATGGTATTATTAATTCAATTATTCATATGGGTTTAACGCTTCCATATATGTTATATATAGTGTGTTGTATTATTTAAAATTATATCATATATGAAATTAAGAAAAATATGTTACACACATTATTCTTCAATTGTTATATATCCACCATCACTTGAAATTTAACACAATTCAAATCATATATTTTGTACAATTATACAATTTCATTCTTATTGTTCGTTTTTCTTCCTAACATCAAAACACACTATATTAATATTATATAATTTAATTTAATATAGATTATTTATGACTATACTACACATATTCTTCCATTTCATAAATACATATATTACACCCTAAATTTTATATCTTAGACATATGCGGACTAATATAAGATATGCATAATATAATTTTTTTAGATATTCATAAAGCATATTATACCAAATATTACTACTATTATTGTGATATACATATAAATTTAAATATAAAGAGACTATATACAATACAATATAGATGCATACAATATCACATATATATAGGTATATTACAATATATAATATAAGTCAGTATATAAAACATTCCGGTATATGTATATTAAATAAAAGAATAAAAGACAATGCCAACGCTTGTGTTTATATTTTGTATCATAAATTATTCCCGCATACGTTTTGATTTTTCTCACATTTTTTCTTGTGCTTTCTATATATATATAGATAGAGTCATTTTTTTAAGTGTTTTATATTAAAAATGGAAATTGAATACAGTATATTATATTTAACTACATATCATAATAAATATTTTGTCGTACTACATGAAGATTATATATTAATATACACAATACCATTGTCTGTATATACTCATACCATACCATATATATGTTATATACTATTAAATTTATACTTGGTATACTAATATATAAAAATATACTTTCTATTGTGCAGGATAGACGAGAAAAAAATCAAATTAAAATATACTGTACTATCACATTATTTAAATAATAAATGAGTATGGAAAAACTTCACTTCTTATTTTATTGAATAATATTATTGGGTAAATTATAATTTTCTCGTAAACATTCTTTCAAAGAATGTAAATATATTCACAATTAACTAAAACTTAATATATTAAAGATAACAATAACTATGTAGGTAGACTATTTGTAAAACATTATACTAATTACAAAATGGGTTTTAACTTAATTAAAATTAGCAATATTATAAAATATTATATAACAAAACGAATTGTAATTAACTGATTTTGATATATAAAAATGGCATCATCATATATATCGGTTGGAACTGTTAAACAAATAATTGTAAATTGCATGTGTATGATAATGATTACATAAGTAATATTATAATATATATAAAAGTTGGCATACCTTTTTCAGTTGACTTATCATTATTATAGACAAATCTGTTGTCTATTCAATCTTCTACGTATTATAATCTAACAATATTATTATCATTGTTATCCTCTACAATACATACTAATATTAATTTTCAATAAAATATAGTATACACGATTATATGATATAACTAATATAAAAACCTCTAAAACTAAACAATAAACAATAACAATAAATTATTTACTTAATAATAATATTATTTATATATTTCCAGTGGTGATTATACAACAAATTGTGCAAAATGTTGGAGTATATGTAAAATAGTTGGTGGTTGGCGATTATCTCCAATTTATATTGCTTTAGGTGTTGCCTTAATTATGTGGCCGCATAATTTATGGCTTAGTTATGTGGCTGGATCACAACTTATTGTATTAGCTATATTAAGATTATTTACAATTTTTCGGTATAATAGTTCTGGAAAAGATGAAGGTCTATTACCACAATATGATGATAGTTTTGAAAAGTAAGTTTTAAATTAAATCGAAAACGTATATATGTATATATATATAAGTACATTAAATATACCTATTATATACGTTGTTGTTATGTATATTTTATCCTTTCACATAAGTATACAATGTATAAGTGGTGGTGGTTTTTGTTTTATCACAAGGAGTTATTAAAGGTTTTATTATCGAATTACATATTTTAAATATAAACTATAGAAAAAGTATTGAGGTGGTTTAGGTGGATGTCATATAGTATTTGATTATATATATAAAATTTATTTTACTATATACTCGTAGTATACCTTTTATAAGAGATATAATTATCAGAAATATCATTTAAAATTATTTCGGTTCTTAAATAAATTTGTTTGTTTCATTCAGAATATTTTCGAGTAGCTGTACAAATACACAACACTTAAATCTTTTTATTATAATATAATTTAATATTATTTATTTTGTAAATGGATTTTATGCTGTATACAAAATATAATTATATGTATTATTGTATTGTGTGTGTACGATTATTTGAAGTAAATGTTGTAAAAATAAATTGAAGAAAATGCATAATTCCTAATGCATTGAATTATATAATTTTATAATCGTAACTTTTCTTAGTAAATAAATAATTTGATCATTTCATTTTAATGAACCGATTAGAATTTGTATTAGTCAATATCAATATTGTTATAATGACACGCACTGTATATAATTACAATAAATAACATAATTTGATTTAATAAATTTTCCACAATTTTCCTCTTCAATCTTTATCATATCAAATTTTAAATTGAACACTAAAATAAATGTTAAAAATGAAAATTATAAAATGTAGAGCATAAAATACAAAGAATTATGTTTAACTTGACAATTTAGATTTTATAATCTAAAGATGAATATTTTATTTATAATTTTTATAGACAATTAATACATAAGTGTGTTTGGATGAGGAAGCAGAGAAGACTCCATATATGTGATATTTGTTGCGTGTCTTTTATTACTTTTCTTCAGATTATTATACATTTAATAATAAAAATAAAAGAAATAAATGTGAAGCATTTGCTACTCAAACCCTCAAATAAATTTAAATATTAATCAATTAGATACTTTAAGGTATAGGCTGACCTCATGAATCTTCAGCCAATTTTTTAATTTAATTTTGTATTTGTTTTAATATTTACATTACACGATTTGTTATTATTTTGAATAATCTTCTTTTATAAAATATGTTACAAATTTAACCAATTGGTATGTCTGCAGCTTCACACAGTAGATTGATAGTATAATGCTCGTCCGAATACTGATGATTCTACCTCTCTACATACACTGCATGCATAACAAGAATATAAATGATATCAATGTTTTTTATACATTATATATCTATTTTTCAGATCAGAAGCAATCGACGATGAATTACCAGATGCTGAACAAAATCTAGAAGACGAAGAAGCAATTGATGATATATGACAAAATTAAAAATATAAATAAATAATAAAGAAACAAAAAAAAACCCATATTATATACAATCATTAATTTTATTTCCAACAAAAGAGATAAATTTTATAAAAATCAATTGTTGTTGTGTTATATTATAAGCAAACAAAAAAATTAAAATAAATAAATCGAAAAATTTTAATAATGGCAATGAAATAGCAGAAATTAAATTATTTGCGGTGACAATAATATTTTGTATATAAATGTTATATGGATAATTTAAAAATAGAAAAAATTAAATAATAAAGATTATGATGATAATATGGATTTTATATATTGGATTAAAAAAAAAATGAATAATTATATAAATGGAAAATAATAAGTGCAAATTATTATAATTTTATTTTTAATATTAAATTAACAAAAATGAAAAAAAAAGTGGTTTTGTAAATTTAAATAAATATTAATCGTTTGAAAAAAAAAAGAAGAAGTTATTTAAAAAAACTAATATTTTGCGTTTTTATTATAATTTATGTTGTTTATATTAATTATAATAATAATAATAATATTTTTACTATATATTTGTAATAATTCTACTAATTCAATCAATATTTATTATTTAAAAAAAATTCACAAATAATATAAGAATAAAATGGAATTGTATATATTGAATAACTTTAAAAGTTTAAATATATCACAATTTTTTATCTATATTTTAACATATATTATTATAAACGCACAGCGCGAGTTTCTAGTTTATATTTAATAACACAATAATGTACAGAATATACAGCGCCGCAGCATCCTCTATCTCTATACATTTAGTGTACCATATATTTTATAGTATCTTCGTATGTATCTTATATGCAGTATTTTTACATCTCATATATATTTTATAATATATATAAAAAAACAAAATCTATCAAACAAAAATTAATGAATCGAATAAATAGAATTTAAGAATCATTTAAGAAAATCTAATTTGATAATAAAAAGGTTTTTCCTACTTCTTTTTGTTCTTCCTATTACTGTTTTACTTATTTATTTTTTTTTCAATCTGAAATATATATAGTTATTTATTATTATTGTACATAGAGTAAAAAAAAAAAATTGTTTTTGACATCCTTTAAGTCTCAAATGACATAATAAAAAAAAAAAGAAAAGGAAAAGTTCTTCTTTCTCTTTATTTGTCTTTTTCAATTAAACGTCTGCATATATTCAGAAGTAAAATAAAAAAGAAATAGTCACAAAAAAACATAAAAAATGAGAACAATACAATAAAATGCACACTGTTATTTATATAATTATTATACAATATATGTCTATGTGAAACTTTACCAATGTTTCATTTGTTGGTTTTTAAACGCAGGCCAGACGTTTTCATTCGCAATTTTTATTTCATATTCTCACAATCAAACATTCTAGCTGCAAAGATTTGAACTCAAGTAGTGAGTTAAGTAAACGCCAATTGATAATATTCTAAACGTTCTAAAACGAAATTGTGATATATATTTTCTTTTTTTTTTACTAATATGTGTTGATGTTAGTCTAACTAAATCGTGTGGCAACATTTAAACAAGTAAATGTTCCAGATTAACTATAAATAATACTATAAATATTCATTTAATAATTTAATTGTAATATGATAAATTTCTAATAATACGGAAAAATACTCATATTATATATATACTCTATCTATAGTAGTATTGCATAATTAGCATATAACTCACTGTGTACCGCGGCATCACCACCATTGAATCATTTTAAATAATTATAAAATTAACTGAAAACAATTGTAAAGTTATGAGCTTTGCCTATATTAAAACAACATTTTTATGGTATTAATTTACATTTTTTCTGTTTAATTTTAAGCAACTTGACGTGTATGCCTTACCAAAATATTTAATTTCGTCAATCATTTTTGATTTTATGATTAATATATGGTTAATTCGGTATTAGATTTCATTAAAAGTTAATGTGTTAGAACCGTTTCGTGTTAATCGGGTTAATTCTTTTGTAAGATCTGTGGCGAAATATGTATATGGCATAGGTTTGATCTCGCACCATTATGGCGTACATATTGTAAGAATTGAATCACTACTATTTTTGAGATTTACATTAAGATTTTATGCTGTGATCTTGAGCTTACGAAAATCGGTTTCGTCATTTAAATGTGCCAAATCGGCAGACGCATAGAGATTATTTTCTGTCACTACCATTGGCTTGGATTACTTACAAAATTATAGTCTATCGAGTCTATCGTATTCATTTTTTCATAAATTGTTTTTAATTAACTTATAATGATATAAATAATTTAAAGTTTTTTTTATTAAATTTATTTAAACAAACTTAATGTTTTAATTTCATTATTATTGTACTTTGATACTGAATCGATCTTGAAATCATCATAAATAAATTAAAAATATACATATATTAATTCACACGTTTGGGATATAAATAGGGGACGCCAAGAGACATAATTAATTATGTTATAATATAGGTTCTCGTCGTGCAATGGACACATAATAATGTCTTAACATATTTTATGTCACGATTTATGCTATAACAATTTTATAAATTCACATTTGTAATAAAAAATAGCGAACAGAAATAAAAAACGGCGAATATTAATCATTACGAATTTCGGTGAACTAAAAATTCATGATTGAAAGACGAAACTGTAATATACTACTACTATAATCATATAAATTAAATTATAAGTATTTAATATAATAAAAATAAGAGTTCAAAAAAAAAAAAAAATATCAACTTTTCCGCTCAAAGATTAATATGCAAATATTTCCATTAAACAATTTCTTTGTTTTTTTATTTTATTATGTACAATTTCTATGTGTCGTCGTACGAATATATGTTTTTATTGTTATATATAGTAGAAAATAATGGAAAATTGTATCCATTTATTTATTTATTTATTATATCATTTTGTTATGTATGGTTTGTGTGTGCGTGTATCATAAGATTTCCTTCAGGGACTAATATATGATAGGAATATAAAATAGCGAAAAATAAAAAAAAAATAAATTATAATAAATAAATAAAAAATAAACACAAACAATAAAAAAGGGACACATTTGAAATTAAAGAGGGTCTAATAAATTAAAACATTATTTAAAATGTGTGAATATTATTAATATGTGAAATAAAATTAAAGAAAATTTTTAATTTGTTAATTTAAATTTTGTTTTTAAAATTATTATTATAAATTATAATTATTTAATGTACCATATATATTAATCGTATCGTATGGCGAGATAGCAGTGCATAATAATCATAAACAAATTCAAATTCAGCCATCAATCGAATAAAACAAATTGGAAAATTAATTTACTTAAGTTTTTAAAATTATCAATTAATAAAAAAAAAACTAACACTAAATATTTATTTTCTTATTGTAAAGTGTTAAGGAAAAAGTAAAAGAATTTGAAAAAGTACCCAATTTGATTATATTGAAGTAAATAATACAGTAGTTGATGGTGTTGTAATGATATAACATATAATATGTATATGGAAATCATATTTGATATACCATATGTATATGAAAAATCGATAAAGTTTTACTTTATCAAAATGATTTAAAACGAACTTTTAGAAAAGAAAATTTATATAAACTTTTAATATAAATAAGAATATTTTAGATTTAATTTTCCTGTACATATATTTAAAATATATACACATATGCAAAGAGCTCTCTCTCTGCAACTGTTATATATGAAGAAAAGTTAACAATACTTTTCTGTGTAATAAATAAATTTAAAGTGTATACTAAAGCGACAACACATCGCATCAACGACACATCATCACATCATTTTTTTTTTATTATACACATGCAAGAGAGTATATTATTATTATATTATGTAAATACAAGTGCACAAAAATATTTTCAAGTAGAATTAATGTAATCACATTCAACATCAACTCCTTCAAATTTGTTGTAAATACATTATTTATTTTGTAACATATGAATATATGTGTGGTTTATCCTCTGTATATATACATAATTTGATTTTTCGAAGATAAGGTACTACGCAAACGATTCTTGATTTTATGTGAATAGAGAGAAAATTAAAAACATATATTTATATTTAAGGTTTTTTTTTTTTCAAAATTTGTGTCTTATTATGGTAATAATAAGGAAAAATAAATAAATATATGCAAAATCTATACACGTAAAAGAAAAATTGCAAATAAACTTTTCGACAACATTACAGAGTTGTTATATCTCAATGAATGGATTAAATTAAGATGATGTGTGACATTAAGTTACATATATTATTTTATATTTACAGCCAATGCAAATGCCTTAACAAAATTATAGCATAAAAATTGAATGGAGTATAGTTTTATGATTTATGTTATTACTAAACTAAAGATTCATCAAAAATCACATCGATAATGCAATCAACCACACACAAATTAAAAGAATTAAGGAAACATATATATTTGGGCAATTGCAGCGCAAATGATAAATTGTAATGCGGATGGAATAATTTAACAACATGGCTCTGTAATTGTTTGGTATAGACAGATACCATGAAAAATTAATAATAAATAAAATTAATAAATATCGATTCGATATGAATAAATATATTATTTAATTGGCCGCTTCACACAATGGATGTGTTTATCGATACATCAGTTGTATTTTTATGCCGATTTTATGCCTATTCAATTTGAACATAGATAGCCATATATAGGTAAAGATTGTAAATCAACTATTTTTTTGATTGTTTTGAAATGTGTTTGAGGATTTAATTGTTTTTTTTTTATTTTAAGTGCAGCTGAAGCTTATCCAATGCTTGTTAAAGCTTACAGTACGATGAGCATGCTCTATCGCAATGGCAATGCTGAGTGGTTTCAACCATTCAAAAACTATGATATTGATGTGGAAAATGAAGAACGTGGAAAACAACCATATTACAAACGTTGCTGGACAAAGATGAATTACAATCTCAAAAACAAATGGCAGGAACTTTAAAGGTTGATCAAGCAACGATTTTTTTTCGACGTTTAAAAGTGATGGGAAAAATCCAAAAGGGTGCCATGGGACTTGCATAGTAAATTATTATATAATAGTAATAGTGCATAAATAATGAAAAATATATTACCATACTATAACCAAATTGACGATAACTCAAATTATAAAATTTTCAATTCTAATTGTGATACATTTTTTTTTAATTATTGAAAACGATAGGCGTAAAATTATATGCACACATACCTAACTATATAGTTTTGGATGAATTTCTTATATTTGAGTGCATTTTTCTCTTTCCCATTCTCATATTGACTACATACAAAGTAACTCAGGGGTTTTATCTGCATAATGTATGTCCTCAATATACATAGATATTTTAATTAAATGTTATCATCCTAAGAGATATACATAAATTGATTTAAAAGCACCTTGCATATATTAAAAATAAATTAAGTAAACATTTAATAATATAATAATTAAACAATATTTACATATAATAAAATAATACTATAAAATTATAATTATTACCATTTAGAAATTATAAATTTGCAATTTACTTTGCTAACATTTTTTGAATTTCAATTTTTAAATCACGTCTTCTAATACTACATAAGGCATTTTCTAATTTCTGTAATTGTTTTTCAACCGGTGTATTTTCATCAAATTTCTGCAGAAGTTTAATTGTACGTTCCTGCAGATTAGAACGATATCCTTCTTCTAAATCATCAAGTATACCTTCTTTTTCAATTAGTTCGCGTCCCAATTCACGCCACTTTTTACCAATTTCTTTTGCAATTAATTTATGGATTTCTTTTCGATGTTTATTGTATTTCTGAAGAGAATATTTAAAGAAATATATTTACATATATATAAAATAAAAAATATATTTTTTATTACAGCTAACCTCTTCCGGGGAATTGACTGAAAAAGTTTGTTCTATTTGGGCTGGAGCAACAGACGACTTGATTGTTGTATTTTTTGTTTCTTCTTGTATAAAATTAGATTTAATATTTTCATTAATATTTCCACTATAATATTCAATAGATTCTTGTAATTCTTTTTGCCTTATAATTGCTAAAATGGTTTTATATTGTTATTGATTATGATAATTATTTGTTAATTGTTTAATAAATTTTTTATGAATGTTGTTTTACTTACAATAATTATTAACGTTATTTTCATACAATTGATTACCAATTAGTTGTTGAACATAATTGCTTGCATTAAATTGACCATCTTTAGTTGTTATTTTATTAGTAATTAATAGAAATGCATCACACTGTATAGTATTTATGCAATTACGTTTATACAACAATTTTATCAAATCAAAAATATTATTAATTTTGTCAAACTGACGAGGTGAATTAATTTTAGTTTTAAAAATTTTCTTTAAATCGTTCAAATCTGATTGTGATATAATACAATCATTTGATGCATTTAAATTTAACATCATTTAATTATTAATTATTATAATATTAGTTCAAAATGCACATTTATTTATTAACAATAATTAAAATTAAAAAAAATACTAATAACAAATAAAATAAAGAAAAACAAAAAAAAACGCATCGTATAGTCAAACGTCAGAAAGTTTGTGCTGTTGGTGTTTGGTGCCGCTGCGGGTTGCAGTTAAATGAAATGTATATAAAAAGCATTCAGCAATAATTGCGCAAACATTATAATGACTATTTTCAACACAAAACCCAAATGCACTTGAATGGTAACAATTGGTAGCGATTGGCTATATCTTCAATTTCGAAATTTCATGAATTCACCATAAAATTTTTACTACTAGAAGTTTGATATTTTGTTAATTATCAATAATAAATTCTTCTAATATATGCATAAATAATGTTAAAATAGCATTAAAAATTGTCGCTTTGGTAAACTGATGTTATTGTGACTTTTATTGAGTGAGTGAATTTTAATAATTGACAATTACATTGACATTTTTGGAGAAATTTGTGACATTTCGAATTTGATTTTTCTCATTTTAACGCGGCTGGATCGGCTAATTTTTCAATTTTTTATTTTTATTTTGTTTTCGATGTTTTTAGAAATGACAAACCTGACTCTTCTCTCTCAGTTCGCTTTATGTCAATTGACAGATAAACAAATAGTTGATGTTTTGTTCTATTCAGTTCATCTTCATCATATTTTTATTAATTTATAAATAGTCTTTGCACGTATACAACGTATTTTGTGTTGTGTTGTGCTTAAAATAAAAGAATTATTAATTAAAATAAAAGAATAAAGAATTTAATTTCCTAAAAATTTGTTTTTATTTTATATTTTATAAATAACATTTAAAATAACGCATAATTTTTTAGAAAGAAATTTTTTAATTATATTGTTATCATAAATTTATTTTGTTTTTTAATTTTTTTAATTTTTTTTTTTTGTGACTGCATTGCAAATTGCGTTTCGATTGCATTGCATTTATGTGTTATGTTTTGTGTAGATTTTTTTTTTTTTTGGTAGTGAAATGTCAATAAATTTGAAAGAAAATTTGAGATTATTATTTTGTTTTTGGTATTCACATTAACAAATTTTTATGTGTTTTATTTTCAATTAATTTAATGAGTTATGTGTTTTTAGAAATTACAAATAAAATATAATTACTTAAAATCATGACAAACATGTTTGGTTAATAACATATTTATACAATAAAATATAACAGATAGCCTTCAGTTTATAGTAAAAACAAAATAGAAAATGCCGAGCGATATTGTGTCCGGAAAAATGTCTTCAGACATTGAAAATGTTGATTGGAGTGTCAGTACAGCACCACTTCCAAATGTTGTTAGGTAAATATTATCTTTTTAATTAATGTAATATAATAATTGTTTCATATTTTACAAAAATAGGTACGCATAAATATGCTCTAACTAGAACAAGACAAATTATTATGCATATAAATATAACTATATATTTTATTGGAAAAATCAATATTTACTTTGTTTCTATATGTTAGATTATACTATCCCATCTCCTTGTTCTTGTTCCTCATTTCATAAATGGACTGCTGACCCAGAATAAAGACTTATATGTACTAAATTAATTTTATTTAAACAGATATTACTGACTGGACAATTATATTGACTTAAAGGTATATTGTGATAATAATTTTTTGGTCATATTATTTATGTTCTATTTTTAAAACAATACATTAAAATTAAATTCTAATTAATTATTGATTAATTTTAAAAATGTAGTTAAGTTGGAGTATATTTTTATATCTATTTAGCATTCATTCAGACAGTTATATTTTTAACTGTTCAGATATATAAGATTGTAGCCACTGTGGACAGTCATTTAAATAAATATAAAAACTATGCACAAACTTGATATTTAAATGCTAGCAGTTGTTTATAGACTTAAACACAGTTCTATATCTAGAAATTAAATGCATTCATTAACATGTTCAAGTAAAAAGTAAAGAAAGCTGCCCGATAATAATATAGTAGGAGTAGCGTCAAAGATGAAATAATTATTAATATTGTCCATTATCGAGATGCTGATTCTGTTTATAAAAATATAATATTGCTTTGCATTTGGGTTTTTTTGAATAAACTTGATTTTCAATTTTAAGTTATTTATTGAGAATGACATTTATTTTTTTTGTTTGTGATGATAAACATTGGGTTATATTTATAAAACCACTTATTCAAATAGAATTTCTTATATATGTAAATGAATTTAACAGAATGCATTTAACAGCAAAATTATTAAGATTTTGTGTAGTTGATTTATGGTGGTGTGATATGTAATTCATATAAATAAATGTTGAAATTTGAACCAGAAAAAATAACAAGAACAAGAAAGATATTGTCATATCCTCTTACAATGCGATACAGCGATAAATATTTGTTGTTAATACTTTTCTTGAACCATTATTATACGTATACAATTAATTTACATTATCGTAATATTTATCTATTTTCCTAATTTTGTGTTTTGGTTTAATATAATAAGGAAAAGTTGTACAAATTAATATTTTGCAACGATTAAATAAATAATATCCATACAAAAATACATGTAAAATCGATTAAGATATACAATTAAAGTTGTTGCAATTATAAATATTTTATTTTATTTTTATAATAAAATAACTTTCTCTATGATTTACACCATCGAACACCATTCTCTTTATAATCGAAATAATAAAAATAATAAAAAAAATATGTTGACAATTTTATGTATTCACTGCATTCATTCACATATAATTAATATAATATATAATAAAAAAAAACCCATACGATTAATTTTAATTTAATTTGATAAACAAAAATTGCGTCTGTATGTGGGTGGTATATTGTATCTTGTTTGATATGTTGTTTCATTTAAAATATTAATAATATATTCAATTTGATAGCATATTAATACGATACGATTTAATGTAAATTAAAGAAAATTATAACATCCAACAAATGCGTGAACGTGTACGTAAATAATAAATAAATATAAACAATATATGAATTTATGTATGTTGATTTTTGATACACAATATAATATTATAATTATTTCGATTATATTTTTTTTTATAAATTATTTGTTTATTTTATTCCAATTAAAAAACAAATTGTTATTTTTTATCGTCTCATAAGTTATTTGTTTGCGTATTCAGTATTCATGGAATAATTCATACTTTAGTGATAATACAATAAATAGGTCAATAAAATATTGTGATTATATATATATGAATAATAGAAAATACCTTATTTGGACCAAGGACAGAATTAATACTATATATAACTTGTATGACAATTTTGAAATAATAAAATATAAAATATTCTTTGCAGGTGTATAGTAGACGCTATATTATAGATTTAATAGATTACAGTTCAATAGTATTTTATTTTCTAATAAAACATTTTAGTAACATTTACGAAAAATTTCAAATTATAATAAGATTATATTGGTTGGGCACATTAGTGATATTATTACCTATTTATATTTATAAAAACCAAACTCAATTTTTTATTTAATCAATAATTTATTGCACTTTGTTTTCGAACACATTTTGTTAATTAAATTTTATGATTTCTTGTTCATTGAATTTGTGGTTTTTATCAAACCAAAAATGCGTTTTGACATCATTATCGTCAGTATTAAAATTCTTACCATTCATTAAGTTTTGTAAAGTACTTCCTTAATGCTATATAAATTTTATTGAAAATCATCATATTAATAATTTAATGAATATCATAACACAATTGTATTTTGGCAGACGATTATTTACATTTTTAAATTATTATATTTATATTGTATTTATATAATTATATTGTTTGGCCAATTAGCCCATTTCGTTTAATAATCTAAAATCTAAATATCCTAAAACGAAAATGAAATATCTATTTTATTACTTCTATATTTTATATATATTATAATTGCAGTATTTATTATTGCAGATAGTAAATGCCACACGTTTTCCATTATCATAACGCTTTAAAAAGCTTTTTATATTTTATTGTTTTATTTTTTTATTATTATTGTTCAAATCCTTTTTTTATACAAATAAATTGTTATTAGCATAGATATAAATATATTTTAATGGCCAAGGTTAATTATAATTTAATAATGAAATTGTATTAATAATGTTTTGTTTTACCTTCATGCGCCTGCCTGTACGTACACTGGCAGTTATATGTTTTCGAAAATAACACCTGAAAATAACATATTATAAATGTTAATGTATGATTTTTATATTTTATATTATTATTATTTAATTTTTCATTTTATCTGTCACCAGTCACATTAAATTTAAATTTACATTTTTAGAATTAATTGTCTTATATATTTATTTATTTTTTTGTATTTATGTACATGTTTTATAAAATACAATGATATGGGGACGAAACCTGAGGAAAGAAAGTAAACTATATAGTGTGTCCTGTATTCATGGGCTAACTTTAACTAAAAATTAATCGACCGGAGAAGAAATTTTACATACACTTGATTTATGCCAATAAATTTATATATATTATAATTGTTTAAATATTTGAAATTGATGGTGGCACGTCTAATTCATCCATGTCAATAGAACTATTCAGAAAATTTTTAAATTCAAAATTAAATGTATATCGATTCACGAATATTATATAGACATTATAATGGGACATATGAAATTAAGATTTCTTGTCAATAGTTTTGTTTCTTTGTAAACCATCGAAGAATCATTATTGTTTTTAGTATTTCTTATAAAATAAATGTACATAATATCTACTTTTTAACAAAACTGTTAATCTTTTAAATGTATTTAAAAGTACCTGTACCTTATTTATATCTATTCGTTGTAATATAAGTGTTCTCTAAATAACATAAAATTTAACAAATATCCATTAATAAATTCTATCTCATTGCATTAAGATTAATTTTCTCTGATAAGATTTTTAATAAAGAATTATTAAGTATAATTTTTTAATAGCCTGTTATTATTAAATAAGACAGATTTTATATATTATGTATAAAAATAAATTGATGAAGTTAACATCTCGTTCATGTTTCTTTTCGTAATCAATGTTATGAAAATTATCCATAGATATAGAGGGATATAAAAAATAAATTCAATAGTTTGTTCGAATTTTTAAATCATCAATAAAATATAACAACTTAAATCTCCACACATATAATTTATTTGTATATTAAAGCAATACAATTTATACATTGCATTCAATTAGTCCAATTAGTTGAATTTAAAAAATTATTTATTTATTATATGATTACCATTTCATATAATTACATAATACATATATAGGAATATAATCAATGCTTTAATTGATAAGTCACATGTCGATATGAATTGATATATAATTTCAATAAATTTTTACTTCCTATATATATGTGGGAGGGTTTAACTACTTTATTTATCCTATATATATAAATTAATTTATCGATTTGATTTGTCGCATATTAATCATTTACACAGGAATATTTATTTTATTTATTTATTATTATTATTATTATTATAATTTTTATTTATTTCTTTTCAAAATGACTATGACATAATATCAATACAGACACATATTTTTATATTTGTTTAGCTCCATTGAAAATATATATATACAAACTTATTTTTTTTTTTATTTTTATTTCATTTTTATTACATACTGTGAATATTTAAATCATCACATATAATTTGTATTTCATTTTTTATAGATACATATATTAAGTATACGAATATATATAGACACATTTATATTTAGACTTTTTAGAGTGTATGTATAAATATGTGATAATGTTAATGCTGAGTGTACAAAGTTTCATAATATGTGTAGTTTATGTAATTTCTGATTTCATTCCAATGTACAATTCGTTGCAATCCTTGTACCACTGTACGTAGTTTGTCCACAAAATTTCCGCATTTTATGTAGTAGTCCGTAGTTTCAATCCGTGGAAATATCTGTGGATTTATTGTTGCTATTTTTCCACAGAATATCCATATAATTTGTATTCATATTTTTTGTGAGCGCAGATCCAAAGATTTTGACAAAAATATCTTTGGGTCGTCGATGTATATGAGCAAGTAATATCCGTGAATTGTCCGTATTAGCAGAATAAATTTTCTTATGACGATGATCAAATGATCGCTGTTTGATTCAGTTTTTTACCTATAGACCAGAAGTTCTATGAGCACAGAATGAATATGCTGCCCGAACGATGGGAAAAATTCATCGATTGTGCATTTTTTTTTTGTAATAAACAAGAAAAAAAAAACCACGGATAAAATCCATGAAAAGTCTTACACAATTCCTCGGAAATATATTTGATTTGTTGGTTGTTTTAAAAATAATGGAAATAAATTAAAAAGAGTGAGGATTATATCTATAGATAAGCGAAATATACAAATTATTTAAACCGCTGTCTTGGATAATTGGTGAAATAAATTATGAATACAATACCGCGCGGATATTTGTTGGACATATTACCCAGACAATCCAAAGGTTTCAATTGACCTAAATAAAAAACTATTATATTAAGTGGAAAATCTATGGACATTCTTTGAACAAATTCCAATATATCTTTTCCATGGCAAATATATGGATGTTTTCCACGGAAATTTTCCTCATTTTTCAAAGTACGGACAAATTGTTACTAGGTAAAGCATTCATATTATTTGTATATAGTACAATTATCTGTAACCTGACAGTCACTGACTTTTTGTTTTGTGCTGTGGGCAATTTTTTATAATAATTAATTAAAAATCAGTATGCAAAAACGTTTAATATGTATATAAGCAGACAGATTATTGTTATAATATTAAATAGGCGGGGGTGTCCCTAATGTTTTTTTGTTTTCAAATCGTATCATTCAAATCTTACTTATTGATGCCATACATAAAATATAATTGTTTGTATTAAATGTAAATTAATTACATTTTAACTATACATATGTTTAATGCTTAATATATTATAATACGATAATAAACTTATAATTGACGAAACTAATACACTGAATATAATTAAATAATTGTAGAATTATTATTATTATATAGATTATTTTTGTATTTTGTTTATTTTCCTATATAATCAAGTGTTATGTAATTTAATAATTGGTGTATTTTTTGTATTAAAATAATCTTTTACATCAAATTTTTATACATAGTTATAATTGGTTTATTTATAAATACATAAATATAAAGTGTGGGCATATAATATTTTATTAATGTATTGGATATAGGTAAAATTATATTTATAGAACTGAACAATTTGGAAAACGAAAATAATTTTCTTCAATTTTCGGCATTATTATACTTGTCAAAATTAATATTTTTATATAGACATTTAATTTCGTATCCAAATAGATTAATCATCAAAATACATATTCCATATATTAATTTCCATTCACCATATACAAACAAATATATTATTATATAATTTATATTGACATTCAATATAATCTTTATATTCTATAAATAAATACGTGTAATTTCGTAAACAATAAAAATTATATAAACATTTACGCAATATTTTTTTTTTTATACAAATGCATTTATTTACCCATTGAACGTGTATTTTATTTTCAAAAATTAAATAAAAATCTGCTTATAGATTGGAAATTGTAAAAATATTATGCTATTAAATTATATGATCCAATATATATATATGTGGTTGGCGTCAACTTGTCTTCACGCATATAATAAATGCGTAGGCATATATAACTTATATAAAAATAATATCCAGTTTCATATTTATATATAAAATATAAAGCTATCAACTAATTATATTAATAGTACAAGTTTTGATAGTTATATATGTATAGGTAATTTAAATATATGTATATGAACAGATGAAAAAATTATATCATTTGGTTATATTTTATCTCATATGATATAATTGTATAATTTTAATAATATTAACTTAATAGATATATGAAATAGTTTACATTTTTTTAAATTGAACTGAACACAATTGGGAAAACATCGTTGTGCACCATGTTAATTTTATGTTAAAATAAATATTATATAGTTGATATGAAATATTTTATATGCAGGTAAATGCCATCGTAATTATATATTGAAAACAATTAATATAATTATAATAATGAAGTTTTTATGTTTGTTTCATTTAAAGGATTTAAAAACAATAATTTTTGCACAAAAATATCTAATTAAGATATCTGCAAAACATGTAAAAATTATAGTTTTTGAATCCTTTTTAATCGAAAGTAAACGTAAAAATAAATTTTATAAAATTTTTAATCATTATTTTAAATATGTATAATGTCGATTTTAAAAACATCTCTTCTATGAAAGATTGGAAATTGATTCGAATTTATAATTATGTATACAAAACTGGAAATCCGGTAAAACTATGGCGCGTAATTAAAAAAAATTCATAAAAGTCGATTTTCCGGAAAATTTACTAAGTGAACATTCCAATTTTTTTTTCTTAATGTATTCTACTTTCAACTCGTCTACCAGATAAATATAGTAATAATTACAATCTGAAAATATTCTTTCACGTTTTGCCACTGCATACGCTGTTTGATTATTCATGTTCTATTATAATATTATCATATTAAATAATAAATTAAAAATATAAATAATAATTTGTTGTTTCTTCTTAAAATATTACATTACATTTGATATGATATGGTAATTAAAATTCTTTCTATATAATTATGTTCGATAAAATTAAAATAACTTTCACAAAAATTATTATTATTATATTGGAAATAAACAGAAATAATGAAAAATAAATAAAAGGTAATTATAGAGAGTAGCTGTGTATCGAGTAATTAGTAATTTTCAGGAAGATTTGAACCGCGTATGTTTTCCGTATATCAAATACTCAGAATTTGGAATTTTTTTTTATCATACGTCTATTAATATATATAAAATATAAATTATTTGTATACGGATATTAATATTTTCAAAAATAAATACAGAATTTATTATCGGTTAAATCTAAATTTCGTTTATATTTATAAGTCAAGTGATGACATTTTTTTTTATTTTAATTTTTGGTAATAATCCAAGAAAAATATTAATTTTTTTTTTATTTAATATTTCAGATTATATATTTCTTTTTAATTTTTTGGTTTTTGTTATGTTTTATTTTATGTGTATGTGTAATGATAAAACATATAAATTGTGTCAAAAGATTATATTTTAATTCTGATCATATATTTTTTTAATAAATAAATCAAATCAAAGTGAAACGTAAAACGTAAAACGTAAAACTCTAAATAAATTCTGATAAAAATTTTAAATACTTATACTTTTCTTTGTTTCAAAAAAATATTTCAGTGGTTATATCCAATCATTTATTTGTTTAATGTTTACATAATTAGTACCCACACATACACATAGCACACTCATTGAATATATCGAATAAGAATTCTTTTCAATTTTTAATTTGTAAATGTTATGTCGAACCACAAAATCTTTGTACTTATTTTCGATGTACGTATTTTATTACGCGCAGAACATTTTTGGAAAACGGAAATAGTTTACTTATTAATACTATATTATATTATAAAAATGGTATTAATTATGACGTATTATTTATTTGCCAATTTAATGAATGTATTTATATAAAAATATACAGTGTGTTCTGAGGAAAAGTTTTTATACTTTATTTTTGTATAACTTTATATGGAAAATGAAAACAAAATGACTTAATGCTGATAAATGTTTTATGTAAATGTTGGGAATTACGTATATGGCAGACATTGCCGCAGCTAAATGTCCGCCTCTGTTAGCTTGCTCATGATAACCATAATTTTCATGAAAAAATCATGAGTGACGAGGTACATTATCATTTAAATTTTAATAAATAAAATAGTCGGTTCTGTGGTTATAACAGAAAGTTCTCGAATTATTTATTCATCAATCACCCGTGCATCCATTAAAACTGACACTATGTTGTATAGAGGAATCATTCATTGGTTCATATTTTTATTGGAAAACGTTATCATAATATGATTGACAACTTTTTAACACCAGAATTGGATGTTTTGTGTTTGTTTAAAATGTCTTGTTGGAACCAAGACGGTTTCACATACATCCAATGTAACAGTGGAATTACTAAGAGATTTGCTTCTACGACAAATTATCGCAAGCAATGATGATGTCGATTGGTTTTCATGTGGGAATATCTAAAGAACAACAAACCAAGAACACTACAGCTATATTTAAACAAAACATTAGTGACGAAATTAATAAGATTTCGGTTGAAATTTGTGAAAATGTGATAAAAAATATTATAAAATCAGTAAGCATTTGTCAGACATATTGTTTTCATTTAAAAAAAAATAAATAAAGTAGTAAACCTTTTCGGCCCACACCCTGTACATATATATATACATATTATTTTACGCAACATAAAAATAAATATAATTTACATTAATGCTTGTACTTTTATTAGTTATATAATACAATAAAAGTGAAATTAAATCGCAACGTTAATCTCAAAATAAATATACATACAATTTTATTTATTGTTTTGCTGATTATTTGGTAAAAGTTTGTAAGATAAAAATGCCGAAACCAAAAAAATTTAAATATCGTCATGTATACACAAAAATTTTAACACATGTGTGAAATAAGTAAAAAGTAAATATTATTATAAACAATATATAATTCTTGAAAAATAATCAGTAAATTAAATGTTTGTATAAACAATTTTTGGATTGCAATATTTTGTATGAATTTATTAAATTGGACCATGATAAAAAATTTAGTCTATATTGTTGGGCAAGCATAGTTTTGGAGGACGTATTTACAAACTATAATATTTTGTTAATTACAAAATATTTATATATGACAAAGGATAGGCCATAACTACTATAATAAATACATTTTTTTTTCCAATGAATTATTGAAAATGGATATGTTCTCAAAAATTAATTATGTATTTTATATTTTCGTCATTCATACACCTACCTCATTACATTTTATATATGTTTAATTAATCTATAATTTAAGTAATAATTTACTTTTATTTCTTTTTATTAGATACGATACGATTATGTAATAATAATATATATAACAATTACTAAATTATAAATAGAATTAAACATTATTTATGAATATGTCTACATTTACACACTTCTACATTTTTTGTAATTATTTTTTTTTCTACTTCATATGAGCGTGGGTAATATTTGGTAGCGAGAGGTATACGAATATTATTAAAATACACTTAATTTCTTTTGGGACTAAATATAATTTTTCTGTATGAATATATCTATTATTACTAATTATATATTTTCTATATAATTTTAATCTCTATAATATATCGTATAAATTTTGTTTTATTTATGTCAACCCAATTAATGTTGTTTATAGTTATATTTTGTAAAATATACAATTGGGGTAGGGGTGTTTTGAAACGGAAACTATGTTAAGTAATTCGGAATACATAGAACAAAATATTAGGCTCCTTTAACCAAATGAATTATTATTTAGAAATTGATTGTATATATTAATTAGAAAACTAATTAAAACAAATTCTAATACATTGAATTTTTTGTCATATAATTGATAATATAGTAATTTCTTATGTGTGCGTATCTGTTGCGACGAAATACCTTCATTCATATAATATTAAAATTAATTAATGTATCTATAAAATAAATGATGTACCCATTCAAAAGAATGATAATTTAACATAAGAATATTTGTTTAATATAAAATCAATATTTTTTTTATTTGAATATTTGATATACGCAATCGAATAAAATAAAAGAGCAATGTCCATGTTCACCAATTTGTTTGTATAAAAAGTTCAAACCGTATATATAATATTGTATATAAATAATATTTAACATTAATGAAATGCTACTAAAATAATATAAATATTTTAATTTCATATTAATTTAAGTATTTCAGTGTAAGTTTGAATTTCTTTTGACTTAACATGAATGCAGATATTTGCCTGTAACTTTCATATAACTTTCTAAACAGTGGAACTTATGCCATCAACCAAAACAACATACATTGCAATTAAGTTGTTAAATTACATTAAAAGGAGAATATTATAATAATTCACTAATTATTGGGAAATTACGGAAACGTAAATATTTCCTAAAAACCTAGTTTTTCATATAAGAATGATTTACCCATAATGTTGTGGGTAAAGATAAATAATATTTAAATAATGATTACTATACAATTGGTAAATTGTTATATACTTCGATGCGGAGTAGAATGTTGTGGTAGATGCCATATAAGCTCCATCTTGGCGTAATATGACTTGTTATATATACATATATATGACAATTTACCAATTGTACTGTAATCATTATTTAAATATTATTTATCTTTGCTTTTTTTTTTTTAACATTGTTAATCTTGGGCCCCTTTAACTTTCAAAGATATCCATTTTTTTTTTCCTTTAAACAATGATAACGCAACTGAAAAATATCAGTATTAAAATAAACAACCAATAATTTCACATGTAAATAAATCTGAAATTGAACTCGATGGTATTTAACAATTGATTAACATGAGCGTTACACACTGTCTCACATAGTGTTATAAATTTTCATAGGAATAATATTAAAATGAGTTTATCATTTTGTTTGTTTATTGTATCACATCAGAAAAAAAAATATCTTTTGAATATATGGTGCCTTATACTGTCACTGCAATATAAAACATTCAACTTTGATGCGTAAATATTGTATATGTTCTTCTTATCTTCGTTTATGAAAATATACTCAAAACAAATAATAAAATAAATGAAATTATCTTAAATTAATTTTTTTAAATCAAAACTGAATGATTTCGATTATTGTTTATTTTTTCATATTCTTATTACAACGAGATCTATCTATATTTATTAATTAATAATTGTTTATAATTATATTATTATCTTTTTGTTAACATTAGATTGTGTCCCATTTTTTTCTTTGCACAAAGAATTGATTTACCGTCACATGTGGTTTAATTTCAATTAAATTAATTATAAATAAATAAATAAATAAAGTAATCGAAAAAATTCACTAATCAATCATTTTTATTTGATTTATAATATATGAATAGATTAAATAATTATCTAGAGTATTATGTCATTACACTATATTTGTACCAGGTACCATTAGTTAGGATAAATGCAGAATTTTTAATTGTTTTCATTCGATTGTATGCTAATGACATGAAAATAAATACACAATTGGTAAATTGGACAATGTAAATGAAACCGATGTTAAAACACTTCACTTGAAAAAAAGTAACGATATGTAATAAAATTTTAATTAAATACTAAATAATTGGAATTGAAGGTACAAATAATTCAACAACAATACGAGAATATTTTAATGAATATAAAATGCAATTTCATTTTATCTTAATAATAATTAAAATCAATGAATCAATTACCCTTTGGTTAACAGATTTTAATATAGTTTATATAGATAGAGGTATTTGATTTGATTGATCAAGATGAAACCCATTTTTGTTTTTTTTTTTTTTTGCTGAAGCATAAATATTTAATTAAAGAAGATAATTTATCGAACGAACATTTCACAATTTAACTTTACACACGATAATATATTATTTATATAATTAAGCTGTAATGTATTTTTATGATAATATTTATTTTATTTACAATATATTTAATCAAGTTGTTTATTCAAAATGTGTTAATAGGGGTGGGTGGTGGTGGGTTGGTTGGCCGGAAGGATTAATATAATGTTTATTTTATATAGACATATTCGTGTATCGATTATATGTGTGGTGTTTGTACAATATTTATTTAATGGAAATTACAGTGGAATATTTCAATAATTGACAATATTTTCGATTAAATGTGCGTCAGAAGTGGCTGCTGTACACATATCAATCGCGTTGTTAGTACAATTATAGTCGTCCATTGTTTTTATTATAAACTTTTTCACCTATTCGTAAAATCGAATTACTGGTGCCAACAAATTTGATTGATGTAAACGTACTTTATCCCACATATGATACGTTAAAATAGAAGTTCGGAAAATTGAAGCATATGTACCAATTTGTATTTACAATTAATTGTATTTGGTTGATTAAAGAAATATTTTTTTTTATATAATTTTCTTTAACAGACATTGTTTAAATGTTAGTTTAAATTCTGCTACTTCTGACCCATATGTTAATATACATTAATAAATAAACATGGTGTTTACACACAAGTCTCTGCATCAATTTAAATGTATTTATATGAAAAACATTGAGCATTTATTATTTTATTATATACAAAAAAAACAGTCAACAATATTAAACTATACAATCAGCGATAGTATTCTATTTTCAAATTTTATTGTGTTTGTAAATACTTGCGTGCAATAAAACTGATAATTCATATTTTCACCTTTACATAAAATTAATACTCATTATCTTTAAATATATATCGAATATATTGTAGATATGTACACGGCGTACACCTATTTAGACATTCTACATAGACTTATATTATATTTTATATATTTATAATAATGATACACATACCTTTGATAATAATAACAAATAGTAATTATTATTATTGATTATTTTTGTGTTAACATTTGTAAATAAATATATATCGATTTGTGTTTGTGTGTGTATGGATGGATGGTCATTGTATATTATATACTATATATTATACATTTTAAATATATCTCCGGGTATGATAATTGTATAGAGAAAGATACCTGTATTTTTTATATTTTTTTTCTATTTACATATTGTAGTATGTATTTTTGTCTATTTGTATATATAAATATAATAATAATAATATATATAAATAAAAAATAGATAATTATTGATTTTATCGCTGCGTGTACTTAATGTCCAAAAAATTGTGTTATCGCATAGAACTTAAATAAATTTTCTTTATGTCAAAAATAAAACACATATTGAATAAATTCACGTGATAATAAATTATCGATATCTATGTGTAGTATCGTAGTATGAACATAATATAGGTGAAGTATACAAAGTTATATAATTATCTTTCTTGTAGAACATATAATAAAACTTGTTAAATATTAAAGAAAAAAAAAAATTAAAAAAATAACAATTAATTCTTTTTAAATATTATTTAATCACCGCTCTCAAATCGTTATTATATATTTCTTTAACAGAATTTTATAAAAATATATAGTGGTGCAATTATTATTTAAAATATGCGTAAGTTTTTTATTTTTCTTTTTAAATTGTTGCATATGTTTTATGTGTTAGAATTTTTAATATATATTATTTCGTAAATATGTATATCCAAATTGTGATGAAACGTGAAAAAATGATTGCAGATTGCAATATCACTAATTTTTTTTGGTAGACGTAGTGAAAGTAAACTACATTAAGAAAAAATATTGGAATGTCCACTTAGTAAATTTTCCGGAAAATCGACTTTTATGAATTATCATCTTTTTGAATTACGGGTCATAGTTTTACGGGATTTTCAGTTTTGTATACAGAATTGAAAATTCGAGTCAATTTCCAATCTTTTATAGAAGAGATTTTTAAAATCGATTCACACGTTCAAAAGCGATGACCGTTTTTCCATTTGATGTTCGTGAAATTTTGTATGAAATAATGGTACTGTTTTAATTTTTTGTACTATTCGTCAACTTTATACAGTATCACAAATTTCTTTAAATTTTCTCTGACATCGATTGTGTAAAATCGATCATATCTTTTGAACGCATGAATCGATTTTAAAAATTTCTTCTACGAAAGATTGAAAATTTATTATAATTTGTATTGGTGTAATAAAATATGGAAATCCATTAAAACTATAACCCGCAATTAAATAGGATGATAATTCATAAAAATAGATTTTCCGCAAAAATTTAATTCGGTAAACACCCAAATTTTTTTTCATAATTTAATTTAATTTCACCCTGGTTAGAAGAAAAATATAACGATATTGAAAACTGAATTCTTCGCCACTGGTTGCGACACAACTTTATTTATTTATTTATTTAATTGATTATCCGATTTGATTAAAAACCTTTAAATTTTCATCATCAATAATTTCAGTTGATCAATAAACATTAATCATATTTGAGTGAAAAATCGGCAAAATGAAATATTTGTTAATCCAATTCTGACACATGTGAATTTTGTTGAGACATCAACACCGTAAATATAACAAAAATTCTCAGCACTCCAGTTTAAATTGGAAAATGAACTAAAAGCTGTAAACAATATTATGTATAATTAATTTTTTTATGACGGCTGATATAGCTAGCCACCAATGCACCGGATAAAATTTAATTGAATGACATTAAAAAATAGATGTTTATATATTATAAAAAAAAGTGTTTCTATTTAATTTAATATAATTTACAATTATCTGAAAAGTTTCGTTATTTACTAATTACTTAAATAAAATAGTATATATTAAAAATCAATTATAAGGACGCATATATGTTGTGTTGGACGTTACGTAAATATAAATTGTATATATGAATACAAATAAATTAGGGTGTATTTTTAATATATGTATTTGCATAAAAGACAACAAAACACAAAATAAATAAATAAAACACTGATTGAAATCGTATATGTGTTTTATACGTCATACTTGTTGTTAAAACCCTGCAGGAAATATGAGTTAGTTCTATAAACTATATATTGATTGAACTATATAGTTACAAAAGCACTAGTTCCACATTCGTATACCCTGTTTTTTTTTACACATGTTCTCAATTATAACTAATTGCGAAGATCTATTATATTATATAATAGTTATTTTCGATTACCAATTTCTGAACTATATGCTTTCTGTTTTTGGTATAAGTGATCTGTTCAATGCTATAGTATACTAATTCTTTTACAATTACAATATATAATTTTACAAAATTATCTTTAAATTCATTCGTTTTATATACATATATTTTTTTGTGTGTTATTGCATTCCAAACGGTTTCATCTCTATAATATTATACATTAAGTTTTTCAACTATATATTGTATATAAAGTCCTTTTTACTTTAATTCTAGTTCTACTATAGCTCCTTTCTATACAAGGATACTTTCATATATATACTTATATTAAGTATGTATTTTATTTGTTATACAATTATATACGATTACATCAATAAATTCAATATAAATTGTAAAGTATAGTATACTTTAAATATATTGACATATGTTAAACAGAATTTATAAATGGATCTGTATACGAAGAAAACATATGTTTAAAAAACTTTAAAAATTAAATAATTTATTTATGAATATTATATGATATATTTATGTGTGTGCATAAAATTTGATATGTAAAAATATTATTAAATATTCGTATTAATTTAAAATAATAATTGATTTATTTAAAGACATATAGAAAAGTTAAAGAATAATCAAATAATAATACAGATTCTATTGAGTTATAACATAATGGTACAAATTATCACACATCCGTAATATACATACGAATGTTTTTATTATTTATAAACTAAATACCATACAATAATAATATAATGATTGCTTTCGTGTATATCGATTTGATAGTTCAAATGTTCAGCATATCGTGTAATACGGGTCTAAAATCCAGTATAGTGAAAAACAGAACCCATCATATTTTGAACATATTGTGTTACTAAATAATAATATTTCTTTCGAACATTAATAATAAATATAAAATATTTGATATTGATGTAATATTTGGTTATGATTGTTTAAGTTAAATAAAAAAAATTTGTTTTTTTTATTCTTGTTATTGGTTCAGGTTATAATATCCTTATATTTCGATTAAAGAAAACCCAATATAGTATCCCAAATATACATTAATTAAATTATATATAAAATAAGAAAAAATAAATAAATGTTTTGAGGGATTGTATTATACAAACAATTTTTCTTACAAAAAATATTTTTAATATATTGTAGGTTTATTTTATTATTTATAAATTATTCATATGGAATTTTTTTTTTTTCCCCGATCGAATAAGTCAATATAGGCAGCACCGCTCACATATGTGTGTGATGTGCGTTGTACATATATTACATACTAAATATATTATCATTCCTATATTTATATATACAATTATATGTAATATGTATGAACTTGTATGATGATGATAAATATTTACAGAATAATAAATATTTAATAAAAATGTATATAAGAAATTATTTTATTATATACTTGTGTGTGTTTATATTAGCTATTATAGATACCAACCACGTAATACAATTCAATAATATATAACTATATGTAATATAATAACAATCGTAATTAATAATGTTAGGACCTCTTTAAGCACGATACATTATATTATAAATACATGATTCTGGTTAGATTATAAAATACTTACTTACTTACTCCTTGGCGTTACAACACGGGTGCGGTTTTAGCCTTCTCCAACACGCTTTTCCAACCTGACCTATCCGCAGTTAATGTCTTCCAATCCCGAATTTTTAGGATCTTTATATCACAGTTTACTGCATCTAGCCATCTCGCCTTAGGTCTTCCGGCTCTCCTTCTACCCTCTGGTTAACTATATTTAACAGTTTTTTCGGCACACGCTCATCCTCCATGCGTTCTACGTGTCCAAGCCATCTCAATCTATTGATCTTGATTGTTTTGACAATATTTGGTTGACCGTACAACTTGTCTAATTCAAAATTGTATCTTCGCCTCCAACCATTCTGTTCTTTGACGGGGCCAAATAGATTTTGCATAAAACAAATATAAAAACTACTGAAAAGTTGATATTATTGGTAATGAAATGTAAAATACTAATAGATAAATTTTCCATAAAAAACATTAATTTTATCTTTTTATGTTTTTATCTAACAATCTTTTATTTATTCATATATTATATAAAAAAAATTAAAATAATTCTATTATAAATTGAACATGTTTTCATGAAATGTGTGTGTGTGTGTTTGTAGTTATATTTTCATTAAAAAATTTTTCTTAAATTTTATAATCGATTTTATGTGTTTAATTGAAATAAATTTATACAAATTGTTTTTTCATGTATTTTCTCACAAGAATCATATTGTAACAATAGACACATTTGTACATTTACAAATTCACATCTATATACGCAAAAATCTTCAAACGATTACGTCTCTGGCTATATTAAATTTGAGTACAGTCATGTCGACGACCCTCTATTGTATTTAGATAAATATACCATATATAATTATAAAAAAAAATTAATATAAAAATTAAAATCAACAAAGAGGCAAAAGACAAAAAAAAAAAAATTAAATCTTGAATAATTATAAATAAATATTGTATGCGGTGGTTATGTATTGGTAGAAATCCCAGTGACTTAATGCGATTTTTTTAATAATTTATTTTAAACAGTTTTTACTTGTTTCTCTATACTTATATAGTTTGTGTTAATTGATCTTGATCTTGTCTTATTATGTTAATTTTTTTATTTATATAAATATTGAATAATATATACTTAACTATAATTTTTTATATACGGCGACATTTAACTATTTATACCGCATAAATACTCGTACACACACACACACACACAGTAAAGTTTTAATTGTTTTATAATAAATATATAATATTGAGTTGACCACTAAATGTTTGTACAATTCACTAGATAGATAGTTTTTGTTTTTTGTTTTGTCTATAACGTTGGATGGGAAATGAAAAAAAAAAACAAGATTTTTCATTATATTTCGATTTTTCTATACAAATCACAATAATTTATGTTATATGTTCTCTGTTTGGTGACAATGTCTGTGTGAAAATTGTTTTCGTTATGGTGATAGTTCACTGTATAAGATGTACAACGTTTAGATCGTGCAGTTAAACTTGATGAACAAAAAAAAAACTAAAGGAAATTCATTTATCACAAAACGATTGCGATTTTCTTATATGAACCAGATAACAAAAATTATTCAATTTTGAAATGATAAAATAATAAATAAATAAATAATAAAAAATGTATTGTATGCAATAATATAAATCGGAAAATGGTTGTAAATCAAACAAGATGTACCAGCGAAACTAACATCCAATACCACGATATTGATCAAAATATCGCTTATATGTTATCAGTTTGTTTGACGTTTGATTACCGAACGATAAATTCAGATGTGAACATTTAAAAAATATATAACCAAACGGAATAATACGATGAAAGAAAAGCGATACAAATTGGCAAATCGAAAAGAATTATTCTATCTTAGTTCAGCAATGTGTCACACTACCATATTTATTTCGCACATTTTGCAAAACTTCTTGAATGTGGTAAGATTTTCAATGATGATGTCAAATCGTACTTGGTTGGGCGTTTTTTTTTTTTCCTGTTAAGTACCAGAAATTTTCATAAAATATACACAATCACTTACAATTAGTTATATATGCGTCAACCCAATATATTTTATATTAATATTCACTTGAGTTGCCGTTTTTCATAATATTAAAATATTTGTATAAACTCACTCGTATACGTAATATTTAATATATTGTTATTAAAAATATTATAATATTAATTATGTTATGCAAAATGTCTCTACTTACTTACTTACTGACTTATTCACTCCATGGCATTATAACCTAGGTGCGGTTTTAGCCTTCTCCAATCTGACCTATCCGCAGTCAATGTCTTCCAATCCCGAATTTTAAGGATCTTTATATCACAGTTTGTCCAACTCAGTAGCGCCGCAATATATATTATTAATCATGAAATATAGCGGGTTCAATTCCGCTATCACCTAATATAAAATCACCCATATAAAAATAATAGTATTTTGAAAACATCTATCTTTCGTTAATTACAGTACAATTGGTAAATTGTTATATGCACCCATGCGGAGTAATTTACCAACTTGGTTGTAATGAAAGGTTTATTAGATGACATAAAGCTCCACTTGGAGCAATATATGACTTAAAAAAATAAAGAAAAATAAAAATATCACATTTTACTGTATCTAACCATCTGCGCCTTAGGTCTTCCGGCTCTCCGTCTACCTTCTGGATTACCATTCAACAGTTTTTTTCGGTACACGTTCCTCCCGCATGCGTAATATAATACGTGTCCAAACCATCTTAATCTATTGATTTTGATTGTTTTGACAATATTTTATTATTATTATTTTATTTATGCAAGATATCTTATTTAATGTTCATATATAATAAAACCACACATGCGAAATATTAATTGAATACATATGTAATGTATGCGATTTCTAATAAAATATACTTTTCCACAACAAATAATTTTCTTCTTTGTATAAGACAATTTTTTTTACTATTTAAATGTTGCAGTTGTATTATCTAAACTAAGTTATTGGTTTTATTTTCAATTATTATAGCTTAACACCATATGTTTGTGTCCTGATCGAAAATTTATTATTTAATAAAACAATAAATATTTAAAGAATATATTCGTTATATGTCAATAAATGTGTGATTCGTTTGAAAATGATATTAATCTTAAAAGTTTTTCCAAACATATTTCCATTATTTATGATAAAGGATATCGTGAAAATTTACATAAATAATTTATATAAAAATACACAATGTTATTATGTAATAATGAAAAAATAAATAATAAATAATTTTCAGTTTCACAAACATTTATAGAATAGAATATTGACATAAAAAATGTAATCCAACAGACCATGACAATAATATAAAATATATAAAAATGAATGCCACATTTTTTTTCCTTTATACTATTTTATAGGTATAAAATTAATTTATATTATACATATTTATTTTATTATTACATTATACAATATATAAATAAATAAATAAATAAATAAATAAATAAATTAAACTTTAAATTAACCACCTTATAAAGAATTTATATACAATATATTAAATAAATAAAAATACGTATGTTATATGTGTATAGTTAAATATAATATTCACAAAATAAAAATAAAAATAATTATAATTAAGTGAATCAGAATAAAATTATCAACCTTCACAAAATAAAATCTGAAATTGAAAACAATATCAATTTAATTTATATATATGTAATTTTATATAAAATAATATATGTATTCAATTTTATGCTAATATATAATATTTTCTGAATTTTGATATTAAATTTTATATGTCTTCTCTGCATATAACAAGTGTTCATGTGTTTTGTGTCTATACCATATATTGCATATATAATTTAATTCAATGAATATTATTCATAAACATAGCACATTTATTTTAATCATTATTTATTATATGTATCTGATGATAATATTAATATATACCTATATTATAATATATATTATACTGTGTAGATTGACCTAATTATTAATATTATCGTATGTATACGACATAAATGTATGTATTATATTATGGTATATTAATTATTATAAGTATTATAACTATATTATGTATATGGACAATGGAATTCGACTTTGTAATACATATATTTCTGTTTGAACGTACGATATTAAGATAATTTATTATTTATCACATTAAATAAGATACACATATATAATCTCATGTTTCACATAGATAGACAAATTCAAAATCAATTGTATGTTTCAATATATTATAAGTAATAATAAGTAATTGGTATAATAAACGATCGATTAAAATATATATAATCTGAGAGAAATTAATAAACGTATTAATTATAAATTTAAAAAAAATGAATTATATTTTTTATTTTATTAAATTTATTATATATTTAATTATAGGTTCGCTAAAAAAAACATAAATTAAGAAATAATTTGTTGCATTTGTTTGCATTCTATTAAATTTATTTCTTTATCGATATACTAATTTAATTAAATATTGTATATATATACCATTCCATATATATATAATGTGGATCATATAAGACATTAATATTATATAAATTAAATTTAATTATTTATATACGTATTTGTAAATCTGAATGTTATAATGTTTATCTAAATATATAGTTTGAAATTTTAATCGAAACATGTATGGCTCATTTATATGATGATACTTTAAATTTAAAAATTATACCCATGTTTTTGTATTAAAAGTATTTTTAATAAACAACATTTGATATTTAATGATATCATTTTCCATCGTTTACTACAACCTTTACGACAACACAAACAATTCTCGCTCTTTGAAGCGAGATCCAATCATTAACATAGTTTTATCATTTCGTATTAACTGAAATATGTTATTCAGAAAACTATTAATCTATTATTTTTATTATTATTATTATTATTATTATTATTATTATTATTGGTTGTATAATATAATTCAGTTGCTGAATCCTAATATGATGGTATGAAATATCATCCAAAAAACGAAAATTCCATTTCTTTTGTAACTATAACTAATCATATAATCGTCGTCATGAGAATGTATCCGGTGATATGTAAGACACATTGAAATTACCTAAAACATTATAATTTTCGTAGAGTACAACGTCTGTTGCAGTGGCGCAGCGTGAAAACATTTTTTCAGATTGCAATATCACTATATTTTTTTCTGGTAGACGAGTTGAAAGTAGACTAGATTATGAAAAAAAAATATGAAATCTCCACTTACTAAATTTTCCGGAAAATCGACTTTTAAGAATTATCATCTTTTTGAATGACGACGGGTCATATTTTTTTAACGGATTTCCAGTTTTGTATACAGAATTGTAAATTATAATCAATTTCCAATTTTTTATAGAAGAGATTTTTAAAATCCAAACACACGTTCAAATGCGATGACCGATTTTCCATTTGATGTTTGTGAAATTTTGTATGAAATAATGATACTTTATAAATTTTTGGATCACTTTATACAGTACCACAAATTTCTTTAAATTTTCTCTACCATCGATCATATTCAAATCTTTTGAACGTGTGAATCGATTTTAAAAGTATATATTCTATAAACGATTGGAAATTGATTATAATTTACAATGTTGTAAGCAAAAAACTATGACCAGTAATTAAAAAAGATGATAATTCATAAAAGTCGTTTTTCCGGAAAATTTAATTTATGGAACACCCAAATTTTTTTTCATAATTTAATTTGCGGAACACCCATATTTTTTTTCATAATTTAATTTAATTTCACCCAGGCATTATAAGAAAAATATAGCGATATTAAAAACTGAATGCTATTTCTCAGCCTTCGCCACACTGTTTTGTTGACAACATTGTATCTAAATTCCATTAAAGTGAAAACAACCATCGGATGGAATATAAATGCAATACAAATATTAACGTTTCTTCCATAAATTTTAATCCACATGCATTACAACCATTACACCAGCCACATTTCTGTTCGGAACTTAAACTTCAGCGATTAATTATTAATAGATTACATATTATAGCAAACCGATATTAATATTCATCCCATATAAAATATATTAAATTATTTATACATCAAAAATTTCATTAATTATAAAATGATGTCCAACGTTATGTATTTGGGTAAGCATTTATTCAATGTGAACAAATCATCATACATTACAAAAGCTATATATTAAATAATTAATTTCTAAATAAATGTACGCTACCACATAAACATGACACAATATTGTGTGTGTGTGTGGGTGTGTTAAACGCAAAACAATTTTTAAAATTAACTTTGAAAAATTGACAAAAAAAATATATATCCTTTTTACAAAAATAAATTATTGATAAAAAATTTATTAATTATTTTACATTATCAAGATTTTCTGCTTGGTTAATTCTATTCATAATAATATCAAAACTTTGATTCCCTTTTTATATGTTGAACAAATATATTTACCAATGGATTTGAAAAGGATAAAAAAAAACAGTTTTGTATTATATAATATAGTTTCTTTATTCTTAATAAAAAATAAAAAATACAAAGAAATATTTTATATTATGATTTCATGATGAATAATGTGAATAAGAAATTAAGAGATCACTTAAAGATTTTCACAGTATATATTACAATATAAATGTATTATATATGATGAAAATCATTTAATGGAATATTTTCTGAGCGACGTCGTTATCCCTTATACACACAATGATTGATTACATAATTTCAAAATGTGTAAATTTATTATTGCTATATATAATATTATACGTCCTATTTTTGATGGCATTCGCTTGTTGTATAATTTGGATTTTTGATGACATTAAAATAACGAATAAAATTATTATATAATGACAAAATGCACAAGGATTTATTTTTTTTATATAATTACCCAATAATGAAAATACAAAAAAAAATAATCTATATACAATTTCATTTCGATTACCTTGTGAATAATTATACGCATAAATAAATTCGTATAGATACAATTTAATATATTTTATTATTTTTTATTAGTTTTGTTAAAAATATATAATATTTAATATTAAAAAAAAAAAAAATGTGTATATGTAGACTGTAAAGAAATAACATAATTTTTGTTGATTTTTTTTTGTATGTTTAGATTTGGTTCAAGTAGCAGTCAGTCATCACAAACAAGTGGTGATATTTGTCGTATATGTCATTGTGAAAGTGATCCACAAAATCCATTATTAACGCCATGCTATTGTTCTGGTAGTTTAAAGTATGTACATCAAACATGTTTACAACAATGGCTAACAGCATCTGAAACTAATTCATGTGAATTGTGTAAATTCCCGTTTATAATGCACACAAAAATTAAACCATTTAATGAGGTAATAAAATAATTAATTTTATGTTTTCTGTATACCAACAATAAATAATAATAATAATATTATGATATTTTATATAATAATATGTAAAACATTTATTTTTTGTTATGTACTGAAATTTTATTATTATAATTAATATTTTTTTATTTGTTAATATTTTAATATTAGCGTGTGTTAATAAATTAAAAATAATTTCTTTATTTACTATTATTTTGGTTTTAGTGGCGAAGCCTTGATATGTCAGGTGTTGAACGTAGACGCTTGTTTTGTGCTGTTTTATTTCATTGTGCTGCGGCTCTCTGTGTAATATGGTCTCTCTGTGTACTAATCGAACGGGCAGCTGAAGAAGTTAAAAAAGGAATGATAGGTAAATATCCAAGTTTTCATATACACATACAATTTATATATACATAAAATATGTACAGGTGGTTGTTGTTCATTGAATTAAACGATTAAACGATAAAAGGATTAAATCTATAAGTACACACAATCAAATTTATCATGTTATAAGTATTTTCTTCTTTCAACGGAATCGTATCGTAGATGAAATAACTTTAAAATTAAATTAAAAATGTAATGTTTTCCGGAAAATTTAATTTTCTACGATAATAGAATTAAATGCAATCCTTAATTGCATCATATTTAACATTTTTTTCTATAAATATAAAATAAACAACAACAATCTTTTTATCTTCGAATCAATGTTAAGGATTACATTTAATCTTAGTCCAATACATTATGAAATAGTAGTAGTAGAAGGAGTAAATTGTTTTGATTTGATAAATAAAATGTGTGTTTAATTTATTGCAATTAACTTCACACAAAACAAACATTTTTATGCATTTATAATTCTTTCTAATAATTATATTATTTTATAGGTTGGCCTTTTTGGACAAAATTAGTTGTTGTTACAGTTGGATTAACGGGCGGTGTAGTTTTTATGTATATACAATGTAGACAATATTTACATTTATGTCATCGATGGAGAGCACGGAATAGGTATTTATTTTTTTCAATAAAATAAATTTATAAAAAATAAAATTAAATATCGTATTTTTTAATTGAAATTTTTCTATAGAATTTTATTGATACAAAATGCTCCAGAAAAAATGCATCCATTATCACCACCATCACCGGTACTTGTCGTTCGCAATCAACAAATGCATCAAAATAATAATAATAATAATATTAATAGTTGTAATAATAATTATAATAATAGTAGCAATTCTAACAGTTGCCATAATTATTATCATCATCATCATCCAAATCATAATCATAGTGCACATCATCCTAGTAGTATTCCAAGAAATAGTAATTCATCGATTACCACGACAACTACAACAAATGGTATCCATACGAATTTTAGTCGCCCTTTACATGGTCAAATAATAGCAAATATCGAAAAGAATCCAAATCAATGTTACGATAGAGATTGGACATTAGATGATTGTAGCCAATCATCATTTAAACCATGCGGGCAAAGTCCAGGTAGTATGACACCATTTCACGATTCTATACATAATATTTATGAAAATGTACAAATGGCAACAACATCAGCAACACCAATAATAATTTCAAATAATACAACTAGAAAGAATTCAACAACCACTGATGATTATTGTACTGATTGTAGTGATCAAATGCCAAATAATAATAATAATAGTGTTGATATTATTAATAGTGTTAATAATAATAGTGATAATAATCAAAATAATAACACAACAATTGATCTTAATTTATTTAAAGTTAGTGGACAATTAAATGATTCATTATTTCATCATAAATCTCATATACAACCATCATCGCCTTCAACAATACCGGCGCCACCACCGAATTCAGCAATATTTATTGATAATAAAGATATTTTAAATGATGGTGGTGGTGTTGTTGATAATCCAAAATATAAATATTATCATCGACATTCAACAATATTTATGTCACCGGAATATAATGATAATTTAGATAAATTTCTTGGCAAAAATATACGACGTTATTCAGATACAAAATTACTACAACAAAATGACAATGGTAATTATTTACCGATTTTTAACGTAACACAACGAAATAATTCAGATGAACGAAATGTAATAAATTTTCAATTACCATCATCACATCATCACCATAATCATCATCATCATCATCATCATCATCAGCAGCAGCAGTCAGCAATGCAAGGTTGTGTTGATGTTAATTTACAATCACAAATAACTGATATAATATTTGAAAATAAAAGTAATAATAGTTTTGATCCATTAGAATTAAATATACAAGAAATGCTTGAATTAGATATTAAAATTCAAAATATTAATAATAATAGTAATAATAGAAATAATAATAGTAATAACAGTAACAATAATATTAATAATAATATAACACGTTTATCATTAAATAATGTATCAATATCAAGTAATAGTAATAATGATAAACAGTTTACGGAAAATAGAAATTTTTTTAAATCATTGCCAAATTTAAGCGCAAGTAGTGAAAATTTATTACCACAAAAATAATATATATATAAAAATAGAAAAAAAAAATGCTCATTGGGTAAATTTATTATTTATGAGATATAAATAATGAAAAAAAAAAAATATTTTGTGATTTACGTTTTGTTTTAGTGTGTTAGGAAAAATAAATATTTTAAATGTAAATTAATTAAAAAAAAAAAAAGTTACCTATACATATAAAAATATTTTAATAATATAATTCATTTCCATTTGATAAATATTAGATTATTTTAAAGAATTGAACAAACAGCTAACATATTTTTAATTTTTTTTTTTTTTATATTAAGCTATATGATTTGATAAGTTTCTGTAATCGACATGTAGCTGGCATCGAGTTGAATTTACTATACCCATCGTAACTAACACTCAGTTTTGATGGAGCACACGTGTTCAAAGTTTTATTGAAGTCATCTATAATTTCTTGAATATTTTAAACATTGATCTCTAACCAAATTACGGATTTTTTAAATTTAAAATAAAAAACCTAAGTTAATTCAATTAAATGACTGTATCTCACATAAAATTTTGACAACAATTATTTGAAGTATTATATTCTTAAATATAATAATAAATATGTTGGATCAGCCGGAATATGTTATAATCAAAAAAGCGAAAATTTTATTATATTCAACCTCGAAGATATTAAACAAAAATGTTATCAATAAGGACGGCTATTTTCAAGAATGACAATAAATATGAAAACTGTTTCGACCACATCTTAATTAGGCCAATGCACAAATATGATGTTATCTTCGCTGTAGGTCGCATTAAACGCAATAAATATAAAGAAAATAATACAGTGTTTGTAAGGTATGCAAGAATCATTTTTCATTGTTATAACCATTCTTGATTATAGCCTTCATTATTAACGACAATTTTCTTGTTAAATATCTTCGTTTTTCATTAAATTAATTTTCGTAATTGTCGCCTTCTTGCTTATAACCTCTTCCGACTGGCACACCCCATAAATATACAATTACATTATTTTAAAGAATAAAATTCTTCAAACGACGTGAGATAGACAGTCATTTAAGTGAATTAACTTTTGGTTGTTTTATTTTAAATTTCAAAAATCCGTAATTCGTTCAGAGAGCAATGTTTGAAAAGTTCAAATAATTATCGATGACTTCAATAAAACTTTGAACACGTATGTTCTATCGGAACTAACTGTTTCCAATTGGCATAGTAAATGCAAACGTTGTACAATGAAGACAAATGAAATGTGGTAGTAACAATAGAATAAATAAATGATTAAAAAACGCCATAATATCGGTGTGAATGATCGAAGTGTGACGGTACAGTGAGATTACTGATTTCATACTAATTTTAAAATAACACTTGCACACACACACAATTTTAAGTGAACATTTTCATATGGAAAAATTTTCTGCAAGATGTTGGGCGAAAAATCCAGATTATGTTAAAGAATAAAATGATTGTTCACAATAATTTGGTTTTTTTTTTCATTTTTTCTTTTCATTTATATTTCGGAATATCAAATCATATAGTATTAAGAAGAATGCTTTGCTATTTTCGTATTATTATCTAAATTTTATCTTCTTGAAATAGAACATGAAATTTACCATAGACTAATAGAAAGTTTGACTTTAAGCTATTAGTATATGGGCGACATACAGATTCACAATATGATCTCTTTTTATTTAGTTAGTTATGTATAATATATGTGTGACGTATGTGTATGTTTGAAAAAATCTTGACCTATTCCATTATAACGACATAGCTATAGAAAATCGATCAATCTATTTGTTATACCATATTCGTTTGTATTTTTTTTTATTACATAGATTCCATTATAAAATTTAAAGATAATAACAAAATGTATCCAAATTGTGACAATCCTTTTTAAAATAATAAATAATAATAAAATTTAATAAACATTTTGTTATCCGTAAGTTTTAATAATTTTGGAATGGTTAATGATTGTATTTATTTACTATTTTAGATAATATTTTGAAATTATTTCATTATCTATGCAATTTTTTTTGTTATATGAATTTAAATCCAGTTTTGCGTTTCGTGGATTTTATTGTTTTTTATAATTTTTTTTTTTTTCTATTGAAATTGGGCTAAAAACAAAAACAATATTAAATCGTCGTTTTAATCTTTTAATTCGTTCATAAAATTTAAAAATATATGAAAATGTGTACATAATTCTGAATTAATCTTATAATAATAATATATTAATCAACGCTGCTCTCTCTCTGTTCTTAAGCATAAACTCAAAAAAAATAAGAAAAAATGATAAAATAAAATTTGTTAGCTGCAGATAAATATATTTTATGAAAAGGAAATGATAAAATTAAATAATTTGTAAAGTAAAAACAATGTAAATGTATATTTATATATACAATAAATAAATTGCGTATTTGTATTCACAATTACACAAACGCATTACAAATATACATTTAATTATTAATTTTTGTTTTCCTTTTTTATAGATATAAATATATTATTATAAATAAAAAGACTGTACTGTAAATAAATATTAGATTTAAAAAAGAAAACAAACTTAAAAATAATATAAAAATATGTAGGATTAAAATGTTAAAATAGTTTTCTTGATAAGATAATTTATAAAATGGGAAGTCGTCATTAAATTATGGTTATGTAGTTAAATAATAAATAAATTTTTGTGATTTAAAATTTTAATTAATAATAATAATATTAATGGTAATAATTTTATTTTAATAATTCATTATAACAGCACAATAACAATAATTATTAAATTGCTATTTAATAAAACGAAAGAATAGATAAATATAATATTTCCTTTCAAGGCGTGTGTGAATGTGAGTTAAAAAAAAAAAATTAGGGGTTTATTTATTTATTTATTTTTTTTAATGTACCCAGAAAATTTATGCGATTAAAATTATTTGAATTAGTTTTTTTTTTTTCAATTTAAAAATTGTTATTTACATAATAAATATAGATTAATTTATTATTTATAATAATCAGTCATTATAATTCTAACCAAAAGATAAATGTAGGTAAAAAGGACTAACTATACATTATCGTGAATTATTAATATGTATAAAAATAACAAATTATTATTATTATTATTATTATTATTATTATTATTATTATTATTATTATTATTATTATTATTATTATTATTATTATTATTATTATTACTACTGTTATCATAGAATATACACACAAATATATATAAAATGAATACATAAAAATATAATATTTATAAATGTTTGGAATATTGAAGATTGGAAATTGTGCCTATAAAAATGAAATGGTTAATTGTATTTTTTTTTTATTTTTACTGTGTGTTTTTTTTTTTATTAACAAAGTAGTTTTCTTATTTCAAATGTATTAATATTCTATCTGTTATCTTCAACAAATCATATGCTTCTAGTTCTAATTACAAAATTTTATCTGCTTCCTTATGTATAATATTTAGATTGATTGTAGCATTGTAACTACAGCATGGATGACAACAATTTTAATGCTATAAATATTTTTTTTATAAAAAGTAATGAGAAGAGAAAAATTAATTTACAAAATCTTCATATAGATTATTTGAACCCTATATTCTTATACATATAATGTCGATGACTTTGAATCACTTTCACAAATTTTTTGTATTGATTTGATTGTTTATAAAAAAAAATAAATTAGTGTGCAATAACATTATTATGCAATTTTTTTTTTTAACAGGAATAAATGTTTAAAAATAAATAAATATAATTTCCTTGGGAATGTACATGAAGTTTATAAACTAAATAATACTTTATTGGAATCCACAAATCTTTCGATATGTGCTGACAAATTTGCAATTTATTATATACTCTCATATGTAAAGTAATCTATCAATTAGATTGTAATGAATGTATGGATAAATAACACTTACAGTAACATGACTGGATAAACTGATATATATTCGAAAAAACGGTTTCCTTATGATTATGTGTTCAATATTTAATAATTTTTCTTCATTTTTAAATTGAACTATTTCTTTTTTCTATCAAAATTTAAAATATTTTGCCCAACAATTACGTATATTTGTTGCTTATTGAATTCAATATATAACTTGTATTATAAAAGATAATTATAAAAATAAAATAGATACAAATTTTTTTGAAATTAGATAAATTTTTCCTATATATTGTTGCGAATGTATGCGTTATTCATTATTTACATAGTAATGCGAATGAATTCCCCATGATTATGGAAATATAATGTAAAACGGATAAATAAAATAAAAATTTGCCTGTGATTTCGTTTTTTTTTTTCAATTTTAAGTATTAATTAATATTTTAATTTTTATTCATAACTTATATTATTAATAAAATTTCGTGAATATTTATATAATAATAAAAATAAGATTTTTTTGTTTCTGTGAATAATAATAATTATTATTATTATTATTATTATTATTATTATTATTATTATATTGTATTGTTATTAATTTTTGTAAATAAAAAAATATATCTAATAAATTGGATCAAATGTTTCAATTATATTAATTATGTAAACTTACCTATAGATTAATTGCAAATGTCCAATCAATTATTTATTTTTATTATTTTAGATTTTTAGTTGTTATATGAAATGTAAAATAAAATTATACGATGCAAATGATATGTAGAAAACATATATTTAAAAATTATTGTTTATCATTATTTGGATTTGTTCAATTTGAAAAGCTATCAATCGCATAATGTCCAAAGAAATTTAGATCAAGACGATTGGTAAAATTGTAAAATTAATGCCCGTCTAATGGCAAACTAAAGTAACTATAAACATATATAGAATACAATTTAATAATCTAAAAATTTAATAATTAAAGTAACCGAAAGATTTATAATAACTAACAATAAAAACAAAAAAATAATAATTTGTATTTAAAATTCCTAAAATTGTTAAGTTAAAAAAAATGGATTTAATAAATGAAAATTTCTACACTGCTGATAATCCTAATGAAAGTGTTAATAATATAGATACATCAATTCGTCAAGCATCAATTGAGTATATTTTTCCAAGAAATAGTGATTTATATATTATTTTAACAGAAGGTTTAATTGCAATTGGTGTACATTTAATTGATTATATAAATAATATATCCGATGAAAATGGAAAATTATTTTTAAGGGAAAAATTACATCCGATATTTGATAAATTACAATACATGTTAGAACGGGATATGTAGAAGTCGTAATTCACAACAGAATGGAAATTATGAAATCAAAACTATAAAAAATAGTTCATAAAAATTTATATTAAAAATCATATGTATAATATTAAATATTGTGTATAGAAAAAAACGTGGGTATTAATTTTATTGTTATTATAGCATTTAGTGCATTGTAATTTGTTTATAGATAAAGTGTAAATTTTAAATTGAATGGAATTAAACAATTAATTCTATACACATACATATTTGATAAATGTTTCATGTATAAGTTGTTACTGGAACACTGAGAAATTTAAATTTTGATTTATTTTGGCAATATTTATTTATTTGATAGTCATTTGATCAAAAGTGCTTTATGGATTATGTTATGAGAAATTTATTGAAGAATATTTTCCGTTTATAATCACACAATCCAAAGCAATAATTCCATTTATGTACACAAAATACCACAATTATAATCATTTTAGTCATAATAAAGGAAATTCTTATGATTTACCAGCGGTTATGAACTAGATATTCATTATTAAGATGAACCATTACAATCCTAAACACATCAATGGTGGCTTACAATGTTAGGATAAAAGATTGCGATGCCTACAATAATTTATCGGTTAGTCTATTTTTTTTTTAAATTTGAAAATAATAAGTTAGTTTGAATGTATAAAGTTTTTATCAATTGGTTCTATTCAATTGACCTAGACCTAACTAATATAATTTTTTACATCTATTTGATGTCACATAACTATGTTAATGTTTGTTCCATTAAAAAAAACATTGTTTACAGTTTTGCTTCTTAAAATAAACATCCACAATTTCACTGTAGATACTTGACCGATACAATAACTTCCTCCAGCAATATTGTCTTTCATTAATTCGGCAATATCCTCCTTGATGTTATTAAATTGTCATATAATATAATTTACGTGCAATATATTGAATATTTTCCCTTAAGACTCCTTTCACCGTAATTATTATTTCAACAGATAGACGTTATTTCAAATTGGTATAATTTAATACAACATTATCGTAGCACCTTTCATTTAGTTTTAGTAGATGTTAGAACCATATTCCAAATATGTCGATTCAGACCATGTATATTATATATATATACACTGAGCACTGACTATAATGGATGCGTACAAAGTATACACCAATCTCGACACTACGCTTTCAACAAAAAATTGAAAACTAATCTCTGCATACGTAAAGTATAGAACCCTACATCGCAATGCGGCACGAAACTACAAAAAGTGACATAATAACAAAACTACACCAGATTACGTGCACAATAATGTCATAATATTGTTATAAAATAAATAAATTTTGTTGTTGTTTGTTATAATGCTTGGAAATTTTCGGGGAAATATTAGATGAAAAAGTTATGCAAATAGAATAATAAAAAAAAATAATTAAATTTATATTGTTAAATTTGTTAATATTGTTATTGGAAAACTTTATAAACTATATGTAAAATTGTTAAATATTGTATTCTAAAATTTTAAATAAAAATTATTTGTAATGTGTTTCTAAAAAATCCACTTTACAAATTTCTTTTTTTATAATTGAATTGCTATGTTGATGAACAGTGTTCCAAAAGTTTGTAGATTAGTGAGTTATAACAGCCGGAATTATTTATTTGGACAAAAATATAAAGAAATTACAAATTATAGCTGCAATTATTTATCAATTGATAAACATCAGTAAGTAAAATTAACAATTATGTATTTGATCTTATCATAAATATAATTGACGTTTATTAAACTATTGTTTAATGATGATAAGATTATCGATATGTTACACAAAGTAAATGAATATATTGATATAAATTTTACAAATAATTTATTTACTTATTATAATGTCATTGTTTGATTAAGATTTACCTTCATATGAATCCCATTCCTAACTCTTTGCGGCGTAAGCATAATTTGTGATACACTATGATTTGCAATTTTTAATACCGGTAAGAAGCTCACAACATTGTTTTTTTTTTCTTTGACATGTATCTACTTTTATCCAATTAGAACTAAATAAACATATTTGTAAATATATATAATGTAAAGCCTTTTTACAAGTAATTTATGGATCGATTTATTTCATCTGCAGATGGATTGCATACATAGAAAAATGAGGAAGAATAGAAATATATAACTTTATATAACATAATTTATAATCTATATTATGGAAGATATTTTATCCTTAAATATGTTAACATTAAAGTCCTTAAAGCATTGTATCGACTTCACAAGTAATAGTCAAGAAATTTTCTTTTCAATAAAAGCTCTTGTAACAAAATTGAAAATTAATAAGCAAAGAAATTTTAAATTTTTATTTGTATTTTCTTGAAGAAATAAGTATAAAAGTATATATTTCCTTTGCACGATCAAGAAAACATAACAAATTGTAAATAATTTCTTGGCCTGCTGTCAAAATTACGAAATAATATAACAAAAAATTACTTGACCTTGACCATTACTTGTGAAGTCGATAGTATGCATAAAAGGCTACAAATAGTTTTACCACAATTATTTATATTTAAGGTATCAACAAATTATGGTTTAAGTTCTATGTGATTAATTCGTTATAGATAATTTGCTTTAATTACCAAAAAAATCCTAACTAAGTCTCTTTGTGTTATTTTCAATTTAAAAAAGAAAATGATAAATAAAAGTATGGAAAAATATCCTGATATCCACCATATACCACAAATCTTTATCTCAATAGTAACGAATTGAAATTATATAAAAATGTTTATTATTATTATTATAAAGTGGTTCAACTTCAATGTAAAAACTTCGCTTGTTTAATACGCAATTATCCTAACAACCAACCATTCTACTATAAGTTTTTAAGTTTTTTATCACCACCTTGTTAACGTGTATATATATATATTTTTTTGTATTTTCAGTTATTGCAATAAATCTGAACAATTAATAAACTATAGTCAAAAAGCAGCAAATAAAATGAGCAATACTCCATCATCATCTGCAACAACTGCAAAACAAGACGATGCAGTTCATAAACATGTAAATCGATTAGCTAATGAAAAATCACCATATTTATTACAACATGCACATAATCCTGTCGATTGGTATCCATGGTGTGATGAAGCTATAGAACGCTCTAAAGCAGAAAATAAATTAATATTTTTATCTGTTGGTTATTCAACGTGTCATTGGTGTCATGTTATGGAAACAGAATCATTCGAAGATGAAAATATTGCAAAAATATTAAATGAAAATTTTATTAATATAAAGGTGGATCGTGAAGAACGTCCAGACATTGATAAAATTTATATGAATTATGTTGTAACATTAAATGGTTCTGGTGGCTGGCCAATGTCTGTGTGGTTAACACCAAATTTAGTACCAGTTACTTCGGGTACATATTTTCCGCCGAATGATCGTTGGGGTATGCCATCATTTAAAACTGTACTATTAAAAATAATCGAACATTGGAAAAATTTGACACCCGATCAAACGGAACAACTTCAATCTATATTTGATACATTATTAAAACATTCTTTACGACAAATAAAACCTGATAGCTCCGCCACCAGTGGTGGTGCTTCTTCAATTGGTTCTCAAGAAAATTTTGAGATTGAAGAAAAATTTCGTCAAGCAATGAATTTATATAAGGCTAATTTGGATAAAACATGGGGTGGTTTTAGTAAAAAAGGACCAAAATTCCCAGAAGTATCAAAATTATTATTATTATTACATGGTCAAATACAACAATCTAATCAAAACATATTACCAGTTGTGATTGAAACATTAAATAAAATTTCAAATGGTGGTATTCATGATCATATATTTGGTGGTTTTGCACGTTATTCCGTTGACGAAAAATGGCATGTACCACATTTTGAAAAAATGTTATATGATCAAGGTCAATTGTTAATGGCCTACTCAATTGCATATAAAATAACGAGAAATCCAAAATATTTAATGGTTGCCGATAAAATTTTTCAATATTGTAATAAAGATTTAAAAAACACAAATGGTGGTTTTTATAGTGGTGAAGATGCTGATTCATATCCTAATGAACAATCTAAAAAGAAAATTGAAGGTGCATTTTATGCATGGACATGGTCAGAAATTCGGAATTGTTGTGATGATAATAAAGCAGCATTATTATCGATAGCTAAAAATGCATTTGATATTTATTGTTCGTATTATGGTGTAACTGAAACGGGAAACGTACAACCAGCAAGTGATCCACATGGACATTTAACTGCTAAAAATATATTAATGATTACAAATGATGTTGAAGACATAGTTAAAGAATATGATGTTACAACTGATGAAATTGAAAAAATTATAGAACTTGTTAATGATAAATTACATGAAATACGTGAACGAAGACCAAGGCCACATTTAGATACAAAAATAATTACTTCATGGAATGGTTTGTTAATGTCGGGATTGTCAAAATTAGCTTGTTGTAAAGAATCAAAAAATAAAAATGCATATTTAGAAGCCGCTGAGAAACAAATGCAATTTATTAAAAAACATTTATACGATCCTAAAACACATACATTATTAAGGTCTTGTTATGGAGAAAGTATAGAAAGTAATGAAATTAGTGTTTTGTAAGTTTTTATTTTTATATTTTATCATTCCTATATTGTACATTTTTTATTATTATTTTCATTTTGTAACTCTGATATTCGTTTTTGTTTTTGTCGTTAGGTCTATTCCAATTAAAGGTTTTCTTGATGATTATGCATTTTTAATAAAAGGACTTCTTGATTATTATATTGTAACAATGGATTTAGATTTATTGTATTGGGCCAAAGAATTACAAAATACACAAGATCAATTGTTTTGGGATCCAGAATCTGGTGGTTATTATTATTCACAAGAAAATGCACAAATTGGTCGATTAAAAGATGATCATGATGGTGCTGAACCGTGTGGAAATAGTATATCAGCAAATAATTTACTTTTATTATCCGGATATTTTGAAGATAAAAACTATAGGGAAAAAGTTAAAAAAATCTATGAATTTTATAAAGATTCAAAACCATTTGGTTACGTTTTCCCAGAAATGTTATCTTCAATGCTATTATATGATAATGGTTTAACAATGATTGTAGTAGTCGGTAATTATCAATTTTTACAAAATAATATAAAAAAAATTTAAATTATTTTTGATTAATTAGCATAAAGAAATACTAACTTATTTTTATTTTCAATTTTTCTTTAGGACCAACTGAAAATACTGAAACAAATGATCTATTAAATTGTATACGTGAATTTTATATACCTGGTTTATTACTTATACATTTAGATCCTGAAAATATTGACAAAATAACACGTCCATCGGCTGCACACTTTAAAAGTGTCAACGATCAACCAACTGTTTATTTATGCCAAAATAAAGTTTGTCAATTACCAATAACATCTTGTGAAAAATTACACGAAAGTTTATCTTTGAAATATATATTTAAATAAATTATTATTCTTATTGTATAATTATTATTATTATTATTATTATTATTATTATTATTATTATTATTATTATTATTATTATTATTATAGTAATGGTTGGATTGTTAAATGTTTTCTATTTTAATATTTACGAAATATAAATATATATATTAATTTTGACTAATTTTGAATTTAACGTTACTTAAATGAAATTGGGGTTTTTTTTTCTTAAAATATAAAATATTTATTAGAAAATCACATAGTTGTATTTTAATTAAACTATATTATAGGCATAAAGTAAATTCCCATTCAAATTTGTTACTGTTTTGTAAATGTTAAATTTTTAATTTTGTTATCTTTTATATTTAGCAAAGTGACATAATTTTGCGATTGTAAAAAACTGAAATTATTTCATTTGTATTGTCAAATTTAAAATTCAATTAGTTTTGAATGCAATTAAAAAAGAGTTTAATGTTTAACAATATTTTATTTCTAAAAAAAATTAAAAACTCAAAACTAATTATAACTACATTTCTAGCGTAAAGTTAAAACTTCATCAACATCAAATAATATTCAAATTGTATGTATCAAACATTCAAGACAATATGGTGACATATAGTCTAGTTGGTAAATTACTCGGCCACAAAATATATAACAATTCATCAATTAGTCTACAACTATACGTTTGCACATAGATGTATCCTAAGGCTGGCATAGAATTGACTGCAATAACGTAAAAAGTATACAAAATGTTTTTTTTTAACTGATATTAAAATTTATTTCGTATATGTATTACCAAAACTCTGTAGTTTGGTATTTATATATAATTATTAATTATATAAAAATTAACAATTTAAATATTTAGAAAATTTTTAGATTTTAAGAAAGAAAATAATACAATACTTTTTAGAAGGGATTTTATTCTTAAAACTGATTTTATTTTTAGAAGCTTCATAGATAGTTGATGCAGAGAAATTTATAAATACATTTATTATTTTTATGATCATTATTTATCGTAAATTAGTTTCAACTGCAATGTTATGTATTTCTCATTTTAATCCTTTGGAAATATAATAGAAGCAGAAACTATAAGTATTCTAAATTTAGGTATAGGTTTGGTGAAGGATATGTTAGCATCACACATCAAACTCTGCAGCTTGACTTAATGATGTGAAAACTTTTGTTTTTGATACTTTTAAAATGGTACATCCAACGATAAAGTGCAACTATATGAATTATTGCCATACTCCGTTTAGCAACCTTTAACATTTACAACAAAGTTAGTAGATTACATGGTAATTATGTAATTATGTTTATGTACATGTTTTCATTAATTCATTTATTATTTATTATATGGGTGCGAATGAATAGTCGCTGGTATTGTGTTGTTCGCGGAATTGTTAATCTTTGTATATATAGCGTTAAAAATTATATATGATAAAATATATAATACCTACCTAGTCGTTTTTTGATTTCCATAAACCAACAACAGCGGGAATCCAGTTATGTAATATTTTCAGTATGTAAAATATTAAAAACTTTTCCTCCGTCAAAACTGGGCTGGAAATGAACGCGGAACTCTTCCGTATCGAAAGACATGCACTTTTAACCACAATGTATTTTCTAATAGATTCATATATTTATATGTGAATAGAATAATATTATTTTCTATATTCAGTCAAAACATTTGTTGACTATATATAGGAGAAATATTCGGATATTATGAAATTTCTAATTGCGATATTCCTAAAACTGTACAATATAGAAAAAGATTAACAAATATTAAATTTAATATGTCATAGGCATATCCCATAATACTTTAATATTTGATGGCTATGAGATGGAAATGCACACAATATATATATATATATATATTTTATATTTATTTAATTATTTATAATTTTAGCATGAACCATGGACAATGGGTACAGCCGTACACCATAAGTGTAAATGTTATTTAATGCAATTGTTACAATAAAATTACTTCAACACAGAGACAGATAGAAATATATTTTTATTGTGCTGATAGATTTAATATAGATGTTATAGGTAAAATACAATAACTTTATTAATTTAATTTTAATTTGAACATATATTACATTTTCTAATTTCAGTATTACATCATTTTTTTCAATAACATTAATTTCGGTTATGCTGCGACAACGAACGGCTTCAACATTAAATGCTAATTATGAGAGAAATAATTAATTCAATTTTTTTGGGGACATAAATATTATTGAAAATATAAATTAAAACACTTTTTTTAGTTTTTCTGCATTTTATTCAACACCAAGAAATACATAATTATGGAATTTTAATTTTTTTTAATTTTTTAAATTTGTAGTTATGATTTTTAGTTTTTGGTGAAATAATATTTAATGATAATATTTGTGTGTGTGGGTTTTTTTTTTTTCTTTTGTTGCGCTACGAATAAATATGTTTTTTATGTTTTAAATTTTTTGTTGTCTATAATAATTTCTAAATAAATATATAATTGTTTTAAATTTTTTTTTTGTTTTTAAATAGATAATATTAATAATTTAGACAAGAAAAAAAATAGTTTTTTTTTTACTTTTCCAATAAATAATTTTTTTTGTAATATAATAACAATATTAATTGTAATATATATATATATGTATGGTAATAATAAATGCATATGTATATGTTGATTAGAATATATAATTATTAATTTTTTTTTTGCTTTTAATTTTATATAGTTATAATAATTAATTAATTATATATTTATGTATTGTATTAATTTTATTATTTAAGAGTAGGTGTGTGTGTATATACTAATAAGTAATGATATGTATGTTTTTATTTTCACATTTATATGGTTTTGTTTTCACAATAATTTGTATATAATAATTTTAATTTAATAGAAGAAAAATTTCTAAATATAATTTGCCAAAAAATATGTTATTCCTTTTTTATTTGTATTATTAAATTAATATATATTAATATTATGTTCAGATGGAAAATTTAAATAAATTGTATATAAAAGAAAAAAAGAAAAATTAAGCCGAATTATTTCGTTAATTCTTTAACAATTTCTGTTTTAAATGAACAAAAAAAAATATATATATATATATATTATTTTAATAATAATAATAATATATAAAATTAAAATTTATGCGATAGTTTTAAATTTTTGTAAAAATACAATTTTTAAATTTTTTTAATTTGTATTTTTAAATGTATTTTTTCCTTTATTTTTTTTTTATTTTATTTAATAATAAATATGGTTAATAAATTAAATTTTAATTTTAACATCAAAAATATTATTAATTTTATTTTAATACACGCATATATATTTTTTTTTTAAATATAAATACATATACACATTTATATATAAATATAAATATTTTTAACACATTTTTCTTATTTTAATATATTTGTTTTGGTAGTTTTTTTTTTGTTTGTATTTTTAAATTAATATGTTGTTAATTGTTTTTTTTATGCCTCAATCAATTTTTTTTTTTTTTTTATTATCATTATAATTTTATATATTTTATTTTATTTTTATTATTTTTTTTTTTGTTAAGAATATGATATGTTTAATGATATTTTTTTTTTTAATATATTATTATTATTAATATTGGAATTAAATCTAAATTTTTTATTCTGTCGCTTAAAATTTATAATACTTAATTTTTTTTTATTCATTTTTTCTTTGGTTATTTTAATAAATAAATAAAAATTTTATTGTCTGAACTGATGAGATAGATGCGCGCGTGGCGTTAGTTCAGTTGTTGGTAAATATGTGAAATTTAAATGATGGAGAATAAATTTATAAGAATTTTTTGAAGAGATAATAATAATTGAAAGTTGTTGGATTTCGTTAAAATAAAAATAAATAAATATTGATTGTCTAATAAGTGTGTTAGTTTTTTTTTGTGGGTTGCCGTTAAATATGGTTAAACTATAATTTAATTGTTACTATATTTTTAATCAGATCAGACAATAAAATTTTTTTTTATTATATTTTAAAATATTGTCTATAAATATAACCACTACAGACATATATATATATATATAATTATTAAATAAACACACGTCTAAATTAATAAATTAATAGTATTTATTTTTTATTTATTCTTTTTTTTTCTTTATTTCTATTCAATAATTTAATTTAATATATTTTATTATTTATGATAAACATATATATAATAAATAAATAGTAATATATATATATATTTATATATATAAGGACATTTAATTGATATGTATTGGTTAAATCTTTATAATATTTTGATTTTTTTTTTTTTGTATTGTTTTCCATAATTATTGTATTAATAATTAATAATTTATGTATATATTAGTATAGGTGTATCTGTATATTATTATGTATTTAATTTTTTTTTGTTCAAAAAGTTTATAAATATGATTTCATAAAAATATTTCTTCAAACATAATAAAAATTTTTCAATAAGATTAATTAGAAAGAAAAAAAAAAAAACGAAAACAGATAAAATGTATACATTTTGATTAAATATTAATAATATAATGTGATAAAAGTATATGGTATATATAAGGAAGTTGACACTTATTCGTAATTATTTCTTGGATTTTTGCAATTTGTCATCAACAGCATGAATTTTGTATTTTATTATGTATTTTAATTTATACCTGGTTTATATGGTGATGTAATACGTTTTTCACCGGCTGTATGTTGAACATCATATTTTATCTATATTTATGGTAAAATAAAAAAAATAAAAATAAGATTTTATATTATAAGAAATTAATTTAATTAAAACATAATATAATATTAAATGGTTAAAATTTTATATATATATATAGTTTTGATTGAGATAAAAACAAGTACAGTCTATTTAATACTATATTATAAATAGAATATATAGTTAGTTAATTGTTTATATAATAATTGATGATACATGTACATAAATGTCCATATAAGTGAAATAGAAAATTTACAATTTTATAGTTAATGAATTTTTAATTAATTTAATTAATTAATTATTTTATGTGCCATTTATGCAGCACAGCAGTCTCAAAAAAAAAATACATACATATTAGTTTTATTATATATTTTAATGTATATATTAATGTAAAGATACTGCAGTTTTTAAAAGAATTTCAAATTTATCTAATGCCATTTAATAATGTTTGTATAAATAATATTTTTTAAAAATATATTGTACAAAATTTAAATATGTACCACCAAAACGTATACATTATGTGATAAATAATATAAAAATATAGTATAGTATTCATGACACATTTATATTATAAATAATTAATATTCGATTCTATAACTGAAGTTATATGCTATATACTGGGTATTGATATAATTAAAACCATTACCCAATAACTAATTTCACAATAAATAATAGTATATTTAATACAAATTTCCATCTGTATTTCGGTCGAGTTAACACTTGGCAAACTCTTAATTGTTAAAAATAACTAATATGATCTATGATTAAATCGCGTTAACATAATATTCGTAAATGGTATTATTTGATTTTGTAATGATAAATAGATAGATAGATCATGAAATTCGCGGCTATAAATTTACAACTATGTCCTTAAAATTATATAATTATAATCTATTAAAATATATATTTCGTATTGAATGAAATGTAAACTATTAATATTAAAAATAAAAATATTTTATACACTAATTTTTTATATTCACATTCGTATCGATTTACAATAAATAATAATTATTGTATAAATTTCGGTTTAATATTCAATTATATTCGTTTCGTTGTTGAGAGGTTGTGCATTAAATTTATTGTTTTATCGGCTAATTATTGCTTGTGCATCGATTCGAATGTGAATAGAATCATTAGTTTATGTAAAAAATTCTTTATTTTCAACATATTTACCTTTCATTTTATATATACAATATTGCATCGTCAATTGCACAATGTGTCTCAGTGCATCATACAATATACTATATATATATATATATTGTATATAAAATAAATTATAATTATATATTTACAATAATTTTAAATCGAATGCAAGCAAAGAAGTAACAAATTTAGAAAATAATCAATGTTACATTTGTTAGTTTAGTATACATTTTCAATTCCAATAATAAATACTAATAAAATTTATTTTTTAATTTAAAAAGTAATAATCAACAGATAATAATTTATTATATATTTATTTAAAAGCAATTTCAATAGAAACATATAATAATATTAATATATTATATATAAAATGGTTATGGTCGTATGTACATAATAATATTATGTATTTATTTACTGAAGGGAAAAATGAACAAAGTTAGGTATTAGGAATAGCTAACTTTGTTTATTTTAAAATCTATATATTGTATATATATATATAAATTATATATATATAGGGTAGAGGCACAAGTACTCCGTCCGTTAACTAATCTAGTAGCCAGTCCCACGAAAGAAAATCAATCACAAATTTTAGTATACTATTTTTCCTTATAAGGTACTGGAGACTATATAGTTACGGGGTTGAGTGAGTGACTGGTGCCAATACCCTACTACATATATTTTTAAATAAAATTCAATCTACCATAAATATTTCTTTATTTTATATATATTACTAATAAAAAATAAGACTTGTACATATAATGGCATTTATACATAGAATAACAAAGACATGTATATATAGATTTAAATTATATACTTACAATATAAATTATAGTAAAATGTTCAAAGATATAATCTATTATTTGTATAATATATTTAAAATAAAATAAAATAATACTTTCGATATTTTTACCCACACATTGTGTAGATACGAAAAAATAATAAAAATGTTTTGTTACATTTATAAATTTACGTTATGTATACACAATGGGATGGATGGTGAGCTAGCATGGTGTAACAACACACCAGCAAATAAGTATACATAGATGTTGGATAAAAAATCCTTTACCGATTTCAATGTAATAAAATTATTTATTTATTTTTTTGTCATATAGTTAAAATTTATTTGATTATATTTCTAATTTTGTAATTTATCTATTATATTTTTTTTTTTTATTATATTATAGAATGAAAATGGAAAATGAAAATACATGAAAACGGTGTAATGGTTTATAAATTCTTAAGATTTATATATCATAAATTTTTTTTGGTATTTATTCTAATACTGAAATATTTTCGGCAGAACGTTTATGGATTTAAAAAAAGGAAAAGGTCATGGTATATGGAATTAAAACAAGAAGAAAGAAACGATTAACTTTACAAATATAGTTTTGGATGCAAATTTACAATCAAACTAAATATAAAAGTAATGGGAATTAAATTTAAGAAAAAAAAAAAATAGATAGACGACATCACCACCACCACCACCGCAGATGTTTTTAATACACAAAATAATATTTGGTCGTCGTGTGTATACAATTCTATTATTTCGATAATTCAACTTAAAATGGGTATGATAATTTTTAATTCCTTTGTAAATATTTATGTGAAACAAAAAAAGTGTACATATAAAATATATATAAGTTTATAGGTCTAGAATACATAATATAATAACCTTTTCATTCACATAAAAATGAAGACGTAATTTATACAATATAGAACAAAAAAAAAAGAGAAATGTTGTTGAAAAATTTCATTAAAAAATTAATGTGTATTATAATGGTAAATGTTTGGACATATAAATAATATTTAAGGTTAAAGTACCTCAACACACATTATTAACTCTATATATATTTATAAAATATAATCTCTTGTTGTATTTTTTTTTTTTGTCTTCTATATAATAAAATATCTATTAATATACTCCTAAAAAAAAAAAAAAGGATATTACCAAACACAAACAAAAAAACATGAAAATTATATATAAAAAAAAAATTTAATTTTTATAATGTAATAATATAATTAAAGTATAAAAGGGCCATAAAAGATCTTGTTGAACACAATATAATATTTAGATCAAGAATATTTGGATCAGTGACGAAGTCTGAGAAATAGCATTCAGTTTTCAATGTCGCTATATTTTTCTTATAATGCCTGGGTGAAGTTAAACTAAATTATGAAAAAATATAACCAAATTAAATTTATCGGGAAAATCAACTTTTATAAATTATCATCTTTTTTAATAGTTTTAACGGATTTCCATTTTTGTATTCAGAATTTATATTCAATTTCCAATCTATCATAGAAGAGATTTTTAAAATCTATTCACACAGATATGACCGATTTTCCAATCGATGGCAGAGAAAATTTAAAGAAATTTGTGGTACTGTATAAAGTGAACAAAAAATTAATACTGTACCATTATAAAAAAATTTCACTGACATCATACGGAAAATCGATCGTATCTTTTAAACGTGTGGCTCGATTTTAAAAATCACTTCTATATAAAAGATTGGAAATTGATTATAATTTACAATTCTGTAAACAAAATTGGAAATCCCGTAAAACTATTGCCAGTAATTGATAATTCTTAAAAGTCAATTTTCCGGAAAATTTACTAAGTGGCCATTCCAATTTTTTACGTTCATAATGTAGGTCTACTTTCAACTCGTCTACCACAAAAAATATAGTGCCATATTGCAATCTGAAAACATTTTTTCACGCTTCTTCTTCACTGACTTGATACATTTTATATAGTATAAAAATTTTTACGATATATATAATTTTATATAATATATTGTATTTACACACAATTATGTTATGACGCATTTTATTAATTTATTTTATTCAATTCAATAGAGTCGGTATTTTGAAGAGTTATTATCATTTTCACTAATTTATTATATTATTTAATAATTTAAATACTATTCACATATAACCGTTTACGAATTCCGAGTTTTGTCGCAACATTTGTATGTATAAAAAGTGTAATACAATATATAACTATATAATTATTAAATTAATGTAAATATGTATATGGCAACAATTACCTGATCTATTTGAACTCTTCCAATACAAGTTAATGGATCTTTAAAATATGAACAAACCTATATATGCATATGAAAAAAAAAAAAAAGAAAATATTCATATATTATAGGTATACCATAAATTATATTTAATATAAATATAGTATTAATTTCTGTTTTACCTTACGTGAAACTTGACGATGACGTCTTTGTAATTGACAACAAAGACCTCTGTTTTTATTTTATAAAATTAATTAATTAAAATTATTATAACATTTATGTTTTATATTAGAGTACATAATACATATGCAAATGTAATATATAAATAATAATAATACAAACCTAGTTATGTCACAATCACTTGAAGTTTCACAATCTTCTGCATACTGTTTACCAATAACAATTGGTACACGACAAACGCTTGCACCACTCACTGGTGAAATATCACAATTCAATCCATTTTCACAATCTTCATCTTTACGACATAGTTCACCCAGTTTTGCACCATAAGCAAATAAACAATTTCCAATAACTGAAAATTATAAAAATTAATCTCTATTATTATGTGGTAATATCTTACAATAATACACAATAATAATACAAATATAAAAATATAATATAAATAATAAATAATTAATAATATTCACGCAGTTATTATTATATACTACAATTTTAATATATTATAATATAATATAAAATATATTGTTAATTATAAATTAATTTAAAATTTTTTAATATTTGTTGAAGTTATATTATACAAATTAATATGGGGAAATTATAAACATAATTATAATTAATAATTTTTCATATTTATTCATTTTTTGTATGTGGTTGAGTGGGTGGCTGTATAAAAGCTCATTATTTAACTCTTTGAAGTTTAGTTATAATATTATGGAATGATTCAAGAAAATATTATTATACACAATTTAATAATAATAATAATATAAAAAATATAATAAATAGAATTTTAAAATAATTGAAACAAATACAACAGAAGAATATGGAATATGTATTAAGTTTTAATACTAAGTTAAAGAAGGCGCGAAGAAGAATATGGAATATGTATTAAGTTTTAATACTAAGTTAAAGAAGGCGCTTATATGGTGGCAAAAATTATAAACATTTTAAAACATTTCACACATCACTTTGTTATAAACACATATAAATTATAAATAATGTATTTATAATTATATTAATAATATTTTGTTTAAGCTACTCTAATGTTTATGAATAATTTTATTTTATAATTCCATTGTACTGTATAAATTACGTTTTATAATATTTATGTGTAATTTAAGGGTGTGTATAATGAGGGCGTATTAGTGACGAAGTAAATTTACTCAGGTGTAAATATGTGTCTATATGTGTGTGTGTATATAATTTTCTTAAATACTCAATTGAAATAATTATTTAAATTACTAAACTAAAAACCAGTATTTTCCTTATTTTAATTTTCATTTTTATCATCGCTAACAAGTAGATTTCATGCATTAATGACTAGATACTTTTGCTATATAACGTTTAACATTTTTTTGCAGAAACATTTTTCTTCCGGCATCGAATTGAACATGAATATTAAAATGTGAACCTAAAATTTATATTGTACAATAATAATTGTACATAAATTTGTATATATAGCCTACGTACATGTACGTACGTATTAATGGTAAATTCTATATTATATATGGTATATATATATTAATTAATTAATATAAATAATGGTATATATGATAATGTTCATGTCCTGATTTACGGTGAATTGAACATGATGTGCGTTTATAATATACATATGATTTTCCTGGACATATATTATATTACATATAACGTATATATAATATATTTAATTTTATTATATTGTATTGTAATACACGTATACATTATATATGTTTCTATAAATAAGTATAACCATAACATATTATATGGGTTTGTGATGGTTTGATGTTGATATACGAGTAAGATAGATGCGATATAAATATATATATTTGATATGCATATTCAGTTTATATCCATAGTATTATATATAATGTTTAAATTTATTCGTATTATATATATACGTACGTGTACAATACACATTTATAATGTTATAATGTTTCGTATACATATTCATAAAGGTTATTGTACTTTTCTAATTTCATAAATTGCTTTCATTTGTGAATTAATGTGAAATTATTTATTACTGGAAATTGTTCGCCGCAATTAAATTGTTATGTTCTACAATTTTACATTACAACATATATTAATATATATATTTATATATATTTAATAAATGCGAAATTATATGTTGATCTATAGGTTTACTTTTTAAGGTAATTAGATACACCTATTAGAGTTATACATATACCCATCCATATATATAATAGTTAATATAAATTTTTTCCGGTTTTAGTCTTATATATTAATATGCTATGCATGTACTCGGCGATTATATTAAAAGTAAATTTATATATAGGTACATTATTAATTGAAATAAGATAATAAAATAACAAAAGGAACAATGTCCGTATAATTTTCTTCATCATATATTCCATATAATATTTATGTGTATATAACAATTATATATATATATATATATGGAAATAATTAATAATGTATGAGCATATATACTATTAAATGTTTTGTGTACAATATAAATATACTCATGTGTCTTAGAAATTAATATTGTTTAATTTAATTAATGTTATTATATCTTACCTCCGTCAACATCAACACAAACACTGCCAACGCAACAATGTTCATTTGCTGTACAACGTTTTCCATAACATGGTTCCGATTCCATATTCGTATCTTCATCAATATATCCATCTTTCTGTAATTATATAAAATTTATATCAATATCATTTAAAATTTGTAACTGTTCGCCAATAATAAATAATATATATTAGAAATTTTTTTTTCCATAATAGATATATATTAGTGTGAAATAATCGTTTTTGAACAACACATTTATTTTGGAAATACTTGGAAATAATTGGTTAAGTATAATCTTTTTCCAATTTTCGGGCAATTTATGAATGCCGAAAAAAATTAATTTTCTCCTATTTTGATGCTATCCAAAAATCAAACTATTTTTGGATGTCCCCCATATGTGCATATTGATTTAACCAAGTGGTATCATCGTGAATAAGGCGGGTGTGGTAACACAACCCATCCAAGTGATGTTCCACGTTTCTTTGATCGGTTTTGTGTCATTAGAACTAGAATTGTATTCTTAAAAACACTTTATCGTGATTGTGGTTGCCTTTCTTCTAATAATCATTTTAAATTAATTCATTGTTGACAGTATAGTTCGATATTGATAATTCTGTGTTTCCCTTTCCACATATATAATACAGTCATCCATTCTGTTGAATAATAGCAATCCATAGTTTGCAATCTTTTCTGAATGCAGTATATTACCATAAGCTTCCAGCAGAATTCGATAAATTTTAACACCAGTTTTCTTCAAATGAATTAATAACAACAATCACGGCATATCACATTTTTCTATTTGTACAAAACACGACATTTTCACAATCAGCGAAAAAAATATGTTGTTTAAACTTTTAGGCTCATAAAAGAATACTAAATAATCAGTGAGCGATCCTTTCATATCTATATATTAGCTATTTATTGTTTGTATATAAAATAATTAAATAAAATATTCTAATGAAAGAAAATAAAGATACATTTTTAATAATATATTTTGCGGAATATTCAAAAAGAGAAAAATGTGTATTTTATTTAATTATTTCTTGTATATAGATATAAAATGTTATATTAAATAAAATTACAAGTCGCATTTTGTTCCTTTTTCTTCCTTTTTTTAATACACGCTACAATTACAAGAAGAAATTCCATTTTAGATATAATGTGTACCGACGACATGTGTAGTATTTAATATTAGGTTGTCAACTATCTCCCTTCCGCCTTTTTGCTCTTTATTCAATGCTTTATAAAAAGTGTTACAGTAATCGGATTTAGTTCAAATATGCGCCGTTTTGTTCGATAATCTGTTTCCATCTAGACTGCAACTTCATAATACCTCCCTCGTAGAAGCCCCCCTCCTTATTTGCGAAGAACTCGGACAGCCACTTTTCACAAGCCTCTTTTGAGATCAACTTTACACCACCAAGGGCGTTCGCCATGGACAGGAACAGGTGGTAATCACTTGGCGCTATGTCCGGGCTATATGGTGGATGCGATAAAACCTCCCATCCGAGCTCCCGTAGCTTCTGACGAGTCATCAACGAAGTGTGTGGTCTGGCGTTGTCCTGGTGGAACACTACACCCTTCCTTTTGGCCAATTCTGGACGCTTCTGGTCGATCGCCTGCTTCAAGCGGTCCAGTTGTTCGCAGTAGATGGTAGAATTAAGCGTCTGGCCATATGGGAGCAGCTCATAGTGGATGATTCCCTTCCAATCCCACCAAACACACAGCAAAACCTTCCTGGCCGTCAATCCCGGCTTGGCCACTGTTTGGGACGATTCACCGGTCTGCGACCACGACCGTTTTCGCTTGATATTGTCGTATGTGATCCATTTTTCGTCGCCAGTCACCATCCGCTTCAAGAATGGGTCGAGTTCGTTCCGTTTCAGCAGCATTTCGCAAATGGAAATTCGGTCCATTAGATTTTTTACTGTTAATTCATGTGGCACCCAAACATCAAGCTTTTTTTTGTATCCAGCCTTCTGCAGATGGTTTAAAATGGTTTGGTGACTAACTCCCATCTCCTGGGCGATGTCACGAGATGCCACATGCCGATCTAACTCGATGTATTCCATGATTTGATCGGTATTTGTCGTCACAGGTCTTCCGCCGGCTGGCTTATCCATGGTGTCGTTTTCACCGGCTCTGAATCGTCGAAACCATTCCTCCGCGGTTCGAAGTGATAGAGTACCATCCCCCAAAACACCATTAATCTCACGGAACGTTTCTCTAGCGGATTTGCCTTTAACGAAGGAAAACTTTAAAATAGCGCGAATTTCGGCGTTAGTGAACTCCATGTTTACACGTCTATAACTGTTGAACGCAATATCCAAACTAATCATACATAGCGTCGTTTTGTTTGTTATGTCAAGAGCTTTCAAATTATGTACAGTGTTGCCAGATACGAGCTCTGTAGCGCTTTGTACATAGCCGCGAAATTAAAAAGACAAAAAGGCGGAAGGGAGATATTTGACAACCTTATATATTATTAAGATTAAATATACTAAAGTGTAGTGTCACCGGCCACTTGCCACTTGGTGGGTATTGTTAAGATAAATTTAAGCCTAGAATCTTGCATTTATTGGTCAACGCAAAGCGTTAACATTCAATCGATTATCTACATTACAAATTCAACCAAAGTTGAGAAAATCAAATAACTAAATATGTGTGATTGTGATCAGAAATATAATATTTCTATATGCAAATTAATGATTTTTTCAAATTTTTAATCTAAAATCTTCATAATATTATTGTACACCGCATATTTCGTGTAGCTAATGAATTTGTTGCGTGATGTTTTCTATTTAAAACCCATCTTTATTGTTGGTATTGTTACCAGAGAGGACACCGCCCTGTCTGTGTTGTAAACAATGCAAATATATACACACATTGAAAACTTATTAAGAAATATAATATAATATTAAATACAATATGCAATATTTTAAAAAATTATTTTCCAACAATTATATTATTATGATTAAAATGAAAAATTGTTTCTCACTATATAAAAAATAAAATAATATATAAATATCTGAAAATCCGTTAAAAATATTAATAATATAAATTTAAAAAAAAAAATTCATTTACAATTTTAATATTTTGATGCAAAAAAATTCAATTGTTTCATATTTTTTTTCTTTTCCAGACATTTGACAATTTATCAAATGTGTCATTTCAGTTTTATTTTTACACGTGCCGTATCGTTCATAGTAAAATTCGTGCAAAAAAAATAAAATATTAAAATAAATTATTAAAGTATTATTTTTCGGTATAAGTATAATAAATAAATAAATAATTAATTATTTACTAGATTATTTAATATATATTAATAAATAAAATAGTTTCGGTTAGTATGTTTGTGTAAATGTGTAAATTGTACAGGTAAATGAAAAATCCAATTTCTTTATCCTATGGCCAATGTGATTTTTTTTCCTTTGATTTTCTTTGTGTTAATTTTAGGTTGTGTTTTTTTTTTATTTTTTAAATTAATTAATTAATTGTTTTATTTGTAATTGTAATAAAGATGCATACAAACATCACCAATTATTATAATCTTATCAGAAAGATTTTTGGTTTTGTAAATTTATAAGGGCAATTAAAAAAAGAAAATATTCTTTGTGAAAAAAAAAAATAAAATTAAAATAATATAATAAGAAAAAGTGTATGATAAGAAAAAATTGTATTTATAATATTATTTAAACTTTCCTAGTGTCATTCGAATTGAATTTTGATATTATATTTTATTATAAATAATATATTGGTGTCGCGTTGTCGGTTTCGGTATCGCTGTCGGTTTCGGTTACGGTTTCGGTGCATATATGCAAAACATAATACATAGCTTGATGCAAAGAGATATGTTTCTCTATGCTATGCTCCCCATCTGTATTCGGTTATGGAAAGGATATTTGTTGTATCGGTGAGTAATATAATTATTAATAATTATTGTTTATATAAAATTTGTAAATAATGAATTATTTAAAATGTTATGGATTCACAAAATAACAATTTTATTTCTATTACAATTATGGTAACCCAGAGGAAATTTATTATAATAATATTATTTGGGTGTTGTTGATAAATACTAGTTTACACAATACAAAAGTGTTAATGTATTTCGAATTATATTACTATGGGTACAATATTCAAGCTTTCGTTTTTTTTTTTTTTTGGCGATAATTATTTTATAATATTCACATAAATATGAATGTTTAAATTGGTCCACAACAACACATAGTGTAATTATAAAATGTACCATAAATATGCATATGATATGGTATGGTATTTTTTATACATTTGTTTCAAAGGAAATATGTGCTTTTGGCATTATCTTTATTAACTTTACTTATAATATATCACATCGGCAATTTGTACATTTTTCAACATGTGAAAAACATTGTTAATACATAATTGTTCTTTACAAAAAGGGCAGTAAAATGTTGGCAGTTATAGAACGGTTGACAAGTTGATATCTACTATTCCAAAATTTGACAAAAAACTGATGTGTTTATTTGTATGTGTGTACATTTAAATTAATATCTTATATGAAATCAAAATGATTTTACTTAGGATTATTTTCAAAAATATTTTTTTGTATACTCTTCATTCATTTTTTGAACAATTTCACAAAAGATTTTGTTATTATAAATTATTAGCGCAGCTCAGGTTAATAATGGGGATTTGATATCGTGAGATAATTATCTTATTTTTCTAACTATTTCTATAAATATTTTATTTTTAACATATATTAGATAAAGTATGTGTTACTATTATTTTAGTATAATATTTATGGGTATAATAGTATTTATATAATTTGATGTTTTGTGCTATATGGGTAAATTGGAAATAGTTTTGTAATGTTATTATGATTGTAAACATTAATTTATTATGTGACGCATACACAGAAAATAAATAGTAAATTATATTATATATGCAAATTAAAGTTTACAAATTTATAGAAAATTGTACTAATTTAACTAATTTAATTTCGACACAGTAATTTTATTGTAATTTTTTTTTAATTATGATTTTACTATAATTTAAATGTTTCATTTCTGAGAGTGTAACTTGGATTTGAATCATCTGAAATAATTTATTAACAATTATTTTGAGATAGAAAAAAGAATATGTAAAGAATAACTATAACTATATCAATATAGTCTTCGAATTCAGTATCCTTATAATATTTTCGAACTCATAGCTTTATATATAAACTTTATATCTTGTTTTAAAGTGTAAACAAATATAATTGCAACTAAAATTATATTATGAAAATAACATTGTAAAAAGAAGACGTTGAAGCAAACAAAAATCTAATTAGTTTTTTGTTCTATTTTTTTTTCGTTATCATCTACGTTGATTATTTATATAGATTTCTTATTTACTTTATTTTGTTTATTAGATGAAAAAAAAGTTTTGCCATTCATTCAAGAATTATTTTCAATTTGAAATTGTGTAATTAAAAATGTATTTTAAGAAATTTAATTCTTTGGATTTCAACACACAAGAAAATTAATTTTTGTTAAGTATTTCATTATAATATTTATATAAATATATATTTTACTATACCATATATAATATATACTTTTTCGTAATGTTTGTATAAAATTATATGTAGAATTATTTTCATTTTTTATTTCAACCCTCATATTTTTCACTATATTTTCTGTTTCTAAATGATATTATAACATTGTGATTATATAATATAATATACAATACAATGAAAATGAGATAGTTTATATTGTTCTTAATTTTAGAAAATAATTGAAAATATACACATCCGTATATTATTTTTAGTAAATGAATTAATTTCTAAATTATTTGTAATAAAACGTACAAAAGAATTATATTTTACAAATTTAAAAAAATTATTTAATCAAATTTTATAAAATTGTGTAATGTAATTTTTATTTTATAATTAACTATATAATTTATAAATATATAAAGTGGCAGAGCTACACTTCACTTATTTACTTCACAAATTCTTTCAAAAATTCATTAAATTTCATTTGGAATCTGTGTATGTTTTATTTTTCTTGACCTTAGCATATTGCAGCCGCTAGATTAATCACATATTGGAATTGATACTGCTAGGGCTAGATTTGCCACAATTTATATCAGAATTCGGAGCTGCTTGGTAACGTTTCAATTATTCGGTTCAATATTTAAAACCGAAAAATGATATGCTTGTAATTTAAATTTACATAAGTGTATATTATTGTATATACATAACAATGAGTAATTAGTTAGGAGGGTAAATATATTTTCTTTCTATAAATGTTGTTAGTATATATACTAAATATATATGTGTGTATGTATTTGTATAATAATTTATTAATTAAAAATATATTAGTAAATATATAAATAAGTATGTACCACTTTTATATGAAACCACATTTAAATTCATGTGGAAATGTTTTCTTTATCCATGTACTGCTGTAGCAAGTATAATTAAATGTATTATTTATAGCTTTATTATATGTCTACGTATATGGTATATTGTATTATATATACATAAATAAATAGCATTATGCCAGTAAAGTTTGAAATATGTGTATATATAGAGGAAACTCAATTTAAATCCATTTAATTATAGTATAATTTTCTTTAAATTATATACATAAATGAATGAAATAACAATTAATACATATTTATTTCAAAACAAAATATTTGGTAAAATACAATTATATTATTGGTACGTTATATATAATTCATAATTTTCGGTATATATTCTACATTTTATACAAAATAAGTACATAATATTAAATATATAAAATATAATAGAATAAATGTAACATATTATTTTAATTAATTTTCAAATTAAAATATGTAAATTATTTTATATATTAAATATATATGAAAATTTGAGTTATTTAACAATAACTCGATTGACAATATATATAACATATAATAATTTTAAGGCAACGAAAGCAATTGAATTTTGAAATAAATTATAACTTAATGATAATAAGTCTAAAAGAAATGTAGAGCAAAAAAATTATTAATAATATAGTTAAATTTAGAATAAAAAAATTAGATAAACATATGGTTATTTCTATGGGGTTATATGAAAAGTTCAACGCAATCAAAATGTTTCAATTTGGTTTTGTTTCGATTCACACTTATTTGTTTGAAATTACTTTCGTGTATATTTATTTATGTCGTTAGCATAATGAATATAAATGTTAATTTCATTAATTTATTATGCATATATAGCAAAAATGTAGTCATTATATTTAAATATCTATAATATTTAACAAGCATACAATTAAATATATTTATTTAATTTGACTTTTAAAACAATTAACAATTGGTAAATTTCTTTTTACAAAGAAATAAATAAATAAATATAACTTATAATTATGTTTTTATACAATACGATGTGTTTTCTTTGCATGAAAACATATTTTAAAACTGTAGGCTTATTATTTCCAAAAATTTTCTCCTGGATTATCTTATATATACTCTTATTACATTCTATTAATTTTCACATGTTTATATTATACAAATTTATTGACACTTTTTGTATTTTAAAGTTTTATACAAAAATAAAATTTAATTAAATTACTTTACTAAATACTAATTGTATTGTAAAGCTTTCAAAAAATAATAGATTATATCAATTTGTATCTATTATTTAGAAATATATAATTAATTATTAATTAAATTTGTATCTATTATATACAAATATAATTAATTATTAATTAATAATAAAACATTAAATAAAATGATTTGTAGTTAATGATATATTTATTATTGCTATAATCTACATAATACAAATAACAAATGTTTCAAATAACCAGATATATATTGTTATTTAATTAAATTGTTTATTAATTTAATCTAGATTTAATATATGTTCAGTAAAACAAGGAAAATCATTTTTATTATGCTTTGATTTTATAAATTACGTATAACTATTTCTTACAATAAATATATGTAGAGTGTAGTATATAGAGGCGACAGTGTTGCATTAACCCATCCGCCGTAGCCCGCAAGGACACCGGGACGTTTCGCGGAATACAAGAGTGGTGTATATAAAATGTATTTTTCTATCATTTTACAATAAGATTATTCTAAATTGAAATTTAAATTGAAAAACACTTAGTGTTAGTATAATTTATATTAATAGTAAAAATATTTATCCAATTTGATGTTAACTCTTTCCTCACACACAATATATGAAAGAAGTTTTTGTAAACTTAGCGATATGAAAAACAAAATATTTAAAAAATGATTTAGAACACAAGCGATAATGCTTTAAATACAATGTCAGTAATTTAGATAGTTAATAATTAAGCAGCTCTGTGAAAACAAGTATGGTGTTTTGTATTGTATGGTAGATTGGCCTGTTTACATGGATGAGTATTTTTCAGTATTTCAAATCGGAAGTCTATCGGCTCATTGCGATTTGTATCTCAATCATTTAATATCATATCATTCTATCGAACTCATTTAAACCCTTTTTTATTCTCTTCACTATCTGTATTACGATTTCAATTGCCAAAGTACTTGTTCTCAATTGATTCACTGATTTTGATGCCATTTAGTTTGTGTAAAACCATTTTTGTTATCATATAGTCGTTAATAGTACCAGTTTTGTCTTATTTAGCGCTCCTATAGATCGTTTGGAATTTTCTGAAAATATATTTAAAACTTTAATTTACATATTTTCTTTTTCAAATTTCATTTATTTCATTTTATTTTATTATCTCTTTTAAAATTTAATTTGTATTATTATTTGAGATGAATTAATTTTATAGCAAATTGAAATTATTATTAATATCTACTGGCCAATTCTACTTATTTGCCTCTGTAAAACAGTAGAATCGACCAGTTATTCTATTATTTTTTTGCATTAACTATAACAACTGATAAACTGAATAGTAAATGTAAAAATTTAAATAAATGAAAATCTGTTCTAAGATATTTCATTCTGCGCGACTTATAATTTCTATAGCTGAGTTCTCATACCCAACCGTTTCGTTAAAGTATACACAATTTTAATCAATTCCATAATTTAAATAACTTTTGGTTTATACAATAATATTATATTATTAGTATGATATAAACATTAATAAATACGAAGAATCTAACCAAAATCTCTTATTTGAATTTTTTTTAAATATATTGTTTTCGATAAAATTTCTGTATTGATAATAAGTGGTTTTTTTTTTTTTATAAATATAAATTCTAAAAAAGAAATTCGACCGGTAATAAATTTCCTCTATAAACATTTATTTTGCATAAAGTGTATATTTTGAAAATGAGGAGAAAAAAATGATGAAAAATGACAATAAATATATAAGAAAAAAAAAAAGGTTAACCATTCCCATTTGGTAATAAAATATAATAAATTTCCATTATTGAACCCAATAAAATCAATACATGGTACGCGTATACGGTGTACTATAAATGTGCTTAGTATAACATACTACATATACTATATTGAGTTTGGGTATGTACTTTATTTGGTGTTTTGTTATTTGTTATATGCATATATACATTATATGTTATGTCTATTATAAACATTATAAGTACAATATAAATAATAAGAAAACCCTAAGTTTATATAAATAAATACGAATTAATGTATATTGCCATATATATATATGTGTACAGCAAAACTCCGGCTGTCTTGAATATAGTCAATAATTTGAATATCCGTTACCAACAAACTAAAATTATAATAAAAAATTTTTCCACTGACGTGGTATAAAATGTTCATGCCAATGAAAGATAATATACCGAAAGGATAAAGGTTAATATCTAATTATATTTATAAATTTTAAATCTATAATTAATTTTATGAAATTTTATGAAACGATAGGTATTATAACATGTGACACATAAAATTTTATATAATTTTTTTGTGATCACAATATTTTCAATACGCAAATATTATATTTAGAATAATTATAAATAAGCTAAAAATTCTAAAAAATAATTAACACATGGAAGAAAACAACGTACACATGTTAATAACATAAAGGTGAAAATTGATTGATATTTGTATATGTTCTTTACTAAGTACATTTCTACATGTTCACATTTCACTTAACTTCAAATTCGTATTGAATTTTTTTGGTTGTGCTTCTCATGATAACATTTTCATCAAACATGAAAAGGTTTTAACGTTGCGAAATAATGGGTTAAATGATATAGGACTATTTACAATAGATAATAGCCTTAGTAAATATATATATCGTAGAATCGTATATAATTCTAAATCCGATCTATAAAGTGAATGTCGTATATATGCTTAGAAGTATATAGGTAAAACATACATATATTTACATATAGTGATTATTTATTATTTCCAATTAATGGGAAGTGCACTGTATCACATAATATATATAAAATAAAATATAAATTACCCTATCTTCGTATAGAAAATACGAATTGGTTTTGATTTGGTTTTTTTTTTATAGTTTACTAAATATATTTTCGTTGCATATATAGAAGAAGGAACTTATAAACTCAATAGATGCGAAATAAAAAAGTTATTTTTAGAAAAATAAAATAAAAATAAAAAAAAAATGAACATATAATTCAAAAAATAGATTTTATATCTTGTTTCAACGTTACCCATATATATACATCCTCCTCCTCACCGTATACAAATAGTACATTATATAAAATTACATTTATATTTACATACTACACCTACCAGTTTTTATTAAATATTTCGCAATAAATTGATGTAATAATAAATAAAAATGTTTTTTCTATACACTTGTCAACGTACAATTTCCTTTAACATAACAACAAATACTGATTTAGACATATAGGAGCTTTCTTAAATAAAATTGCAAAAATTCTATTTCTAGTTTTATTTTTTTTATATATATTGATGCGAAAAATTACTATTTGTGTATAATACGTATTGAAAACGGAACGGACACAGAAATTTTATCACGGGTATCATAATCTTTTGCACGGCTGTAAATCTTTGATGGGAAAAATAGTATGTGCTTTAATTTTGAGTAATTAAACCTTTCTTGCCATATTCAAATGTGCAAGGTAATACACCTCGAGGGATACATCTGCCGAGATGTTGACTTTTTAATACATGCTTTAATTATAGATGGTCAGGAACAAGATTCCACTGGACTGAAGACGGTGATTGTACACTGAAAAAAAAAGTACATGGATCCAATTAAAAAGTAACGTCAAAACAATGAAATATTTATTAATTTTGCTCCAAGGTACATGGTTCCTTGTTAAAATGAAATAACATTTATTAAATCAACGAATAATTCATTAAAATATAATACCGAAAATGAATGTTTTTCAATGAATCACTACGTTGGTTTAAAGAATTGGATAATTGTTTTAATGAATATTATTCATTTTTTCAACGTTTTCTGTTTATTAACTTTATTATTCTGATCATAAATTAATTAATGATCGCGAATTCATTCATTCAATAAACAAATACATTAAGATAATTTTTAAAAATGTAAAATATTAATGAATTATACATTGTAACAATTAAAAATGGGCTTATAAACGCAATTCATTGAAATTATGTACAAACTTATTTTCAGTGTATGTAGCCGACAAAAATTGGTACATGTCTAAACTTTATATAGACTGTTTTGTGACTCAATCGCATTGCAGCTCGGAATGGTTTGAGTAAGTTTATCAAAATCGATGGGAAATGAAAAGGATGACAGTCTAGCAAAAAGATTACTTGTCGTATTTCAATGTCGGGCGTTGGCGATCAAAATATTAAGGATTAACTGAAGTTATCTGTTCAGCGATAGATGCCAGTTCCGGATGATCTTCGAACAGTTGCTTGAAATGACAATAACCACTGCGTTGTTGATCGATACATTTAAAAAGGTTAACCAACCAGTATCTAGTTCCCTAGGTAGGGGGACGAATGGGTATCCAAAAAAGCGATCTGATTCGATACACTCCCTTATAATTACTTATAATATATAAATAAATGACATGTATGCATTATATTATATTATATTACACAAAGTCTTTTCCAAATCTGATTGTGAGTATATATTCTAATATCTAATATATAAAATATAATATAAATACAGAAATATATATATGAATAATGTTATCTATTTCATGTTTGAAAATCAAATTATCTTCAATTCAATAAAATACTTTTATCTAAGGTATAATATTTATAATATTGACAACATTACAATTCAATTATAGATTAAAAGCATTTTTAGTTATATGGTGAAATATTATACTTAAGTAAATGCTTTTTTTTTTGTTCTTTTGATAATATTATATATAAAGTGTGGGTATCAGTCTCAAAAATAATGTAAATTTTTGGTTCCAATCAAATATAACATCTACACCAAAAAAGTTTAAAGGGCAATGTACTATATGATTTTCTATATAGTCGAAAATTGATAATATTATTACAAAAATACATTAATTCATAAATATTTTTGTGCTATAAAATATAATATTATATGTTCAAAATTGGATTATAATTTTAATTATACAAATATAATAATTTAATTTATTGCAGCATTCCACATAAACTTATACACAGTTTAGTTAGCTCTATGTCTTATGATGATTTTATTTATATAAAAATATATAATATAATAATTAAGAAATTTTTTCCATTATAATGAATCCAAAGTTTGTTTTGGCCGGACTTAAATATTATATAAGATTATAATGCAACTAATGATTTACGATATTACGTAATTATCTGTGTGTGTGTGTTTGTGTATATATATACAACACGTATACATATCTATCAATTTAATTAGATTAATAAAGTTTCATTTATAAAAGCGATCATACGTATTATAATTTATACATATCTTATAGATATAGCATTAAATTACAGAAAAAGAAATAACATATTACGAAAAAGTTGTTATCTGAAAATGGTCTATAAATAAATGTGTATGTTTTTAGTTTGATTTTTGTAATTTATTGTTATATATTTATCCAATGACAACATTTATTATATTATAGAAGAGTGTTATATAACCTATTAAGGGTAAAAAAAAAATAAATAAATATATACAATACCTAAAATGAAAAACATTTATAAGTAAAATAATATATAAATAATACATATTGCAATGTATATATGATTGAATTATTGAAGTTTATAGTTAGTATATGATTTTACTTTATACAGCCCAAAAAATTGGTTTGAACCTTTTTTTTATTTTGTATTTACTCTATGCTGCTTCTATATCAATATAATATAATATTAGGTGTTCCAGTATTATTTAATTTCTCCGCTTAAAAATAAATCGCTATATGTTAATATGATAGGAACACATACCATATATATTGATATAAAGAACTGGCGAAGCCATAGGCTTCAGTTTTTAATATAACTATATTTTTCTGGTAGCCGGGGTTGAAAGCAGTAGACTATATTATGAAAAAAAATTGAAATATCTACTTACTAAAATAATGCCGGAAAATCGGTTTTTAAAAATTTTCATATTTTTGACTTTTTTCATATTTTAATCGGATCTCCATTTTTGTGTACACAATTTCAAATTATAATCAATTTCCAATCCGTCATAGAAGAGATTTGTAAAATCGATTCTTGCTTCCGGAAAATAAAACAGATTTTCCGTTTTAAGTTTTATGTGAAATTTTGTATGAAATAATGATATTGTATAAATTTTTTGTACCATTTGCGTGTGTTCACTTTATACAGTACCACAAATTTCTTTAAATTTTCTCTGTCATCATTAGGCAAAATCGATCATATCTTTTGAATGCGTGAATCGATTTTAAAAATCGCTTCTATGAAAGATTAGAAATTGATTATAATTTGAAATTCTATATATTACAATCGTGGAAATCCGTTAAAACTATGGCCCTTAATTAAAAGAAGTTGATAATTCATAAAAATTCAATTTTCCAGAAACTTTAATTCGGTGAACACCAAAATTTTTTTTTCATAATTCATTCTAATTTCACTGAAGTTATAACAAAAATTGAATACGAATCAACCATTATAGATCAGTATAAAAACAAGTCATCAATGGAAGTAACTAGTGATGGTATAAAAAGTTTTGTGATACTATTCATATGCGAAATACAGAAACTGTCTGTATATTATACTATATATACATACGACATTTCAACAATAATTAATCAAAAAAACATCAAAATCATACTTGTTCACCTTACATACAATATATAATATATCTTTTATACATTTTATATACCTATAAATAGAATAAAAATAATGTTTTCTATATAAAAGTGTTAAAATATATATATATATATAAATGAAAGATATATCGCACCTACGTGAATGGAGTATTTATTTTTCAATATTTTTATCATAATATTAATATCAAAAGAATATAAAGAATATATATAGAGGTATAAAGGTATATATAAACAAAATACTACCAAATATTGTGAAAATATAATGTTGTTGACATGAAAGATTATATATATTCATATCCATTCTCATTTTCCCCAAATATTATTCTATTCATTCTAAATATGTTAAAGGATTGAATTTCTTATAAATATTATTTTGTTGTTGAAATGTAATTTATATATATTTGTAATATAAATAATTCTGTTATGTGTCAATGATTATAATATATTTTATATACGCTTTTTAGTTACACGTGTATACGTCATTTATAGGATATGTATGCAATGTAATGAATAATAAAAATATGAAAAGAAAAAGTGAAAAGGATCGTAATTGGTATTCACGAAAAATATAAATTGTATAATCCCTTTTTATAAAAAAAAAAAAAAAAGAAAGAAAGAAAAAATTAATTTGTTTTATTTCAACAGTAGCAATTTATTTATTTTTTCCTCTTTTTGTACAATACAATATTTAATAATGCTAAAGAAGTTAATCCATATCGTCCCATATAATATTCTACAGAACACACAGTTATATTCTCTATATATATTTATGCTGAGAAGATGCGATAAATAAGATTTTCTTTTTTATTCATGTTTTTTAGGCTTTTCTTTTTTTTTTCTTTTAAATAATCTAATTATTTATGTTATAATGTACGACGACTAAATGTAGTCTTAGATTTTAGATTTTGTAACCGGATCAGTTTTTTGTGTTTTATGAAAATTGTGTTTTTATAATTAGATTGAAAAGCTATTAAAAAGAATTTCTGCTATTTGAAAACTTTATAAATTTATGCATAATTTAATGGGATTTGGTTTTGGTAATATGAATGAATATATCAAATTTTATGTTAATTTTAACTATATACTATTATAAATAACCACAGTATATAATCGTGAAATCATAACCAAAATAAAACATTTATTGTTACTTGTTAACACATTGATTTGAATAGTTCTAATATATTTAATATTTTTATCCATTATTTTATTATTTACATTTCCAAAAACATTTGCGACTGACAGACATTTCTATTACAATGAATGAATGGCTCTCATTAGTCTAGAACAAAAAAAAAAATGGTAAATATGTAAATAATTTTAAGTTAATATACAATGGATACGAAAAATTCCGGAGGCATAAAATTATGTTTTTTCTTCACTCTACACGTAAAATGTCAAAGATGTGAAAAAAAAAAAAAAAATAAATAAATCGGTATGTTTAAGTATTAACAATATAAATTAAATTTAATAAGAGTGATTATATAAAAGTAATAGACTTATACCGAATTTTTAAAATTTATATTTACACATTGTGTTGCGCGGTGTGGTAATGGTACAGCTAAAACTTTATTACACCATTAGTAAAACCTGTATAAAATACATTAAATACCTAATATATATTTGCACTTACTTATTTCACAAAACTGTGAGTGGTAAAATAATAATGAAATAAATAAAATTTCAGAATTTTTTTTTTGCTTGAATAATTCTAATAACACTTAATGTAATTGTGTCCCGTATATATATATATTTTCTTTATACATATAATATTATATAATATCCCTAGTAACACTGTGCGTAGTTTGTCCGCAAAATTTCTGCATTTTATGTAGTAGTCTGTAGTTTCAATCCGAGGAAATATCAATGGATTTCTTACGGATGTCCGCTGCAATTTTATATGATGAGTGCAACCCTGTCCATGGATTTTTCTAAAAAAATATCCTTGAATTATCTGTTTATTTCCGATGATAATTTTTACGGATTCTCCTTATAAGTATTTGTCGATGCTATTATTCCACAGAATATCCATAGAATTTATATTCAAATTTTTTGTGAGCAGATCCATAGATTTTTACAAAAATGGATTTAGTTTTTTTACCGATAGATCAGAAGTACTATGAGCGTGGAATGAAGATGCTGATCGATGGCAACAATTCATCGATTGTGCATTTTTTTTGTAATAAACAAGAAAAAAAAACCGCAGATATTATCCATGAAAAGTACTACAAAATTCCTAGAAAATGTATAGATTTGACTTATTGGTTGTTTTAAAAATCATGAAAATAAATTAAAAACAGTGAGGATTATATCTAAATTTGAACCACTGTATTGGATATTTGGTGAAAAAAATTATGAATACAATACTGCGCGGATATATGTTGGACATATTACTCTGACAATCTAAATATTTCAATTGATCTAAATAAAATACTATTATATTAAGTGGAAAATCCAATATATATTTTCCATGGAAAATGTGTGAATTTTTTCCACGGAAATTTTCCTCATTTTTGCAAAGTACTGACAAATTGTTACTAGGGATATAATAATATATATGTAGCAATATATTTAAATATGTAAATTGTGGAAATTCAATTTAAATTGAAATGAATTCTCAAATGGAATAAAATCTAATACATATATATACAATAATAATTGTAACATTTATCAAAAATATATGTTATATAAAATAATACATGAAGTTTTATTCATATGTTTATTGTTGTATGGTACACACACGTCGAGTATATATTTTTATTCTTTTCTATTCATGTTTGGAAACAATTTACCAATTCCCAAATGAAAATGATATTTATATACAATTGCAATAAAAGATTATTAATAAAAAAGTGATTTTTGTATAGTATTTTATATATAATATATTCTTGTAGTTAAATACCATATATAAAAAATATATATAATAATTTACTACACAAATGGTTTCATTTTTTAATTAAAATATTTAATTTGTCAGTTTTGTGTTTTACTAATTTTGTATATCCTATTTTATGGTGTATACCAACATATATTAAAAATTTGATTCATTATTATCTTGCTATAATCATAAAGGTATACACTATGTTCTTGATGTTATATTTTATATGTTATCTTGTTCTTTTAATTTTTTTTAAAATAAATTATATGCTGGACTGAATGAAATTTATTTTAATATATTGTACTTTGATATTTTATAATAAATATACTAGATTATATGAAATTGATGTTCATGTTATTAAAACTGATAGGAGTATTATACAGCATTATATAATACTGTGGAATATATATTTCTATACTAAAGTGATTCAATTTTAAGGTGTTGGATGTGAAATGTTCATATATACCTGTTTTTCGTTGTGTAAGTAAAAATAATAAATTATCATATAGAAATATATACCTTAATTTGGGGGGATGTTCATTGGAGTGGGATGGCTTTAATTTTTTTTTTTTTTTTTATCTATCTCCTCATCTTTTCAGGTGGAGAATTTCTTCAGATAATAATTTTTGTTTGTTATTTAAAATTAACAAAGAAATTGTTGGAATAGATTTTTTTTTCTTTGGGAAATTAAATTTTTTAATTTCAAATTTTTATGTTATAAATTCTTTTGAAATTTTGAAATATTTATTGTTATTATTGAAAAGTTTTATTAATTTGCTGGCAAGTTCCAACATTAACACTACTAAGAAAATTCAACTTATTACCAATTGTGAATGCACAACAGTACCTATACATATCTTTTTCTTAGTAAACTCTATTCAATATAGTAATTGATATGTAGCTTGTAAGAAAAAATCACTGAAACAATATATTTTCAGTCTAATTGTGAACGAAAAGTTATGTTTACTGGTTTCAAGAAAACATATAGTAATATAATAATAATATGTAAATTTTACACCGATAATACATCCACTGCAATTTTTTCCAATGGACAATACTTAATCAGTAATTGATTGACCATAAGATATATATTATATTTCGCTAGATCTGAAAGGTGAACTATTGCGTAATTCATGTATTTATTAGAAATAACATTAATTACAGTTTAACGAAATGGTTTTTTTGAGTCTATCAAAAGGCTATTAGTTTATAAATCATTATTATTATTATATTTCTCATGTTAATTTAAATTATTGCATCTATACCAAACACATTCTATTATAATAGTCAAGTTGGTTAATTATTCCGTATACCCTAGTAACACTGTTCGTAGTTAGTCTGAAAAATTTCCGCATTATATGTAGTAGTCCGTAATTTTAATCCGAGGAAATACCTATGGATTTCTTACGGATGTCCGCTGGAATTTTATATGATGAGTTCAACCCTGTCCATGTATTTTTATAAAAAATTTCCTTGGATTATCCGTATATTTCCGATGATAATTTCTCCTTAGAAGTATTTCTCGTTGCCATTATTCCACGGATTTTGACAAAAATATCTTTGGATGTATTTGGCAAGTAATACCCGTGAATTGTCCGTATTAGTAGAATGCATTTTCTTATGACGATGATGCCAAATCGAGGTATGATTCAGTCTTTTACCGATAGACCAGAAGTTCTATGAGCACGGAATTAAGATGCTGAACGATAGCAAGAATTCATCGATTGTGCATTTGTAATAAACAAGTAAAGAAAAACCGCGGATAAAATCCATGAAAACATAATTACAAAATTCCTAGGAAATATAGAGACTTGAGTTTTTGGTTGTTTTAAAAATTATGAAAATAAATTAAAAAAAACTAAGGATTATATGCAGATAAGTGAAACATACAAAATTTGAACCACTGTCTTGGATAATTGGTGAAATAAATTATGAATACAATACCGTGCGGATATATGTTGGACATAATACCCTGACAATCGAAAGATTTCAAGTGGCCTAAATAAAATACTATTATATTAAGTGGAAAATCTATAGATATTCTTTGGACAAATTCCTGTTCCATGGCAAATATGTGGAAATTTTCCTCATCTTTCAAAGTACGAACAAATTGTTACTAGGGTATAGAATGTGTGATATTTATAATAATCCACCAAGTGATCTGCTAATATCGCACAAGATAGTTGTTGTCTTCATTTCGAAATGTACGCATACGGCTGGATTTATTGGAAATAATATTTTTTTAACTTTCAATTTATTTTCATTTATTTTTTCATATTTATTGTACATCATCAACACCATTAATGTTAAAATATATATATTATCATTTTTATATCGTCATCATATTCATTGGAAATTATAAAAGTGAAAATAAATATTTAATAATAGAATTTTCATATCCTATCCATATAATATTAATATATTTATACAAAAAATATTTTATATACAATAGATTATTTCCATTTCAGTAATTAATTATTGGATATGGATATTATCAAAGTGGTATATATAGGAACTTTATTGATTAATGTGAATAACGTTTTTTTTTTTTTTATTGTTTACAAATATTGAAAAAATAAATATTATTTCTGTTGCTTTTGCGACGACGATAGAAACCTTTTTATTTTCACTTAATGTTTATAAAACAAATACATTTTATTTATATTTACTTACTTGAAAAAATGGATGATTATTACCACCATGTCCACCATACCCCATATTGGCAAGCATTTCGGGTGAAAATCTATTAAATAAACCACCCCATGCATAAATTGAATCACCAAATAATAGAGTAACACCAAGTATAATCCATATATATGTAGTTTTCATATTTAATCTGAAATATATATAGAATAAATAGTAAAATTAAAGGACCTTTATTTTAAATACAATACTCATTACACTTGTTATATATACAAATATCATATAGACGCAACCAATTAAATATATATTCTTATTTGTATATGAAAATAAAAAATAAAATATAAAAAATATTAAAACTTTTTCAAAAAAAATATGTTTTTTTATGTGTGTGTGTGTGAGTGTGTGTTTTGAATATGAATAATGTTTTAAAGAAAAAAAGTTTTTACATTATGAAATTGCAATAATATAAAATATATTCTGTAATTATTCTTTCGTTTTTCGTTTTTCTTTCTTATGAAAAGGAACACAAAGCGTTAAATTATAACATTTTAGCGACGATATCAAAAAGATGATTTTCTTTTATTGTATAAAATAAAAATTCGGTATAAATTTGGATACGTCAGAGACTCTATATATTGTTTCCAGAGACGTATGTAAATATATAAACAATATAGTTTTAAAAAATGAAAAACCTTATCAAGTATATACAATACAATAGAGCTCTTCTTATATAATATAAAAATAACATCCTACACTTTTATTTATGTAAATTAGTCTTTTTCTTCGAAGTATTTTAAGAAGAAAAAAAAAAAAAACAGAAGAAAATAAATAATGTTTCTTTCCTGTATTATTCATACAAAACAAATAAAAAACAATAAATGATGAAGTGTTTTCCTTTTTTTTCTTTTTTTGCTTCCATTAGATTAAAGAAAAACGGAAAATTTTTTTTCTGGTAAGAAATATACACACTTATAATGTTTTTTTATTATTATATATACAGACATTATTTATAAATTATATACACACACACACACACACACATATATATTGTATAACATAAGAATATATTCTTTTATTATTGTTTTTCAAACATATTGTTGTCATTGTCATCATTAACAATGATTTTCCGTTTTTTATTTTTAATGGTACACTGTATAAATGTATAGTTAAATGTCTATATATTGTATTAAAATAAAGTAATTGTGATTTGTATTTTTTTTTTATTTTCTATATGGAATCTCGTATACATTTCAACTTAAAATATTTAATTTCACTATGATAATGTGTACTTTGGACACTTATTGGTAGTAAAGTATAAAGATATATGTTATATAAAAATATAAATTTTATTTTATCTGGTAAATGACAAATTTTTTTTATTATTATTATTTAGAGATATTTACCATTGCATATTTTCCCATTGTATAACAATATATAGAACTGTGAATATGCGAACGAATAGATACAAATACCGGAAATTTTGAAATTTATTATTTTATTTTATAAAAATTATTTTTATTGTTTCATCGTATTGTATTTTTTAATATATAACTATAGATGAATACCATAACTATACCTATATATGAACACAAATATTATACATAGTAACATTAAAAAGCACAAAATCACATGAAACTTTTAAAATATTATTTTATTAAATGGATATATTTTCTATATAACATTACAAATATAATATATACTTTCCCATAAAAGTTTGCATTTTTTATATTAAAATAGATTTTTATTTAAAAGTTTACGAGTATATAATGTATTATTTATTATTATATAAAAATGTGGTATGGATGTATGGACGTGCTATAAAATTACTTATGTATGGTATATACTTGAATGGCTATGTCTGAAGAATTAAGTACGCGTATATAAATATATATATATTTAGTAAACGCTATACACGGATCTTGTTACCAAAAAAGAAATTACTGTGCAATAAAGTTGTATATAAATCTATATTATGTGACTAATATTTTCGGATTGATGCTTTAAGAAGCATATGTCTCATGAAAAACGATAACAGACACTATGTAAACAAAAATCATCATTCAAAATGTTTATAAATATGCATTGTCATCAAGTGTATGTCTTTAGAATTTTAAATTTAAGATTTTGTAACGCATCGATAATTGATTTTTTCCACATTTTCATCAGTTTTTGATGTAGATGGACGACCCAACAGTATACGTGTATCATTATTAATTGATTTACCATCACTAAGTGTCGAAACGTGAAAAAATGTTTTCAGATTGCAATATAACTATATTTTTCTGGTTGCCAATTTAAAAGCACTAATACATATATATTGCAATGTTTTACTTACTAAATTTGACGGAAAATCGACTTTTAAGAATTATCATCTTTTTGAATTACGGGCCATAGTTTTAACGGATTTCTATTTTTGTATACAGAATTGAAAATTATAATTAATTTCCAATCTTTTATAAAAGAGATTTTTAAAATCGATTTATGCGTTCAAAAGACATGATCGATTTTCCGTTTGATGTCAGTGAAATTACTATTTAAATTTTTTGTACCATTTGGGTGTGTTCACACTACCACAAATTTTTTTTAAAATTTTCTCTGCCATCGTTTGGAAAATCGATCATATCGTATGAACGAGTGAATCGATTTTAAAACTCTCCTCTATGAAAGATTGGAAATTGAATATAAATTCTGAATACAAAAATGGAAATACGTTAAAACTATATGGCCCCTTATTAAAAAAGATGTTAATTCATAAAAGAAGATTTTCCGGAAAATTTAGTTCGGTGAACACCCAATTTTTTTTTCATAAGTCAGTCTAATTTCACCCAGCCTATAAAAAAAATATAGTGATATATTGAAAACTAAAGGCTATTTCTCAGGCTTAACCACCGCCATCCCTAGTAACACTGTGTGAGGATTATATTTTTATAAGCGAAATATACAAAATTTGAACCTCTGTCTTGGATAATTGGTGAAATAAATTATGAATACACTACCACGGATATATGTTGGACATATATTACCCTGTCAATCCAAAGATTTCAATTGACCTAAATAAAATACTGTTATATTAAGTGGGAAAATTATGAACATTCTTTGGAAAAATTCCAATATATCGTTTCCATAGAAAATATGTGAATTTTTTCCTCGAATATTTTTGTTCATTTTTCAAAGTACGGACAAATTGTTACTAGGGATCACTTTTAAAATATTCATGTCAATCCTATGTTGTTGTTTTTGATAGCGATATCATCACAATAATAATTTTTCAAATTTTTAAGTAGTTATATTTTTACCATTTAAAATTTATTGCAAACTCTTTGTTTAATTGCAAAATTATTGTATTTAATCGCTGTCACACACGAACTAAATCAAATTTCAAGTTAAAATTAAGTGAGAATGTAAAAAATCTATATATTCATTCCAATGTAATGCTCAGTTTTATTATATTAGTTCGGGTTACATTTGATCACAATGTCATAAATAACTAATTCCTTTTTGTTTTTGTAAACAAAGACACGATAAGATTGAAAAAAAATGTATAATAAATTCCCAATGGCAATATATTGTGTATGCACATTTGTGTTGTGACAGATTGAGGCATTTAGTAATTAATTGAAAAAAATGTAAGAAACTGTCAGAAGACACACACGGTATATAATAATTTTTACCATTAAATTGAATTTTATGAAAGATTGATTATACTTCTAATATACGATTTTTAAGTGCTGTTAAATTAAAATGTTATATAGAATTTTTAAATTATATATTTTTATCCAAAGTCAACTGGAAACAGTCAGTATTAATTATTTTGCGTATACAATTTTAATGCAATTGATGAGTTAACAATTTTTATTCTCCAAAAATTCTATATGATATAATTAAATTGTCATTAAATTTTAATTAAATTTAAATTAAGTTTTTGTTCTATAAATTAATTTTAATTAAATATAATAATTGTCGATTACCGAAACGTCGGAAAAAAATTAAGTTTTTATTAAAAAAATATAAAATAAACTAAATATAATATTAAAAGCATTTTTTATTTATTTAAAATATTATTTATAGATCGAAATCCTAATTCAAATTTAATAAATATTGTCTGTTCTGTCACATGAAATTTTGAACTTATTCTTATTTTAATTTTCTTAAAACTGATGGGAGTGATTAAGAGATGCGCGAATTATTTATCACCGCCACGTATTTGTAATTAATTAATTAAATTAAATATCATAGTTATTACCGCATATATATCTTATTAATAAAATTGAATTGTTGTTAGTTGTCAAGCATTACAAAAGGTATAATTATGATTGATGTAAAATTTAGCCTAAATTGAAATGTATAAGAATTTAATTATATTCAGCTAATGTACAATATTATTATGATTTATGAATGTTTATAATAATCCAAAGAATAGATAACATTAATTTTTTATGACATCGGTCCCTTTTCTATATATGTATAGGTATATGTTATATAGGATACTTATCTAATACGGTAATGTAAAGTGAAATTTATTTTTGTAAATAAATCTTGAAAATAAAGTAGTGATAATAAGGTCACTCAAATCTCAAAATATATGTAAATATTTAAATTTGAATTTTCCTTTTTCGTTTATATATACTAAATAAATTATATGTAATACATTATTGGTTCCCAAGATAATTTGATTATTGACATTTGTGATTTTAAACATTCATTCAGTATATTGTAGTATATATACTACTACGTACGTGTATATACACCTATATTATATATATATATATATTGTTATATAAAAATATGACAGACACGACACACAAGGATATATTTTTGTCCTTATATACATATTTTATTCAGAATTTTTTTTTTATTATATCAATTGATTTAGGGAAAAAAAAAAATCACTTTATTTTTATTTTTCCGTACAACTTGTGTTGAATTTAAATTACTTATTTTTTATATTATTATTTTTTTTTTTTTCTTTTAAATAAAATTTTCAAGTTGTTGTAATAATAAAGTCAATTCGATCGAGGTATGGGCGAGGGTATAAATATAAATATAAAAAGGAAAAAAAAGAGATTCACATTTAAAATAAGTATTTTTTAGTATATACGAAAATTTTCCATCAAAAAGTACAATAACATGAAGACAACAAAAATAACAAACGAAATACGTATTAATATTTATTACTTTTAAAAGTACCCGCAATATAATATAAGTACTCTGCTATATATAGTATTTTATATGGAAGCAATATAGAATTTTTAATAACATTTATCCAGAATATCGGCTAAAGATTGCTATCTAATATATTTTAATTGTTTAATAATATTTTACAATCTAAATAAATATGTAACGCAAGTTAAGACGTGAAAATGAAATCAGATATTTCACCACATTAATTTGACAGTATATCTTTGAAAGTTGTAAATTGTTATCCAAACTTATTATCGAATCATTATATATGAAATTCATAAAGCAATAGATTTTGTATAAATATAACTTTGCACTATGTATTTTAAAAGTTACCATAACTATATTATTTTGATAGCTGCTGCTGCTGTATACATACGTGTATTAAAATATAATAAATATTAATTTGTATTGTAAATGTAGTATGATTTTGTTGATTGTATAACATGAAATATTTTAAATGTAACTTGGCAAAAAAACATTCTTATAATTTCTTTTTTCCCATACAAAATTAGTCGAAAAAATTTCGTATTGTGTAAAACCATTGAATATGATTTAAATTTTAATAAAATATTCAAATGAAATATTTTATAATAAAACGAAAGGAAATTTTCGTTTAAGTTCAAATAAGTATATTATAAATTGGTGTTCATATTGTGTGAAATGTTAAATAACTAAATGTGGTTGCTCCCTTTTGACATTTTGGGAATTTTTTATAGTGTTATATTGTTATAAATGCAATAAAATTAGAAAATATTATTGTTAAAATTAAAAGTAAATTGTTTTATCACTTTTTAACATGTTCGTACAAGGATACACATAAGAATACGAACATTATCGTAAATTTCGGTGATATCTCATTAGCCTTATCCTTAAAAATAAAAAATTGGTGTCACGATGATGAATTTCATGAACAAAAATCAATTAAACTAACAATTATGACAGCTTTTTTTTTATTAAATTGAACCCCAAAAACTAACCATTATATTATTTAATTATATTTAATATAACGTATATTTATAATTTTAATTTAATATTATAAATATTATGTAATAATACAAAAGTTTGAAGTTTAACCAAATTTTACTGTAGTTGCGATTGAAATACAGGCAAATGAGAATATCGTATATGCGAAATTTATTACCCTGGTACGGTGCGTTAAGATGAAAGTGGGGTGTTAGCAAAATTACATGAACTGCGACCAAAGTAGCAGTATATTGTGCATGCTTAAACTTAAACCCAGGTATTCCTTTGGATGGAATTTTTCAATAATCTCACTTTACAACAGTATATATTTAATTATATGAATTTAATATTTGGTAGATAAGAGTCGATCGTCTGGCTATATTAACTGCTCAATTGTCCCTTTATCCTCGCAGTGCAATATTTGTGAATTTCCTCATCGGATATATCTATTTTAAAATTTTACCAATCGATCAACCCATTCCATTATAACACCTATGTATTGGCAACCAAAAAATTTGTTACCTTAGTTTGTCTCTGTCAGTTGGTTTAGCTCATTAGGCGACCATTCTTGAATCGATTTTAATTTGTAGTTGTAGTTGTCTATCGTCAGTTTTTTATCCCGTATTTTTAGAGTTTCAAACGTTTATAGCATGTATTTCTGCTTGGAATATAATATTTATATATGTTCCCGCGGATGATTTCTAGTTAGAATGAAATTAAAAGCAGTTATATTAATAATAATAGCATATAGAGTATAATCAAATATACCAAAATATTCGTGACTACTATTACATTATACAGCAACAAGTTTTTTACAGATATATATTATATGCAAATTTTAATACTCAATAATAGGTTTAATAAATATAATTTTAAGATTTAATTGTTTTTATTATAAATGTTATATATATATATATATAGCCATATTGGATAAACTTATCAAATTAATATACATATTACAATTATTTGTATACCACCAAATTAAAAAGATGCTAAATACACTCCTTTTAATATTTTCTTAGTTCTTAGAATCAAAATTAATAAGCATTTATAATGGAAAAACTTTATACTATAATTGACACACCTGTATATATGTAATATGTGTATATGTGTACACATTTCATATTGTATATACAATATTATGAATGGATGATATATATTGTATTAATATAAAACCCACCTTAATTTTATGGCGTACGTCACACACATATATTTCTATATAATTTTTCACAATAAAAATTTTCTAATAAAATACAAATTTTTTTGTTACATATTTACTCTCACACAATAAATTTATATAAAATAAAAACATATTTTATTTTGTTGAATATAATTATAATTTATTATTCGCGCATTTTATAGTCTAATACTCTAATCTAATGCATCGCAACACACATTACAAATATATATATATATATATTTAACAATTTATGCAAGAACATATAGGAATATATATAATATTTTCATATTATAACATGAAAATCATATATATATATCGGTACAGTAAAATAATACTTGCTTTCAGTGGCGGCGAAAGCTTAGAAGTAGCATTCAGTTTTCAATATTGCTCAATTTTTCTTATAACCTGGATGAAATTTAACTAAATTATGAAAAAAAATGTGGGTGTTCATCGCATTCAATTTACCGGGAAAATCAACTTTTATAAATTATGATCTTTTTTTAATTACAATTTAGATTTAACGGATTTCTATTTTTGTATACAAAATTTAAAATTATATTCAATTTACAATGTTTCATAGAAGAGATTTTTAAAGTCGATTCACTCGTTCAATAGATATGACCGATTTTCCAAACGATGGCACAGAAAATTTAAAGAAATTTGTTGTACTGTATAAAGTTGACGAATGGTACAACAAATTTATACAGTACCATTATTTCATACAAAATTTCAATGACATCAAATGGGAAATCGGTCATCGCCTTTGAACGTGTCAATCGATTTTAAAAATCTCTTCTATAAAAGATTGGAAATTGATTCGAATTTGTAATTTTGTATACAAAACTGGAAATCCATTAAAACTATGACCCGTGTAATTCAAAAAGATGATAATTCTTAATTCCAATTTTTTTTTCCATAATATAGTCTACTGTTTTCAACTCGTCTACCAGAAAAATATAGTGATAAACATTTTTTCACGCTTTGCCACTGCTTTCTTTAAAGCACACACCCGTTATAAATGAAAACCATAAATTCATAAATTCACTTTAGTTTATAATATATCGGTGTATGTGTGTATATTTGAACCTTGCACTTTGCATTTTATATATTGTGCAGGGGTTGTATTTTTATTATGTTTGTACATGGATAAATGAGTTTATGTGTAGAGTAAATATAAGATAGATATATATATTACGTTGATTCTGTATATTTTTTATGTTTATTTAATAATATTACATTTATATATACATTTACATACATACATAGATACGTGGTATATAATGGTATTTTATACATATACACATATATATGTACAATTTTCTTTCCTGGGATTTCTTCAATGTCATTTGAAATTATTATATTATTCCTTATTTCGGATAGGAAATGTGCGTGACAAGATAAAAATACATATAAATATATATTTTAGGGTTTTGTTTTTATATATCTACAATTATATCTTGATAATATATATATAAAAAAAACTTTTATAGTCAGTATCAAATTTCCTTTTCTGTTTTTTTTTTCTTTCCAATAAAAATATTTAGCTCAAATATAGAACCGCACACATACACATTAAGTTGAAGTCTATTTTTAAAACTTTTGACAATATAAATAACACTAAACTATATACAAAAGTCTATAATATTTATATTATTTCTTTTATTTTACTTTTATTTTTTTGCATTTCTATCAAATAACAAATAAAAATAAAGATATACCAAAAATGTACGTATACTAGATATACTACGCACATATTATTGTATCGTATGCAGATATTTACAAAACGATATAGTCTCCTAATTATTATATGTTTTTCTTTTGTGGTGCAAGAAAAAATAAAAGGTAATAAAAGCATTAAATATATATTGTGTGTAGTATAAGTGAAAATAAAAAAACGTAATACAAAATCCATTTATACGAGAATATACGAAAAAAGATAACCACTTAATGTTTTATTTTATTATTTATATATATTTTTTTCCAGTCAGTCAGTTATATTATGAATGAGCTTCAACGTCAAGCTTTTATGCCATTGATAAATTTAGAATCACATATACTTTTTTAGAACAATATAATAAATATTATATATGTGTGTAATGTAATGTAATTGTATGGCTGTGTGTATGTTATGTATTATATACATCGTTTTTATATGGAAAATGTGAAATCGATAAAATAGAAAAAGAAAAACATTTTCATTTACATTTTATATATGATTGTAAGTGTATATGTTAAAAAAAAGAAAAAAACAAATAAATATAAAATAGAAAAACTTACCTTTTTTGTGTAACAACAAAAAAAAAATGAAAAAGAAAGAAATAATAAAAATCTTGTTGCTTATTTTATTAGATTTTTAAAATATATAAACCAATAAAATCTGCGTCAATGAATCAACATATAAATAAAAACATATACACAATTTAGTTAATTTTTTAGCACAAATATTGTATTTATCTCATAACTTTAAAAACTAAATAATAAAATGTGTTGAAAATAGCCAAAAATTTAGGAAATAAAAAAAAATAAAACAATATTTTAATAAATATTTTTGTAAAAATTATATTAATATAATAAAAGGAACTACCGATTTGTAGGAAGTGATGTGATACACTGTGTGCGATGGAATTTATATTTAAGAATGACTGTACACCTATAACAAAAAAAAAATTGGTATATTTTCAAGAATTTTATACGCAAGCGTTTTAAAAGCTTGGTTCTATATTAATATATATATATATATATATATGGATGGCATAAGTTATATTTGGAAAATGATATTGTGTAGGTTGTGCATGCGGAGAAAAATTGAATTTTACCTATACGTATTTCGTATATATATTGTGTTATATATATGGTATACGTATATAGTCTAAAAACTTACGAACTGAGAATATTAATATTATCAGAATTGTTTAAACTTTTTATTATTCCTTTTTCTTCTATATTATACTATATACAGGGTGTCCACGAGCATTCCTTCAAGGACGTGATGGAGGACATAATTCTAAGTCGAAATTACTAAATAACATTTTTCGATTTGGGGATCTGTTTTCCAGATACGGCTTTAAGAATTTTTCTCTGCAGTCCATCACTAAAGTACCGATCACTTCGGTTTCGAGTTATTGAACAATATAATTGAAAAATAACTATCTTTTCACAAAAATTTTGTACTAAAATGAATTATTTTAAAAATCTAACGAAGCACATATTATTTTTATATTAGAAAATTAAAACTAAATTATTTCGCTAAAATTTTGTAAAATATTTCATTCAGCAATGGCTAACAGTTCAAAGGTTATAAATGTTTGAAAAAGTGGTGTAATTGTAGAAATAAAAAAATAACAAACTAAAATTATAGCTATTTGGAACAAATAAAGAGTATTCGGTATTTGTTTATGAATAAACGAAATTTAAACAGCCCCACTATTATTTTGTTTCAAATAACTATAATTTTAGTTTGTTATTTCTTTTTTTCTACAATTACACCATTTTTTCAAACATTTATAACTTTTAAACTGTTAGTCATAGCTAAATGAATTATTTTACAAAATTGTAGAGAAATAATTTAGTTTTACTTTTCTGATATAAAAATAATATGTTGCGCCGTTAGATTTTTAAAAAAATTCATTTTATTACGAAATTTTTGAGAAAACATAATTATTTTTCAATTATATTGTTCAATAACTTGAAACTGAAGCAAGTTATAAAAAATTTTATAACACATTTTAATTTAGAATTAAATTTTCTACAAATTCTGGCTACTATAAATTTTCTGTATTTCCCTTAATTTCGAAGTTATTGGTCCATTAATGATGATACTGCCAAGAAAAATTCTTAAGGCCGTATCTCGAAAACACAGCCCCAAATCGAAAAATTTTATTTAGTAATTTCGATTTAGAATTATGTCCCCCATCACTCCCTTGAAGGAATGCGCTCCGCTTATGAATACCCTGTATATATCGACATGATATTGGTTATAAACATATTGAGAATCTTATATAAAATGGTATATATATATATGCAATATGACAGCAAAACAACTACAACAACAAAAAACGATTGGAATATTAAACATTTTTTCATTTTTTTTTAAATATATGGTATATCTTGATCACGTCCACTTATACGTTTAAATTCTTTGATATTTATTTTTTGTTTATATACAATAAAAAATAAAACTATAAATATATATATAGAAAGTGAAAAATTTACATGAATTTTATTTGCATATCTAAAATACATTAAATTGTCCTTCAACAAAAAACATGTTAAACTCAAATTTCTTGGATTTCATATAAAATAAAATATAGTGCTTTTTATTATAGATATACATACACCCACACACACACACACACATTATTTATATACTATATATAAAGACAAAATAGTCACAAAAAGCTTATATATTATTAGAGGTGTTCAAATTATTTTCCTGTTTTTTCCGTTATTTTGTGAAAATCGTATTACAAAATATTATCCATTATTTATTATAAATTTTCTTATCTTTCTGACAATAATTGAAATCCGCATGGTTAAAGTAGTACTATATAACTATATATATACGGTTTTAAGTCTATTAAATTCATCGTTCCATTTTTTAGCTTTTGTTCATATGTTTTGAAATGTTCATCAACTAATGTGTTGCATCGATATCGGAACAAGTGATAATAAAAAAAAACTATATATGCATAGCCCTCTTATATCTCGCAGAATATTTCGTTTTGCTCCGCGTAATCTTTATGGTCGACTAAGATTCATATAACCACGAATGCGTTTTAGATTATTGAAATATATTCACATTTTGTCACCAATATTAATATGAGTAAAACATTAAAATACACGCGTACTCAATCGATAACCGATGTCGTTTTGTTTTAATTTAAATGACAACCATTTTTCTTACTTTTCAAACTTTCCCATTGAATGTACACGATAAGAAAAATTTTGTTAACTTACACATTAATGAATTTGTTGTCCAGTTGATGTTGTGTGTTCGTGTGTATCGTCTGCGTCCAATAATATACTTGCAAATTGTTGGTTTTTTCGGTTGACCTTGTCGCTGTTTGTATTTAACTTCAAATTCGTCCCTTTTGAATCGTTTGATCCATATTAGCTACAGATTTCCGCAAGATTGTTATCCGTTACAGCTGCTGAATTTTTCTCCAATTAAACATCATCTTTATTAATAAACATTGTCGATAATATTATTTGGTATACTCCAACTTGTTAATAATATACAATTATAATGTTTTTATATAACTCAATTTACAAATGTATATAAAATCATGCGAATAATAGTCTAAAATATGATTTACAATTTTGTCATTTGGAATATTTTATTTGTATTGTATATAGCTATGCAGTCATAAATAGGTCAATATAATAAATACTATTTTATCTTTGCTATTACATATATATGTTATATTATTATTTTATCAGTTGATTATGTATGTAAATATATAAAATTCATGTGCATATTAATTAATTTATTTCCATTTTAAGTAACACCACACATGTATTTATTTTCAATTAAATTTTGTCATAATAATTAATTTAAACACCTATACTTTTCTATATATATATATATTTATATATATTACAATGTATTATATGTATTTGAAAATATAAATTAAAAATACATAACACAAAAATAGATGTATATAATTTTAAATAAATATCCATTGCGTTACCATCATCAATTATTTTTCAATTGGAAATTTTATAAATACACCTATCTATATCACATACGAATAATAACGCTTAACCTATACAGATAATATAATTCGTATTGTAGTGCACCTTTAATATATGAATAAGCATGCAATCCTGTATTATATATTGATTGAGTGACCATCACATTATTTGTATTAAAATGAAATAGTTTAAATACAGAATAAAGTAGTATATACGTTAATGGAAATGATTTGGGAATTGTCTAGATGCTATAAAGGAATGACTTATACACAATGTACAATGTAATACAATATATTATATTTATACTTTTTGCAATATTACAAACCTCGCCTAATGAAATTTTATTTAATAAAATACTAATATACATATGTACTTTTGAACATCATACTACTATTTTACTATAAAAATGTATACACATTTGATTTTTTAAACATTTACTAATTGGAATGTTATTATTACGTAATAATTAGACAATAAACCTTTTTTAATAATACATTTTATTATATATATAAATATTATACAAAGAGCAGATAGATGTCTAGACTTTATTTAAAATAGAAATTAAATATGTATGTATAAATAATAATATAATTGTAATGTAATATATTACACCGAATACGAAATAGTGAATTCAAATGAATATACCTACAGTAATGTTGTGTGAACAATTTCTTCAATATACATATCTAATTTTGCGAATTTAAATGCTCCATAAATATTTCATATATAGAGGACCGATATGTAAAAAATAATCAATCGAACTATGGAAAAGAAATGTTATTTAAAATTTACTATATAGAAAATTTTGTATAATTTATTTTCAATGAAAGGCCTTCAGTCGGTGTAATTTAATTGGTGTGGTGAGATATCATAAATTGTACATCATACATCATACATTTGACAATTTCCTATCAGATCTTCAGCGTAGTCAGTCGTTGTTAGTTTGTTTCGTTTTCGGAAATTCAGCAGAGCAAGATCTTATGTTAACGGATGACTACAAGTATTTTCAGCCAATCTGGTGTACAACTAAATTTTATTAGAATGAAATTGACACACTATCCTGCAGTCTAATCTCAAATATCCGCCCAAAAAACCGCCCGCCCGTCTACAATGAAAGATTAGATATTAATTATATTTTCCAAATTTGTCGAAAAATTATAAATCCATTTACTATAAACACCGATATTTTACCATATATTTGTTTATTTTTGATCATACATATTTTATAGAATTTTTTAGCTTAAAAATCTACACTCTGCAGACTTTCTTCTATGTATATATATTTACATGAAAATTTTAAACAATGTGTATACTATACAATATATTTCTTATACTATGTAAAATGAACCATAACAAAACCGAATTATTATAAGTATATTAAGTTAAGTAACATTAGTTTAAGAGATAAGAGATGTATATTATTTTTGTCTACTTTAGACATATATTGATGATATATCTATCTATAATATTCATCGTATAAATATATACTATTGCAGCGGTATATAGATGATGGTACTTTTATAAATAACGCAAGATAAATATATATCTATATTTATATGAAAATTGACAGGTACATTAATGTTTAATAGAAATACAATACAGTTAAATATTTAGTGGAATTCCACTAAACAAATATGTTTTTATAAATAAAACAAATTATACTTACACAAAATTGAGAAACGAATGTCGTCGATACTAAAAATACCACAGGTTTATATATTTTTTGGGAAAAGAAAATATCAATATTTCAAAATTATTTACAACATATAAATTCGCCAATTTCCACTGCTTCATTCACCGTCTTTTAAGCATAATGAGAAATTGTACACGATAACAAATATCAGTATTAACAATGAATATAATTCTTACAATATAGAGGATATGCTAAAAAGGAAAAGAAAAACAAATGGTATGTAAAATGGCTTACACCCAAAGCAAATTGAAGATATCAAATCAAAGATAAAATGAAAGAAGATTCGATATATAATTTCCCATAAAATTTTAAACATTCTAATTTAAAATAATAAAAAAACCTATTTTTTATTGCAAAAATAATCGATGGGTAAAATCTTAAAAAATATATACAAATCGAACGGATAAACATAATTTAAATGGCATTTATAGATAGTCAACTATGCGAGTCTTATCCGACGACAGTGTACATTGGTTAAATGGGCCTTTCAAAATAGGTTAACGTTGCCCTTTTCCAACACTTAAAATAATTCTGAAAATAATTGGATAAGGTACTGCATATTATAGATAAAAGGAAATAAGATGGATTGTTTTGAAAAATTTGAAGTAAATAGATTTTTATAAATAATAGTCAAGTAATATTATTAAATCACAGGTATTGCCATCTTTTACATCTACAAAAAAAAAAACAAAAACAATATAGCAACATTTTAGTAGTTTGCTTGCGGAGCTAAACGTGCTTTTGTGTAATTAATTTGTTTTATTTATAATATTATTATATATATATTTTTCCTGTACAATGTGATATTTCTTTGGCCTAACCCTAGTAACACTGTCCGTAGTTTGTCCGAAATATTTCCGCATTATATGTAGTAGTCCGTAGTTTCAATCCGAGGAAATATCAATGGATTTCTTACGGATGTCCGCTAGAATTGTATATGATGAGTGCAACGCTGTCCATGGATTTTTCTAAAAAAATATCCTTGAATTATCTGTTTAATTCCGGATTCTCCTTAGAAGTATTTCTCGTTGCTATTATTCCACAGAATATCCATAGAATTTATATTCAAATTTTTTGTAAACAGATCCATAGATTTTTACAAAAATGGATTCAGGTTTTTTACCGATAGACCAGAAGTTCTATGTGCGCGGAATGAAGATGCTGAACGATGGCAAAAATTAATCGATTGTGCATTTTTTTTGTAAAAAACAAAAACAAAAAAAACTGCTTATAAAATCCATGAAAAGTCTTTCAAAATTTCTTGGAATTATATCGATTTGAGTTGCTTAAAAATTATGAAAATAAATTAAAAAAAAGTGAGGATTATATAAAAAATATAAAAAATTTTAACCCACTGTCTTGGATAATTGGTAAAAATAAATTTTGAATACAATGCCGTGCGAATATATGTATGGACATATTACCCTGACAATTCAAACATATCAATTGGCCGAAATAAAATAATATTATATTAATTTGAAAATCTATGGACAGTCTTTGGACAAATTCCAATATATTTTTTCCATGGAAAATATATGGATTTTTTCCACGGCAATTTTCATCATTTTTCAAAGTACGGACAAATTGGTACTAGGGCAGTATCTAATTCGTTGTCATAGGTTTTCAACTACATTGCCACCATATATTCGAACTATACGAATACATAGTTAAAAGATTAAAATCTATATCTATTTTTATAATTGAATATATAATTTTTTAATAAAATTTTATTTTCAATAATATTTTCCACATATAATTAATTATACAATTGTAATACGTACACAAATTTATCTTATACGAATATATATTTTCCTATTTTTAACAAACGAACTAACCAAAAAAAAAAAAATATAAATAAATAAATAAATAAATAAATTAATAAATATTTGTTTTTTTCTTCACTTATCTTAAATTAAATAAATACAATAAATATCTACATAATTTACTTAAACATATAAAAATAATAAATAATAAATAAATCAAGTGATTCGATATAGAAATTTGTGTTCGATTTTTAAATAATATTTATTAAATTCAAGAATTATTTTTTAGTTATAACTATGTGTGTGTGTGTGTGTTTTTTTCTCCATTTAAATAAATCTATTGTTTATTGTAATAAATTAATTTTTCTTATGTAATATTATGCAAAAACGAACACACAAATTAAAGAATCACAGAACATCTAACAATCAACATCCATCCAACATTCATTCATTTATTCATTCATTCATTGAACGCGGCGCATATAAATACAAAACATTAAAAATAAATAAATAATTAAATAATTTATATATCTTCTTTATACATACATAATTTTGATATTATTATTATTATTATTATTATTATTATTTAAAATGTTAATTATTGTCAATAATTTTTTCATGTTATTCATTTTTAATCGCGTACATAATAACTTAATAAAAAAAATATGATGAACTTTATAGAATATATCAAATTTTTAAGTAATTGGGCCTTTGTTTAAATTTATTTTATATTTATATATTATTGCATATATAAATATAGATTAGATACAGTAAAACCTATTGAAAACCTTATTATTTTAATTTCAAATTTGTATATATTGGCTTTTTAAATTTATCAATTTTGAACGTATATAAATATAATTTATTATTTTTCTGAATTGATTCACAAACGATTCCATAATATATATTTACATTTAAATAATATACAATGGTTTAATTACTATTAATTTATTAACGTTAACGAATTATAGCAAAATGAACACCGGAAGAAATTATACATTTATTTAGTCATTTTTATTTTATTTATTTTGTAAAAAAAAAAAAAAAAATGCAATGGCACACTGAAAGGTGAAAGGATTTTTTATAATAATCAATGGAATTATATAAACAACATGTTTGCGCATTTGATGCAATGTGAAATTATTTATTTATAATTTCTTAAAAGCTGCTTAACTTAACCATTGTTTTTGTTTTAATTATAGGTAACTAAATAAAAAAGTATATATGAAACCTTAGACGCGGTTTAAGGTTTTACTGTATTTAATAAAATATACATAAATATTATTACTCAGGAAAAAATTAATCAATATATGTATAAATAAAAGAGTAAAGATCACAATTAATATTATGTGCATATTATATGTTGTAATAATAATATAACCAAAACACATATACATCCACCTATATATTATCATATCGTATTTTATTTCATATTTGTGATAATTTAAATAAATGTGTATATATAGCAACATTTTTTCTATATATTTTTATCATATACTGCTCTATAATAATGCTGTGTTCGGGTTATATTACAAATGTACATTTACGTTTACATATAATATGTATTGTATCTATATATATATATTAATGAAATGATTCTTTTGACCTTTTTACATTTTTTTGTATACCAATACATATTTTATACTATATAATAATATACATTTTGTGATAAATATTATATAGGTACATGATAAATTAATGCATGCCTGTAACACTTTGTATCCAAGGTTTAAAATATGTTGTTCGCATATATACACCAGGTAAATATGGAGCTGCGCATTTGATACCATGTGAAACTGTACCAACTAATTCCCATCTGCCATCTGAACGTTCTAAGACTAATGGACCACCACTGTCTCCCTGTGAAATATTAAATATGAAAAAATTATATTATTATATTATATACGGAGCTCCAAGTTTTGTAATAAAATGAAATTTTCTTTTTTTTCCATTATATACTAAATACATATACATATATATATATATATATATATATATATATATTCCATATAAGAAATAAGAATATTAAATATCAAAATGTACCTAAATAAATAAATAAGTTTATATTTATAAATGTGAGAAAATTTTTATTTTTATGTGACAAAACAATGATTAATGATTTTTATATTAATGTATAAATTGATTTTATGTATATACATTTATATACTCGTATACACGCATATTTTATAAATACATTATATATACGAGTATATATATTTTATATTTACCGCATATATGAATAAGGATTGTATAGAAAACATTCAAATTTTCCTATTTTACATTCAGTTTTTAAAACAGAAACATAAAATTATATATGCAAATCTCCCTAGTAACACCGTTCGTAGTTTGTCTGCAAAATTTCCGTATTGTAATTAGTATTTTCAATCAGAGCAAATATCTATGGATTTCTTACGTCCGCTGGAATTTTATATGATGAGTACAACCCTGTCAAAGGGTTTTTATAAAAAATGTCCTTGGATTATCCGCATATTTCTCGTTGATAATTTCTACAGATTCTACTTAGAAGTACTTAGAAGTATTTTTCATTGGTATTATTCCACAGAATATCCATAGAATTTATATTCATATTTTTTGTGATCAGATCAGGTTGTAACTTGGTGGAATAAAATTTAATGTAATAAATACGTAATAAATAAATAAAAAGCATGATATTTATATTTTCTCTAGTAAAAAATAATTTAATTGTAAGATTAAATTAATAAATTATTAGTACAATTTTGTAGAAATTTGGCAGATAAAACGCTTACAGTGAAACAAGAAACAAAAACTGCTGATAAAATCGATGAAAAGTTTTACAAAATTTTTAGGAAATATATAGATTTGAGTTGTTAGTTGTTTTAAAAATTATGAAAATAAATTACGAAGAGTGAGGATTATATCTATAGATAAGCGAAATATACATAATATGAACCACTATCTTGGATAATTGGTGAAATAAATTATGAATACAATACCGTGCGGATATAAGTTGGACATATTACCCGGACAATCCAAATATTTCAATTGACATAAATAAAATACTGTTATATTAAGTGAAATATTTATGAACATTCTTTAAAAATATTTCAATATATCTTTTTCTAAAGAAATAATTTGAATATTTTCCACGAAAATTTTTTTTCATTTTTCAAAGTACGGACAAATTGTTACTAGGGGTACTTATGTATAGGATTATCCATTAAGAGAGCTCGAACTTTAAATTGAAATAAAATTTATTCAGTATAAATTATGCTTGATACCATTAAATATTAAAAATATATAACATTATTCTAATCCGGTAATACAATACATGTGAAACCGCGTCTTGTCGAAACTTATCATCAATATAATCAATTTGTGGAAACAAAAATTGATTGAGAATTGCTGCGTAACGAATTCCATTAACTGTAACTGTGGTTCTTATATCATTTTTGAAGAAAAATATACCAATATGATACACCATCGCCCTATCAAACCATCACATTCAATTTTTCTGAATGCATCATTGATAATTATTGAATTTGTTGTGGATTGTTTTCACTTCATATTCTGCAATTTTGCTTGTCAATAAAGCAAGTCAATCAGAAATGTGCTTCGTCATTGAAAATGATTTTTTTTTGCCAAAATGAGCATCAATTTTAAGTTGCTAAATTTTAATAAATTGCACAAATTGTTAAATATTGTGTATCTCATTGATGCGATGAAAACGAATAATGCACAAAAATCACATTTAGAGTTTCCACTTCTCATATAACAGAATGTCAAAGATCGAGTAGTACTTATTGGAAAACACTTTACATGGAAGGATTATCCTCTATATTTAAAGATAAAAGCTTATATTGTTGATAAAAAAAAAATAATATAATTTGTAATGATATTTTATTTTCCAATACATAAGTTTACAATAGACTGGATTTTTGAAGCTTGTTTAACCTTTACTATAAAAATCGTACTTTATTACTGAACAAGATAATATCAAGAAATTGAGTTGCCCTTAAGCTCGACTATTTTAGAATTTACCTTTTTTTTTTTTCGCACACTAATATTAAACACAAAATAAGCAACATAAAATATGAAAAAAGTAATGGATAAATAAAATATACGTTCTATGTATTGAATATATATTGAGTATTTATATAGAAAATATAATGAAAAATCCTTCAGATATTATGTTGTGTAGTTGTGATACAATGTACAAGTAATATTAAAAACAATTTTCAAAATTTAACGCCTTCGCATATAATATTTAATTGTAATGCTTGTACCTTTTTTGTTTCACATTATTATTATATTCATATTTATATAAAAAATTTGTTAATTTACATATACGCCAGTCTTTATTTACGTTCGTGTGTCTGTATATTTTTTGTTATGAGAAAAGAGTGGGTGCGATGAAGGAAAACAGGGAAAACGTTTACATACATAATAATAACTTAAAAGAAAATGGAAAATGAAAAATCATTAATTTTTTGTTTTTTTTTTATAAAAAATATTAACTAAACAAAGTTGAAAGGGTAAATTGATTGATTTTATTTTTATAAATGTATGTTGTTACATGAACCTATAGATTCTATTATAAAATATATATTTGATTTAATTTGTGTTGCGAGACGAAAATATATTACGCAATTATAAGTTAAATTAATTGCTATTATGCCTCTGCTATATATACGCAGACATTAAAAGTTAGCAAATGTTAAAAGTTGAGATTTCTAAAATTAAATATAAATCATATTTGAAAAACTTTATAATATAGTTAAGTTACATTAACGTCTTCGAGAAAGTTAAAATATATCAGTCTCTTTATAGTTGTATAGTAGAAATTATTATATATACAATACAAACTTTATTATATGTATATTGGGTGTACAAAAAATAATTTCCTTTTGCCATTTATTAGATATTTCATGGGTGAGTGTTAGATGTAAATGATTTCCTAACTATGCATAATCGCACAATAGACAATTTTACTTTGTAATGAATCTTGAATGTTTTCTAGATTTTTTTTTTCATTTAAGATCTTCTAGTTCTTCTATCACAAGTCTTCGGTTTTCAGAAAGTTCATGCTGAATATATAGCATTTTTTTATCCTGCCTCTTTCCCATTGGCATCCAATCGAATTTAAATAGTTTGATTGACTTAATTTTAATTGTAATGCTTATTTTTTGGAATCTTCGATTAATTTTCATACCATCAGCAAAATTTGTTATTTTTATTGTGACTTATAAAATTATCACATTTAAACATATTAAAATACAATGTCTTATAATTTGTTGCTTTTAAAAATACATTTCCTTTTTAATTGATTGATTACACACTGTTGTATTTAGCGACTGGAATTTGTATCCGATATAAAAATACAGACAAAATGATTAATGGAATGAACATACGTTACGTTTCAATTATTATTTGGCATTCGTACAATTTTAGGGCTCATTTTCCTTTTGTACACACGTGTTATACGACTCATAATAAGCAAAAAATATTTTGTTGTAGATAAATTGAAAACAAAACTTGGAACTAATAATACTAATATTGTTTTCATAATTTATATATACATATTTGTATTTCAATTCACAATTTCAATATGGATTTTCTAATAAATAATATGCTCATGAACATATAGCGATACAAAAAATATACGATTGCTAATCATTTTGATTATTCTATTATATATTCTATATGTATAGATATACTATCCTATGTCAATATATAACGTCTATATTATGCAGCAATATTGATTGACTCTTCAGTGTAGCCTAATGGGTAAACAATATTTGTACTATTTTTGTTCAAATCAGATGTGGATACAACGGAATTTCGTAGTAACAATTCACATCATCCCATTGTATGGGCTATAAAACTGAACTGCTGGATGGCACCGGCTGATAGAAATTTTATTTTCTTTTAACTATTTCAATGAATTTTTAGTTATATGGAACGATATACCATCCTGTTTTTCGGAAGCTATTTGGCTACACAGAAAAATCAACTAATTTTGCTGAAAACATTTTTTTTTATTGACTAGACGTTATAGGTTATATTGATATCGGGTAGTATAATATAAAAATTATTATATAGTTTTAATAAAATATGAAATAATTCAATAAAATTACTGGTAATATAATAAAATATTATTACAGATATTTCCATGTCACGTTTTTATTTTATATATAATATTATTTATATTATCTATAAAATCAAAAACGTGAAATGTATAATTCTATTAAATTAAATCTAATCTAAATATATGATGATGATGAAATTGCAACTATAGAACTACACTATAATTTTAAACTATTATAATAGTACAAGGATCTTATATATTATATATTTGTGTGTGTTTATTGAAATGTAACAATATTTTCTAAAAAATATTTTTGTCTATAACAATTTTATAAGTTATGTGCATCATAAGAATATACGATGGTCTACGGTATCAATTTACAGAATATTGTATATGAAACATATACCATGTGTTTTAGACGTATTTGGGTTAAAGAATAAAATTTTGAAAATGTTTAAAATAGAAAACAATGTATTTTCGTTTAGCTACACATAATACCTATGTGTAAAAAAAAATGAATACTCGTATATTTTTTTACACATATTATTACAAAATACATTGTACACCAAAAATTATATATGTTAAAAAATAGAAAAAAATTTAAAAAAATATTACCTCGCATGAATCTTTTTGCCCGTTAGCATAACCAGCACAAAGAAATGATGGTAATATTTTTTTCTTGTGCCCTGCTGTATGAAACATTTCTTCGCACACACCATTTTCTATTACAGGAACCTGAAAATAAATTATATACAAAAATTAACCATATTTATTTTATGCACTCTGACTGCTAGCATTATACACACATATACAGATAATGTGCACAGACAAAGAAATAACTTTTACTTTAAATTAAATTAAATAAATTTAAGTTATATAATAAATACAAAGTATATAAACTCGTATAGAATATACCATAACTATATATACGAAATAATGAATAAAACTAACTTGAACTTCTTGTAATATAGATGGTACACCTCCACCGTATTTTAATCTACCCCATCCAGAAACTGTTGCCATTCGACCAGTAAAATCAGCTACATCAGGTGGCATACAAATGGGAACTGTATGAAAATAAATGTAAATTATTAAATTATATACAATGAAATATAAATATATAGGTACAATACAATGGCATGTATTTTATAAATGTATATATATATATATATATATATTGTTTTATTTATATAGACACTGCATACAAACTCTTTACTCTAGTTATGCCAACTTTCAAATAGAAGATACAATAGCCACATATTTACCGCATTTTACCGGGAAAAAAGAAAACCATAAAATTGTGGACAACTCTGCTGTAGAAATTTGGATAATGCAATTATAAATTTATAATGTTCTTTGCATACGAAAATATATCATAAAACTATTAATATTTCAAATTTTAATGGTATTATTATCCATTTTGTCTGCTATTTGATTTCCGGTAATTTTGTAGATGTCTACACTATTATTATTAATTCTCTATATAGTTTTAGTTACAAATAAACCATATGTTATATAAATATACCATAATGTTATAAACTTGTTGTAAAGTGCACGTATTATTTGCAGTATCTATAGAGTTATTTATTTTATGAATTAAGGCTATATTAATAAAGTATGTCACGTAATATACTATAAAAATATATTGTATATGTACTGTGAATGCTTCCATCCTTACTATATATATAGAAAAGTATATGGATAATATATTATTAAAGGATTTTAACATTATAATTTTTTAATTTAAATATATTAAAAGTAAATTTTAATGTTTATTTAAATTATTTATTTTCTGTAATTATTTGCAGCAAAAGCAGTCAGTGTGAGAGCTACTATACAAAATAGTAAATAGATTATATTGTAATATAAATAACTAACACTGGAATCTTTTGTTAATTGTGTATAGTGGAAACTATACAAACGTTCTATTAAAATACACAAATTTAAAGTATACAAATATATTTGTAATGAATAAATAATAGAATGAATGCTCTTTTTTTTATTTTTTTTATAAACAAAAACCTTTCATTATATAAAGGATAATGTTATGTTATACGAAAAATACAATATAAACTTTAAAATGAAAGTTTTTTTATGGTAATTTAGTTTTTTTTTTTTTTATTTCGTTTCTAAAGTTTTGTATTTTATAGTAGTTAACGGATCCTCATTATGTATTTTGTTAAGTATACATATTTATATAAAATTACAGTATAACCTTTAGAAATTATGAATAAGGAAACTATATTTAATTGCATTTACAATCAATATTTAACATTTTTAATTAATACATTTTTGTTCTTGACATAATGTCCTTAGAAATTCATAGTTATGAAACCATATATGGCATTTTTTTCTGTATATTGAATACATTATACAAATCTATCATTATAATTGCAATATTATATTTTTGTTATAAATTGACTGTAATTTTAATTTGACTTGCAATATTGGTCGGTGGTTAAAGGTGGTAGTGATATGAGAAAAATATTTCAGTATTTTTTCTACTAAATATTGTTAAATTATTTGATTATTTATTGATTTTGATGTTAGACGCTATTTATAGAGATTGACAATGTCTCTACACACACAAATCGATTTAATAAAATATATCATAACAAGACATAATTGTCGAGATCAATTCATTAATTGTTTTATATATATATATGGGTAACTTAGTAACAACATTAGATGGAAACAATCCGTATAGTTCAAAGCAACAGGGCGAGGAATTATATTTTGATTCGATATTTCACAAAATATTTAGATATAAAATAGATTAACATATGTATCTATAAATATATAGATACAAATTTAGTTAAATTATGAATTTACTATATCGATAAACTTCTGTAATTCTTAAAATATACATACTAAATACCAAATTATACATTCAACAAGTTTGAATTTAATTTTATATTTTAAAATATAAGTAATTCTCTTGAACATAAGTTTTATAATAAACCATTTAGAAATTATTTAAAATTTGTATATATTACAATGTATGTGTATGTGAAATATTTTCAAAGAATTTGTTGTGAAATTTATTGAAATTTGTATATATTATTATTATAATTCTAATATTAACATATATGCATTTATATTATTGAATAATTAATTTAATAATGTGAAACAACAAAGTTATGGTTTAACATGTTTTTTTAGGAAAATCCTATATACCTTTATCTTACATTATTAAGGTTGATAACTTATTCAGCTTGAGAGTATATTACAATTTATATAGTGTAGATGTTTTATTTAACTAATATTATATATTATTTTGGGATTGTTAATCATTGAATAGAGCATAACAACATGTTCTCAAAGACTTGAAATAAATTAATTTTTCATGTAAATTTTGTGAATCGCTAACTCGGTACTTTTACATCGATCATTATCATTCGAAAGCTATATAATCGCAGTGCCACCATTGAGTGTTATATGTAATAAATTTATATATAATATTATCTGTAGAAAGCTCAGATGGAATATTTTTAATTACCTATATGTGTATCATAATGTACTTCACTTTCCAATTCTAATAATGCTAAATCATTTTCAAATGTTGCTGCATCATATTCACGATGAACAACAACACGTTTTACATTTTTCGTTATAGACCGTTTCTTTTCTAAATCGCCTGTCATATCGAATTCACCTAATACAGCTACCAAAGATGCTAAAAATCTAAAAATTAAAATCATTAATATTTTAATATATTTGCAACCTAAGTTTAGTGCTTTTTATGTTGGATTTAAAATGTTGAAATTATAGAGAAATCACTTTAAAATTTTTACGCATCAATATATACTTACCCTGGTTGACAATGGGCGGCTGTCATTGCATAATTTTTCGATATTAATACACCACCACATTTATTTTTTGTAAATAAACCAAGCCATGTTGATTCACGAACTAGTACTTGCCATGGAAATTCACCAAATGTTGCTCCTTTACCGCCGACGATACGGCCAGATTTTACGTGCGGTCGAATACCACAGTCTTTAAATTACAAAAACCAAAGGAATATTTTCTATTATTAATTTAAAAATTAATTAATATAATAAAAATATCAATTAAATTTTGCTTACAAATTCTTTTCTTATCATCAAAAAAACCTGTCGTCGATTCATTGTCGTCTCCAATTTCATTTTGTTCTTGCGATTCGGTTGATACATTTTCATCTTCTTCATAAATTTCATCAGCTTCAGTTGTGGTTGTTTTTGTTGTCGTCGCTACAGTCGTCTTTATCCGTTTCGTTGGTCGACTAGTTATTGGTCGTTTCGTTGTAGCCTACAATGATTAATGAAAATGTAATTTTAGAATAGATAAACTACACCACGCTAATTTTATATTCCAATCAATATTCAGTGAATACGTAATATAAAGTTTTTTACTTTTTTTAAATTTTATTGTATAACTTAAATTTTAAAGTCTTTTGAGTATATGAAGAAAAATTTTGTTTTTGTTTTTGTTTTTTATTTTTCTAAAATGAAAACGAAAAAAACTTTTCTCATTTTCATATACATAAAATATATCTCACAACCGCATATTCCACAGGAATTTTAAAATATTGTATAGAATTGTTACGTAAACGTATATGCGTATAATATATATATAATATATAATTGAGACCTAAACTTATAATAAAGTGTTAATTTCTATACGAAATTTATCTTACATTGGTTCAAATAATACATTTTGTTGGTACGTGCTTTGATTTATTAAGTTATAAGTTTCATCGGTTTTTATGATGATGATCATGATGAGTGTATGATGATGATTACATAATTTAAGGTATTTATTTAATGAATGAAAAAATATATTATCTAATATTAATTAATTTACATGTTTTTACCTTTGTTATGGGTCGCTTTGTTGTATTTGATAAAGTTGTTGCCGGTTTTCTTGTAGTTTTTCTTGTAATTTGTGATATTGGTCGCTTCGTTGTTGTCGCATTAGTTTTTGTGGTGATTGGTCGTTTTGTAATAGTTGTACCAGGTCGTACTTGTGGTTTAGCATTTGTAACACTCGAACTTACGGGTTTACTTGTAACCGGTTTACGTGTCGTTATTCGACTAGGTTTGACAGTAGTTTTTTTGGTTACAGTTGAAGGTTTTCGTGTTGTTATTGGTTTTTTAATTGTCGTAGTAGTTGGGTTTCCTTGTGTTATTGTACTTTGTGCGTCCGTAATATTATTATTATCAAAGACAACATCTTCAAGATTATTAAAATTATCTTGTAATGATTCAACAATTTTGCTGACTAATAATCCCATTTTATCATTTAATGCTTGATCGTCAACAAACGATGGTGTTGATATATCATAATCTTCAATTTTAATGCCAGTACCAAACGTAGCTGACATATTAAGATTTGGATTACGTACCGGTGGAAAATTATTCATTTCATTAACATATTCTTCGTTAAATGTGGAAACTTCAATGTCACTGTACGGTGGTGTGGATGAAGTATATGTTGGTTTTTTATTAAAATTATTGTCATACGTTGCTGGTGACCCAAAGAATACTGGATATACTGGTGATGATGATATATAATTATTATTATTATAATTATTGTTATTATTATAATTATTATTATTATCAATATTATCATTCATTGTATATATTGGCTGTGATGTAACAGTATTTTGATAATCAATAGGTGATTGTGATTGTTGTGGTTTCATTGTAGTTGTTGGTCCATAATAATAACCGGGATCATAAAAATTACTAGAAATTGGTTCTTTGTGTTGTGATGGATTTTGATTTATTGTTGAGCCACCATTATAATTTGATATAAAATCATCATTTATTGACGATTGACCGTCATGATAATTATGAAGATTAGTTGATGATACATATTGATAATCATAATTTGACATTGTGGAACTGGAATATGTTCCCGGTCGTTGTGTTACTATTGGATTATATACATATGATGTACTCGGTACTTTTAACGTTGTTATTCTATCATTTAATATTGGTTTTTGTGTCCATGTTGATGATGTTACTAAATTAACGGCGGTTGGTTTTGGGGTAATGTGTACGGTTGGCGTTGGTCTATAGGTAAAATCATCACGAATATTTGAAGGTTTTTGTGCGGCCAATGGTTTTGATTGAACTACATAATCATCATCATATAGAGAACTTTCGGTTGTTGATGATCCATATTGATCGTATGGTCCTAATACAATAACAGTTGGTGCGGGTGTTGTACTTGAAAAAATATTTGTATTTAATGGAATTTGTTTTGTTGGTGCGGATGGTGATTGTGGTTTAGCTGTAGTGATTTTTACACGTTTTGTTGGCGATGTTGACTGAATATAACTTGGTCGTTTTGTTGGTCGCGGTGTTGTGGGTCCCGTCACATAACTTGTTGATGGTAGTTTTTGTGTTGTTTTCGTAATTGTTGGTCTTTTAACGTTTGTTTTATGTATTGTTGATGGACGATTTGTTGATTGCGACATCACAACATTGTGTAGAATTGATCCGCCGGCATTTGCTGGCGGCGGTCGTTTAGATGTCGATGAACTAAAAACATAACTTGTTGATGGCGGTAGTGTGGAAGTTGACACCGACTGTTTTATTAAATTAACTTGTGGCTTTTTTGTGATTATACTTACAGGTGATATTGGTGGTAGTAATGTCGATGACGGTATAGTTATACGATTACTATCAATATCACCAGATGATATTGTACCATATGAATTGGAAATAGTTGATTGAACATACATTGGTCGTACCGTTGGTTTCATACTATACACATAACTAGTTGATGGTGGTGGTTTCGTTGAAGTTGATGCTGGCAATTTTGTGGTTATATAAAAGCTCGTTGAACCATATTTTTCATGATCAATGGAATTTGTTTTTTTTTCTATTGCCGTTGAATCTGTTGACGATGACATTGTATTATATTGAGGTCCTGTTTTTGTATCATTCAGCATTAGTATAATGGATTCTATTGATTCAATATCATTTTCTGACATAGAATTTTGTGGTTTTGTTGAAGTTGCAGGATAACTATTGGTACTAGCACCATTAATATTAACAATATTACTATTACTTGTAATGTCTGAACTGACATTATTTTGATTTGGTTTTTCATGTGTTATTGTATGTACTAAAACGTATTCATTGTCATTAACATTAACTGGTTTAGGTTTAGGTTTAATAGGTTTAGGATATGTAATTCGGGTTGGTTTTTCTGTTGATGTTGTTAAATATTTATCGTATTCGTAACCATTTTGTTGATCATAATCATCGTTTTCCATTAAAATTGTATCTGCTGCTGGATGTGTTATATCACTATGTGAAAATTCTGTATTATCATCATTTAATAATGTATTTGCAATATAATTCATTCCGTTCGATGTAAAATCATTATTCGATTGGTATGTGGTTTGCGGTCGATTAGATGCATCATAAATATTATCATTTCCTGTTAATAATGTTGGTAATTCTTCATTATAAATTTGATGATTATAATTTATTGGCGTTGAACTGGGTGGTAAATAGAATAATGTTGATGATGGATAATATGTAGTTGGTGTTGTTAATGGTCTATTTTCAATATAAATATTACTATTATCAACATCAATAGTTTCTTGATAATGATTATTATTATTATTATTATTATTATCATTATTATTATTATCATTAAAATTTCCTAATTTGTTATTCACTAATTGATTATTATGACCATATGATTCATATGATAATGCTGCGGCATTATTTGATGATGCATATGATGGATTTTCTAAAATTGTAGGTGATTCAATTGATAATGGTAATTGACAACATGTACCAAAAAGAAACCTTTAATATTTTAAAAAAGAGAATACAAGTTATTGAATAGAAACTATTTAAATTAATTTAATGTTTTTTATTTTCAAATTTAATTTACCCATCCATACAGGCGCCAACAACTTCACCATGCCTTTGATTGCATTCGTGGTTAAACATACACATTGTTGGTCCATGTGATCTAGGATCTGAACGGGGCAATGTTCTAGATGCTCTACAAAATTTCGGTGTAATTCTGTAACCACCAAATAATTTTCTACCATCTAAAATAATAATTATTATAAAATTATTGTTAATTTCCGTTTAATTTGGAAAAAAAAAAAAAGATTAACGAAATTAATTTATAAATCATAATTCATTTAATCCAATATGTATTCGACCCAATTATAATACCGACATTTATAGTGTTAACTTGTACACCGCAAATGCAGTGCTGTGAGGAAATACAAAATATGATGCGAACTTGAATGGTTAAAACAGAAAAAAAAAAAAAGATTAATCAAAATTAATATACTTAAAAAAAAATAAAAAACTTAATCAAACGTTTCGAATAGACCATATTTGAATGAAATTGAATTGAAAGTGAAAAATGATCACCATCACAAACAAATACAAAAAAAATATTCAATGAAGATCATCACGTTTTTTTTTTCTGTTTTTTTTTTCTTTTTTCAAAACCTATACTTTTTTATTTACAAATAATTTAGAACAATAAACATCAAATTCTTATTTTCAATTATTTGCATCTATATTATATTTATACTCGTCACATCTATACAGATTATATTTTTATATATTGTATAATATATATATATATATTATATACAAACAATAACATTATATACTTTGTTGTTGTAATTTATATGTTTATCTATATACATACGGTTGAGATATTATATCGGTTAAAACATTTTACTTTTCCTTAAATAATATGTGGGTTAACTTTTAGTTTCAAGCGTAAAGAATGCTGATGGTTATAATTATAATCAATATTATGAGAAATATTTAAGCATAAATAATTATTTTGTATTTTATATTGAAATACCTACTTTTATTATTATTATTTATATTATATTTATGCTGTTTTATTATCATTATTATTCTTTTGATTTTTAAATACTTTTTATATAATTTGCATACAATTACTATATATATTCCGTACACTGTCATTTAAATATGAGTTATGATTTATTATTATGTATAAATAAAATAATAATAGCTGCGGCATTGAAATACATGGTTGATATAATGAATGAATTTATTTTTGATACTATCCTTTAAGTTATTCATAATAGTTTAATAGGGTCAAACTTATAGTTTTATCACCCGGCTATTTCAATTATATGTATTTCTATGTAGAGGATATTATAAGTATATCTTAAGATAGTATATAGAAGCTATTATGTGCCGCAGTAATATCTTATCGAGATTATTGTCTGTCGGTGTGCTTATTGTATGTTGAAGTAATTTTGTGTCTATGTTATTGTACGTTAATGTTCTTGTATATGTCGAAGTTAATGTGTATCGACTTTAATACGCAAAGTGTCGATCCTATGCCATTATTGTTTTGGTGTTTAGGGGATGCACTTGATACTATCACATAACAATTATATCCGCCATCTCTGTGGATATGAGATATGAGAACCCTAACTTTTTTATTGTGGATTCGCATTCTACTTCCCACAATACATAAATTTGAAAAATTTTGAATTTATTAACACATTTTTAGTAATTCATATATAAAAAATATAGTAATTTTTCAAAAATCGAAAAACGTGCGTATATTGAAGATATCATACCAAATTTATCACCACACGCGCCATCAACAGGGATCACGGACGCAGATAACTTTTTTTGCTCGATAGAATTTCCCTGTCCATAAATATTGAAAGTTTATTTCAAACTATTTTTCCTACAACACTTAAATTTTTCGGCATATTAAACGGTTTCAAGTTAAAATAATTACTCTGTGTATATAATTATAATATTTTATATGTATTCTATAGTTTTGCTCTATAATATTATATATTTTTTTAACTATTTATAATTCGTATATTGTTACTGAAAATAAATATTTGTTAAATTGAATTTTACATTACATTGTTATATGTATAATAATAATAATATAATAATATGGTTCGCATATACACACATTAAATAAACTAAAAAATCTTTCTCGAACGAAAACAAACAAGTACAAATATAGAAATGGTACGTGATTCACGAGTTACCAAAAAAAAATAAAAAATAAAATAAAACCAAAACAAAAACGTAAAGAATGTCAGTCATTAATAAAAAAAAAAAAAATCAACAACAAATACCATTAAATTATTATAAGCGAAATTATATTTCATCTTCATTTATTCATTACACACATATATTATAATATTTTTATGAGACATATGTACGTCATTTGACCTAGTGGTCATTTTGCGACTACTTTAAAAAAATAAGCGAATGTATAACAATAACTAATATTAATTTTTTAGAAAAATTAATTTTAAGAAAAATATTAATTTTCATATATCGTTTATAGTTTTATACAATATATGAAAGCAATTTAACGCATTATCTTTATATTGTTGTGCTTTTGATTATTCCAGTTTTATTAACATAATTATAAATTCATTTCATATGTATGCACGTTCATTTATAAGAAATCAGGACGTAACGGAAATTTATTTAACATGTGTATTATTGGTAGTTAGCTAATAAGCTATAGGTATACTGAATAGGTGTGTGTAATGTGTATATTTAATATATATGTCAACATAATTCAATATCAATAGATTGTTTTAAACAATTTATATTTATATGGTGATAAAAATTATAAAACTTGTTAATCATTACTATACATACGTAGACACTATCTATCTATCTATAGTCTATAACTATATGATACGCGAACAAACGAGTATATATAAAATCAAATACTTGCCTATAGGTATAAATAAATATATAAAGCCATAAATATATAAACTAATTATAAATGTTTATTTATTTACTAAATCTAAATGTATTATTCAAATAAATAATTAATTATAAAGTTACACAACGTACTGAAATTTAAATTTAATTAATTTATTATAGATTACATATAGAAAAATGATTTATTTTTAAAATAAATGATTTCAAATGATTTTCTAATTCCTATATATATATAATTTGTAATATTCTGCTATATACATAATAATATAATACAGCAGCATGTCTTCTATTGACATAAGTATGTATATTTAAGAGGATTTTTGCACTATGTCCATATGATTCCTAGTAACACTGTCCGTAGTTTGTCCGCAATATTTCCGCATTATATATGTAGGAGTCCGTAGTTTCAATACGAGGAAATATCTATGGATTTCTTACGAATGTCAGGTGGAGTTTTATATGATGAGTGCAACTCTGTCCATGGATTTTTATAAAAAATGTCCTTGGATTATCTGGGTATATTTCCGATGATATTTTCTACGGATTAGAAGTATTTCTCGTTGCTATTATTCTACAGAATATCCATAGAATTTTTATTCAAATTTTTTGTGAGCGCAGATCCAAGGATTTTAACAAAAATATTTTTGGATTGTTCGTGTATTTTAACAAGTAACATCCGTGAATTGTCCATATTAGTAGAATAAATTTTCTTATGACTATGATGCCAAATCGCGGTTTGATTCAGTTTTTCATCGATAGACCAGAAGTTCTATGAGCACGGAATGAATATGCTGCCCGAACGATGGAAAAAATTCATCGATTATGCATTTTTCTTTTGTAATAAACAAGAAAAAAAATTGCGGATAAAAGCCATGAAAAGTCTTACAAAATTCTTCGGAAATATATCGATTTGAGTTGCTGGTTGTTTTAAAAATTATGAAAGTAATTTAAAAAGACTGAAGATTATAACTAGATAAGCGAAATATACAAAATATGAACCACTGCCTTGGATAATTAGTGAAATAAATTATGAATACAATACCGTGCGGATATATGTTGGACGTATTATCCAGACAATCCAAAGGTTTCAATTGATCTAAATAAAATACTATTATTTTAAGTGGAAAATCTATGGATGTTCTTTGGACAAATTCCAATATATGGATTTTTTCCACAGAAATTTTCCTCATTTTTTAAAGTACAAACAAATTGTTTCTAGGGATAAAATGAATCTATATATACTCCTCTATATACGCATAAAGTGTGAACACAATTTTATGTTATAAATAGTAAAGTGCTTTTTTTCTAATCTAATATATTATACGAATTTGATGTTGAATTTTTGTCGCTTAAATTATGACACCGACATCATGTTATTTTAACTCCAACTTTAACGTATCAAATATTTAAATTAAATTATCAATAAATATTTCCGCATATCCAGATTAAATAAAATAGTATCACACGCATATAAAGTACATTTTTTATTTGTGATGCAAACATGCAAATAATAAAAATGATCAGAATGGAATAGAAAATCGTTGGTAATTAGACTTTTCATATGTATGAATGCTATCAGGATCAGTTATATAATATAGGTCTTAAATCTATAAGTATATAGAGTTTAATATATATGATATTAAACACGGTACAACAATTAATACGTTCATTAATTGAAAGTTAATGTATTTACTATTGCGGTTACCATTTACTTATATACAAAATAATTCGACTTCAAAATAACATCGCACAAAGTGATTGTGAGTAAAATCGTAAAATAAATGATTATATCATAAGAATTAAGCAAACATCTACCTTTTGTAAATTGTACATCAAATGTTGTATTATTATATACTCCCATTCCGAATAAATCAAACTAACTGTAATGTGAATGTATGACAGATGCCTTAAATTCCACTCGGAGTAACTTGAACTGCACGCCAAAAAGATGGAGTTATTAAAATATGATTTGATTGCATTTACCAAATGGGTTGAAGGTTTTGGTCTTGGTGGAAGCTACATGCTATATGTATAAAACAAATTTAAAGCTATAAAATATACAACACATCGTATAGCTATATATATGATTAAACACGTCTGAATAATACATGATTTATTTTATATACATGCAAAAATTGTCCATGTGTCTTCCACATCATATGTATAGACGAAAAAAAAACATAAAAAAATAAAGCTGTCATGTTATTAAATCAAATACAACGTATTTTCCATTATTTTTAGAATTTTGTGTTGTACATATACATATAAACATAAATGCATAACATATATGGTAAAATACATTATTATCTGACAATATTTTGAAATGTAATCGAATTACACGAACATATATATTTATATATATTATCTAGGAAAAAATTCTCTATGGAAGTTTAACAAAAACAATATTATTTTAAAAATAGATTTGAATATGAATATATTTATTTGTATAATATACCTATAATATAATAGAAGTATCTATATTACATGAATATATATATGATCTGTATAATATTTTTGTATCTTTGTTAATGTATATATCGGCTATATTTGTTTACAAAAATATGTTTGATTTTTTATATATTGTAGAAACATCTAGTACTAGGATCAAAAGTTTACATGCGAAAACTGTTTTATAAAACATATATGTTAAATTTATTCATACAATATATTGTAGGTAAATGCATATGTATTATAGTATAGTAAAAATTACACAAAGTGTATACATATTTATATTGTATTATTATACCATCGTACTAACCCTATACAAATATATACCAAAAATATACGCAAATATTTTTATAAGATATTTTGTTTTGCATTAGTTTAGCATTTAATTTAAATAATAAAAATATTTTTTTTCTTGTGGTACTTTTTTGTTTGTGGTTTGTTATTTTGTTGATGATGAATTTTTACGTATATATAATAAAATTTATGTTTTATAAACTTTTAGGAAACATATCCGCAACAAAAAAAAAACAAAAAAACATTAATTTATAATTATTAGCATATTTTTTTTATATACGCATCTTCTAAATAAATGTTAAATATAAATACTGATTTAATTAGTCATTTATGGAAGAATATTCATATAGATACTTTCCATCAAATTATATCCTAAACGTTATCAAATGATAAACGTGATTTATGTAAAACCGTAAGATAGAAAAGTTTTTTTGTTACACGTTCAATTGTTAAACATCGTTTAAATTGATCTCTTTTAAAATGTCATTTGAAAAAGTCAAAATCGTTATAATTTAATACGTGATATAGTACATGTTTTTTAAGGAAATATTTTAAGAGATTAAATAATAAAATTTATACAATAAATATAGGCAGTATAACATTACATTTTTCGGGTATACATAGTAAAAACTGATGTATTGATAAGAATTTAAAAAATATTTTATTAGTTAAAATAATAAAATATTGATTATGACTTAAACCATAGAAGAAACTTTTCAAACCGTTCAAACAAATAAAAACATGTAATAATTGATTAAAAATATAAATATGAATGTGCAAATAATTAATATATGTATTTAATAGCAGCAATAGACAGACAATTTTCTTCTTTACATGTACTATGAATCAGTATTTTCTTTGATACTAACATACAATTATAAATGTAAACACAAAATATAGGTCATTACAAAAGAATGGTTTATTTATACAGTACAGTTTTAATGTGAAATTCAAATGCAACTTCATAATTGATAATATTACATAGGTGTAATCATTTCTCTATACCTACGCATACATACAAATTGTGTAATTTATATGTTTTAAAAAAATGGTAATTTTATTTTTAGAAAATAAAAGCAAAAAAATTCTCATTTCCTTCATTCCAGTTTCAAAAGTAATAATTATAAATTATCAATGCAAAAATTATAATAAAGAATATATTCGTTAAGTAAATATGCCACATCTACCAATGTATACGTATGCATTATTAGCATAGTCAAATACATTTATGAAAATGCTTACGTACGATACGACGTTGTCTTATATCTATGGTATATCTAATAACTAGAAATAAAATTAATGATAATTTTAAAATACACAACAAATAATTTTTGTATAAGTGATATAATAAAAAAGTGATAATAATCCGTTAGTTTTCTATTGGTATTTACTATATATACTAATTGATAACTAACGACACATATAAATAATGTATGGTAGATATTGGGTGTTTTTTTAAGCCTGATAGAACTGTAAATATGTTTTAAAAATAATATCATGTAAATGTGCACCAGAGGAGGAGGTCAGCAGTTAAATAAAGTGGTATCGATCGATTAAAGTTTTCTTTTGCCACTTTTTTTTTTTTATAGATTTGGTCGAACTCAGGATTGATTTTACCCAATTTTGTAAGCAGCGTTGTTGCGGTGTTAAATGTTTTATAATCAATTGTTAAACTATACAGAAAACAAAAGTTATTTATTTATATTAAACAATTTGTGTTTTAATTTATATTTAAAGTTTATCACACTAAAAACACATCCTATACATATTAATATATATAAAATGATAACATATAAAAGGTATTTAATAAAAATGTTATTATAATTATATATACATTTGTGACCAATTTATATGTTTGTATAATTTAATCGTTTTGTATATTCTCTAATGCTAAACATTACACGCACGTATCAGTAACAAATTTAATTATATATTATTTTTAATTTAAGCGTTAGTACATAACGTTAGGGGATAGAATCGATGAATTCCTCCCAGTAGTGTATTATCGTTTATATACCTTTTCGCATTTATGTTTTCGATTTGATGTGTTATTATATGTTAAAAAAATGCTCTGTACACACAGAATTATGTACAAGATAAAATAACAATCTATCATTTTATTGTAGATAAAATTTATTATTTTTTAATCCATCACGAAAATACATAAAAAAGCAAATAATTTCTACGCTAAGAATTTGTTCAATTAAATCAATCGTTGCAACTAAAAAATGGCTTTATGTAAGATATTTCCGTATTAGTGATTTTTGTTGGCACCAGTGTTTAAAGCCCACATGTGATGTGAAAAAATTTTCTTAATCTTTGTATACAATAATTTAAAAAATAATTTATGTAAAAAAATCTGCGGTTGCAGCTGACTAAATTTTTGGAAAAATGATTTTTGAAATATTTTGATTTTTGCATCAAATTATTAACGAATTTCCATATTTTGTTACCTGAAAATTAAATCAAATTCCAACATTTTATAAATGCGAGATTTTTAAAAATAGTTTTATGTGTTCAAAAAATATGTCCGATTTTCCTATCAATGTCATGAAAGATTAGAAATAAATTGATTTGTTTGGAATATGTTAAAAGTATTCATTATTTTCTTACATTTACCGTTGGTTATCCAAAATATGTTTGTCATAAATTGAATGGGTTTAACAATAAAAGAAAATAAATGTTAAATAAAATAAATTGGAATTATAATATTAATTAATAAATAAATGAAAGACAATTTTTTTATATAAATAGAATAATTTACAATTTTATGAATTTAATAAAATTCATGCATAATACTTGTGAAGGACATTTCTTCTGACAAAAATATAAATTTGTCGACCAAACTAAACATTTTTTAATTTGTGACAAAATCAATGATTATGATGATGATGAATTAATATGGTATTTTCAAACAATTATATCATAAGTTAGTATTATACAGATTTATTATTTCATTTCAATTAGACAATAAATCTCGCACCGACAGGACTCTTATCGAATTTAATCCCTTTGTAAACTAATACGCAAAAAAAAAATAAATAAATGTTGAACAAATTGATGCGCATATAATTTCACTTATTAAAAATAGAGAATATTATATTAAATCAGGAATTTCAAAAACCCGTATATAAACTTATGTATGGATGGTGTTAAGGAAATTTATAATATTTAAAAAGAAACTTTTAAATATTTTTTGACTCACTATTTTAAATAATTATATTATATTTTTATTTTATTATTCAAGTTTCTATCTATATATATTTGACTTTGACATTCTCATTATATGTATCATTACAATATGGTATATGTATATGGCATATGTTATGTATGTGTAATACCAAGAAACAGAAAGAAATTTGAAATTATTCAATAGTGAAATTTAACCACATAAGCCCGTAAGTAATCAAAGTTAATATCTATATCTATATACATAAGTTTTATGTCATATATAATATATATATTATTTTATTTTTAAATTAAGTTATTTTATTTTTATTTTATTATTTTATTAAATAATTTACTTAAAAGAAATTTTCAACAACAAAAAAATGTACAAATTAATTTTTTTATAATACGAGTATAACTGGTATATAGATATTATATTATTATATTACTTATAGATAGTAAATACATAAACATACATATAATATATGACTTATTTGTATATTTAATATATTACTTTTATTATTATGTAATTATCGAAACTTGCATTGATTTGGAATTGACATTATATACAGCAATTATTATTTGATTCGATAACTATACGTAAGTTGATTATAATATTTTATGCTTTTAACATATGCTAACATATATTGTATATAAAACATAAGTAGGATAGTATATATAAAAATTTAAAAAATTTAACATATGTTAATTTTTAAATTATAAAATCAGGTGTAACATGATTCTTTTTAAGATGTTTTTTTTTTTTTACATTTCATTTTTAAACAATAGACATTTACCGTTTTCATAAATCATTATAATATATATGCTCATATTGCATATTGTTCAAAATGTTTAAGAGTTTGAATAACAAGAAATTTGGTTGAATTAAAGAATATTTTATAAAACTATATTATTCATATTATTATTATTATATATCTGCAATATATTATCGTAACATATATATGCTGATGCATACATACCATATATATGATACTTATAATTATTTTGATCTGGAATTTATACCGGAGAATTGTATTCGATTTGTTATTTTTCTATTCAAGCAATTTTTAAATTAAAATAACTGTATTTTATAATTGTTATCATCTAATTAAATACTTGAGAAAATTGCATATTTATTATGCAATTGTTTGTTTAAAATTGAGCATATTTTTTGTTTATTTCTTAAATTTATTTTGAATGTAATATACCATACATAAATTTCTTCCAAATTAATAACCTAATAGATACATATTTAATTTTTTAATTAAATTTTGTGCCGTACTATTTAGATTGAGATTAGTAATATATACCATATAGGAAATACTAATATTATTTAGATATTCTTTACATCGAATTTTGTATATATTTGTAACTATTATAAAAATATATATATACAGAGTGTCCACGAGCGGTGCGCACTACCTCAAGGGGTGATGGGGGACATAATTCTAAGTCGAAATTACTAAATAACATTTTTCGATTTGGCGCTCTGTTTTCGAGATACGGCCTTAAGAATTTTTCTCGGCAGTCTCATCATTAATGGACCAATAACTTCAAAAGTAAGGTAAATACAGAAAATGTATAGTAGACCGAATTTGTAGAGAATTAAATTTTGAATTAAAATGTGTTAAACATTTTTTTATAACTTTCTTCAGTTTCAAATTATTGAACAATATAATTGAAAAATTAACTATGTTTTCTCAAAAATTTTGTAATAAAATGATTTTTTGGAAATATCTAATGGAGTAAAATATTATTTTTATATCAGAAAAGTAAAACTAAATTATTTCGTTACAATTTTGTAAAATATTTCATTTAGCTATTGCTAACAGTTTAAAAGTTAAATATGTTTGAAAAAGAGGTGTAAATGTAGAAATAAAGAAACAACAAACTAAAATTATAACTATTTGGAACAAAAGAATAGTAGGCTTGTTTAAATTTCGTTTATTCATAAGCAAATAACTAATACTCTTCTTTTCTTCCAAATAGCTATAATTTTAGTTTGTTATTTCTTTATTTCTACAATTACACAACTTTTTCAAACATTTATAACTTTTAGATTGTTAGTCATAGCTAAATGAATTATTTTACAAAATTGTAGAGAAATAATTTAGTTTTACTTTTCTGATATAAAAATAATATGTTGCGCCATTAGATATTTAAAAAAATTCATTTTATTATGAAATTTTTTAGAAAACATAGTTATTTTTCAATTATATTGTTCAATAACTCGAAACTGAAGCAAGTTATAACAAAATTTATAACACATTTTAATTCAGAATTTAATTCTCTACAAATTCGATGTACTATAAATTTTCTGTATTTACCTTACTTTCGAAGTTATTGGTCAATTAATGATGAGATTACCAAGAAAAATTGTTAGGACCGTATCTCAAAAACAGAGCACTAAATCGAAAAATGTTATTTAGCAATTTCTACTTAGAATTATGTCCCCCATCACCCCATTGAATAAATGCGCACCGCTCGTGGGCATCCTGTATATATTGTACATTGGTTTTGAATGAGGTTACAAAGTTAATTAATAGTTTGAAATTATTAAAAATTCTTTTCGATATTTCGTAACGCATATATTATAACATATGTGGTCAAAATTTATTTACATCTATAAATAAATCTGTCTACCAAACAACATTAACAAAACTTAATATAATATAGTTATTTATGTTTGGCAGAGCAAAAACCAATACGAAAATTATGCAAATATATATTTATGAAATTCAAATTTTTTGACAATTTCATACATTCGCTTATTAGTTTTATCCTTATTTTTATTTGTAAACATAGATGTTAAATATGTTATAAATGGGTGACTACTGCCGATTACTACATTATACTTTCTTCTTATATCAAAACAATTGTTAAATTGCACATAATGTATTTATATATTATTCTTTAGAGCATAAAATTGTGCTTGTATAATAAATTTATATCAATAACATATTTTTATATTATGGTTTTATATGGTATAAGACAAATATTGTATAAATAAAAAACCTACATAACATATTATATGAATATTTGACATACATTAATATATTATTGTTGTTTTTAATATTGTCTTGTATATAAAGAATTTAATTTAATTTTTTTCTGTTTTGAATTTAACATTTTTTTAATGGGTGTGTGTGTCTGTATAGTCGTCGCGCTGTTTTACTTGTGTGTATAGATTTATTTTTTTTTTTAACATGGTCTAAAAGAGACGTGCTACACAGCACAGTAACCGCATATCATATACGTTATATATATAAAATACATATGTATACCTTATATATTTATATAGCATTGTATATAACATTATATATAGTAGTTAGTAGCCAAAATACGGAACCAGAATTTCAAAAGAAATCAAAGAAAATATATACTGATAATTTTGTTCCATTTTTCTAATTTCTTTTTTCATTTGTTGTTTCAAAAACACAGGTATTACATTGTTGATTTTCTTATTATTATTATTATTATTATATGTATTATTATTATTATTATAATTCACTTTATATATGCGCAATATTATAATAAAACTTGTTTTATTCTTTTCTTCTTCTCAACTCTCGAGAATACATGTAACAATAATAATTTTGCGAAATAATAATAAAAAATACAAAAAATAATGGATTGATATTATTAATATACATTTTATATTGTTACAATATATTATCATGCAATTGCCGGTATTTATAATTTATATATGAATATACTGAAATAATGCACAAGTGTTTTAAAATAAAGAATCTATTTTTCTATATATTTCACATAGATATAGTTAATATCTATAACAAATGAAAATATGATGTTCATTTGGCATGAATTTTATGTTATTGAATAATTTTTGTTGTTATTGTTGTTATTATTATTATTATTATTATTATTATAATGAATTATATAGTAAACATACCTACCATTCATAGGCATACAAATATATATGTAACATATGTGTACTATATTGAAATAATAATATGAAATATATATAATCTATGTATCTATCTATCTATATAAGAGGGTAAAAGGCGAAGAATATATTAAATAGAAAATATTCAATATAATTAGTTAGTGGTGGTATAAGGATTTATCAGAGATAAAATATTAGTTTTATATTGTTATATGCAAAATATATAATTGGATATATATTTACATGTGTGCATATTAAATAGTGATTTATTATTATTCCAAGTTTTCTTTAAGGATAAACAAGATTTAATAGTTGAATATTTTTCTACATTATGGCATAGTAACTTTCTGTAAAAGAAAATCTTATGGCTCAATCAGAAGATATGAAAGATATAGTGAAAATTTCCATTTATTGTAAAATTAAATTAAAAATCTTTCAATTTAATTTCAATATAGTTTGAAACAGCTACCAAATTTTCAGAAATTAAAAATGACTATATTTTCCTACATAATATTATACGCAACATATCGATTCAAATAAATTCATAATTGAATTAATCTAAATTTCAATGGAACGCATTTAACAAGAACTTATTGTTGTAACTGTGTAAAATGTGTATATTGTGTATTTAATAATAATTAAATAAATCCTAAAAATTAACAGCAGCTAAACATATCCTGATGACCTATCAATTTTTTGGTTTTTATAAATTCGTAATTGTTGCTACACGAATAGGAACAATTTAAGGAAAAGTAAATGTTTGCACCTCAACCTCTATCAACTATATAGTCTTAAAAAAATGTATATTAATTATGACGAAATCGAGGTAATTCAGTGAATATATAAATACACTGCACAAGTGAAATGAAAATTTAATTAATTGTAAAATACTTTGGTAACACAAATAAAACAAAACATTAACAAATTCAAAGTTATTGTGTTTTCAAAGTAAGCAAGAAAACTAAACTATAAATAAATTTGCTTTTAAATTGTGTATATAAAATATATGAGATGGATTGCCCAAATAACATTTATATCATTATTCTATATTTCTATAATAATGAAATCTAATCTAACAGAGTATACAAACTAATATAATTTCATAACAATTTCAATCATAATTAATTAACTCTGCACATACACATACAAAATCTTATAAAATTCTATATGTTGAAACATTAATTTATTTTACTTATTTCTGGTACTGTTTAGTTTTTCTTTTACTATTCGTACAATATAAATTATAAAATTAAAGAATATTTAATTTTTTTGGTAATTTTTCGTTGACTTTTTCGGTGTCATTTTAAATAATTCATATATGAACGTATTTTATAAAAGAAAAAAGTTAATTAGCTCATTAATTCATCACATACAATAAACAGTACCCATAATTTGGTATTATAATATTAATACTGAGAATATACATAAGTTTAAAAAATAAAAATTTTAAGAAAATATATATGTTAATGTAATTTCTTTGATTTATAATAATCCGGTATCAATAAATAATTTTTAGATTGTTACTTGAAATTTATTTAATAACGTTTTATTGCCGCGCGTATAACAAAAGATTAAGATAATTAATAGTATGTTCAAATTAGATTAATTATAAATGGAATGATTTAAAAGAATTATATCAACGGTAATATTATATAAAATAGTATAAAAAATATATGTAAATAAATGAATAATTTTAAAAATTTGCGAACAACTTGTAACTCACTTTGTATATAATATTTACAAACAATATAATTTTCGTATACATATATAAACTATTAAATATTTTGTCCTAAATATAATTTATTGTATTTTAAGTCAACATAATTAATGCATTTGTGTACCATATTATTTAATATGGAAAATTTGGTCAAATTATTTAACATATTTATTTTAAAATAAACAGTTTATTTCAATTTGAAATACATATCTTTATATCTGTGAAAGATAAAATACTTTCACTTTTATAAATACACATATTTCAAAATTCGTTTTCAATTATTGTTTATTCTATATATATTATGTATTTTTCTATGTATTATATAATATTCAATATTCTTGATGAAATTTATTAAATTGAAGAATTAAATTTCTCTCGTTTTGTCATACGGAATTATGTCAAAACACATATGCAAATTTCAATTTTTTTTTTTTTACCATTCATACATATCTATTATAAAAAATAAATATAGAAAGCGTATAATTACAGAAAGAAACAGAACTCATATATTATTTTGCACTTTTTAAATAAATGCATATATAAATAAATTCTGTGCTCATAAAAACTATAATTATATTTTGTTGTGCGATATTTGAATACAAAATTAAAATTAAATACAATGCGCTGTTTAATATACGTATTTTTTTTTATTAATTACAATAAATACACATATAATATAAATTTTATAAATATATATTAATTAAATAGACACACAATAAAAGACATGGCAATTATGGCATATTTATATATAAAAGTTGTAATTGAAATACGTATTATGGATGGCATCGAACATGTGTAATTAATTGTTGGTCAAATTTTTAACTATTTTCTTAAAATTTTTAATATATTGTATATAACATTAAAATTTAAGTTAATTATCAATCATAAAATATAATTATTACGCTCATTACCATTCTATGGCAGGTATATAATTTAAAAAAAAAAATTGTTTGTAAACAGAATATATAAAATTTCGGTTTTGCAAATAAAAACTTAAAATTAAATAAATTTTCAAATCCTATGGTATAATAATATGTTATTGCCATTGTTACGGACGGGGATAACGAAAGTGTTAAGTTATCACTACAGCTTAGCAGTATATGTGATTGAGGAATTCTTTTCGAAGAAAACCCATTGTTATTATTGTCCATGCTTCGTAGTATACCATAGTAATATTTTCTGTTGTTTCTTTACACATAAATAACATATAATATTTTTAGCTATTTCTGTATAAATAAATGCAATGCCTGACAAAGAAATGTTTCTGTAACAGTGGTAACGAGTGAAAAAAATGTTTTCAAATTGCAATATCACTATATTTTTCTGGTAGACGAGTTAAAAGTAGATTACATTATGAAAAACAATTCAAATGTCCATTTACTAAATTTTCCGGAAAATCGACTTTTAAGAATTATAATATTTTCTTGAAATACTGGCCATGGTTTTAACGGATTGCCTGTTTTGTATACAAAATTTCAAATTATAATAAATTTTCAATCATTCATAGAAGAGATTTTTAAAATCCATTCACACGTTCAAAAGCGATGACCGATTTTCCATTTGATGTCATTGAATTTGTTTTTATGAAATAATTGAACTGCATACATTTTTTGTACCATTCGGTTGTCAACTTTATACAGTACCATAAATTTCGTTAAAATTGCTCTGTCATCGATTGGATAATCGGTTATATCATTCGAAAGCTTGAATCTATTTTAAAAATCTCTTCTATGAAAGATAGGAAATTGATTATAATTTGTGATGTTGTACGCAAAAATTTCCCGTAAAAAAACTATGGCCCGTAATTAAAAAAGGATAATAATTCATAAAAATCGATTTTCCGGAAAATTTTGTTCGGTGAACACCCAGATTTTTTTTTAATAATTTAGTTTAATTTGACCCAGTTTATACGAAAAATAAGCGGACAATAAAAACTGAATGCTATTTTTCAGCCTTTGCCACTGTCCAGTGCAGGTAACCCGTCTATGTATACGTACTGTTAACAATTCTTTCTAGTGCATGTCATACATGCGATAGAATAAATTTATTAGTTTTATTATTAGTTATATAATTTAAAAAAGAAATAAACATAAAAATTTGCCGGGATAGTTATAGTAGAGTATGCAGTGTGTTTTCTTTATTTTATAATTCAGTAGACTTTTTAGATTACATTATAAATGTTTATTGAACAACGTTTATGGTACAGTGTGATGTCATATCTTATACTGACTGGAGTGTCCAGTATTAACAATCGTATCACTTTTAGTCTATTGTGCGTTTGCCATGAATATCCACTTAACTCTGCCCAGTGATGTATGTAAGTTGATCGCCTAGATATACGCCAAGTTAAACTCGTACAATAGAGTTACAATTTTTTTAAAACATGTAACAAACATATTAGCAGTTAAGTTGGAAAATTACTTTGTATTAAATTATTTACAATAATAATTCACCAAACTGATCTGTATACTTTTATATACATATGATTTATTTATTCAATTATTCTTATATACGTGCATTATCAATATTGTTGTTGGATGTAAAGATATTATATTAATCTCGTTTATCATTATATTTAAAATTTTGATTTTCGGTTTATCATCGAACAAACAATTGTAGTAATTCTAGTATGAAATATAATGACAAAAGTTTTTACCCGCGTGTAAATATGAAATCGATACATTCGAGTTAGATGGCACTCGTCGTAACCATTGCACCTGTCCACAATTAGTAGAATATAGTTATAAATAACTTGAAGTTATTCTTATTTCACAATTTTTTTTATATAAGATTTCAGATTCTATTATTATAATTATTATTATTATTATTACAATCAATGCAATCATAATTTATATTAAAAGACTATTACACATGTGTACATAATAATCTTTTAAATATATTACAAAACATTCATGTTTAATAGAAAAATAGTATGCCATAAAAAACCGGTTTATATATCTCACAGCATCTTATAAAATGATAATATTTTTAATAGCGTATAATAATACTAAATTATAAAATCGATATCATATCGATATCTAACTTTTTTAATAGCGTTTTTATATTTATTTATGCTCACTCGTATATATTATATATTGTATATATACTAAAAACACATACTCATTATTATTATTATTATTATTATATTATTATTTTTTAATCATATATATGATATATAGTCGGTTATGTGTAAATATAAAAATAATATTTTAATATGTATAAAATAAGAAAAGGTATGTGTGTTACTGCGTGCTATGTTTGTATTGGGAGATATATAGAAATTACACTTCACTTCCGACCCTATTTCATATACATACCTATATTATTTATTTATATTATTATTTACATACATTAATATTTATTTATATGTACATATGCGTGCATACATATATATAATATACAATTTTTTTTAAATTCAATTTAACCAAAAATGGCACAATAAATAACAATGTACATGTGTAGTATGTAATATGTATGCAACGCAGCATATATATATATCAATAAAATAATGTAATATATCAAGTGAAATTGAATGTCAATGCGAGAGGAAAATAATAAATAAGTAAAGATATAATTTAATTTATAATGTCTACGACCTCGACCACAAATTACTATCCAACATATACATAAAACATATAACATACATATTGTATATAAACGACCCACATTATATAGGTCAAGTCAATGACATGCTGCACACACGAGGAAAGTTGTTAATAATATAATAATAAATAATAATACATAATAATATATATTTTTTTAAATATATATATATAAAATGATTCAACAAGTGATTTGATACTATTATAAATTCAAAAATTATAAATAATAACAGTGAAGCTTTTATGTATTTTAAAAATTTCAAGATACACACACAAACAAACAAACGAAAACATATTGATAACTGATAAATATGAGAAGAAGAAAAAAAAAAAAATAAGGCATTACACTTACCACGATCATCAATTGTACTTAATCCATTAACACATCCTATTATAATAACTGTTATGTATAGCACAAGAATCCACTTTTTAGCATTCATTTTTATTAATTTTAATTTATTCATTTTGTATAGAATTTTTATTTTATTTTTTTATTTTTTTTTTAAGATTAACAAAAAAATAATATACAAATTTTATTGTTAAATAATTTATTTATATATACCAAAAAAAAAAAAAAAAATTAAATTAAATAATAACCAAATTCTACCGCAATATTAGAAATATAATTTTGAAAACAAAATTTTCTATATATATTTATAGAAACAAAAAAAAAACAACAATAATCACGCACTAATTTGTTTGTACTAAATTTTTAACTTATAATTAGTTAAGCACATATTGATAATGTATTTGAGGTTTTTTTTCTTTCTTCTATGCGTACCTGAAGCGTTATATATTATTTTATTCCAATTTTACCTAAATAATTTTATTTAGAAATAATTTCACTTTTCCCGATATTGTATGAAAACGGATCACATATTTTATTGTGTTGTTGTGTATACCTAAATTTGTAGATTTTCCAAAAATTTAACTATTAATTATGCAAATTAAATAAATTATTAATATTAAAATTTTGCCAAAACACTAAAATTTAATTTAAAAATATAATTAAAACGGAAACTTTTTTTTGTTTTTATTAATTTAATTAAATTTTTATTTTTTTTTTTTTTTTATCGTAAATTTCTTTTCCTATACTTTTGTTTTTGTTTTGTTGCGACCTTCCACAACCAATACCCGAGTTCAACTAATGTCTTTAAATGTACCTCCATCAGTTAACTTACTGTTTATACTTGCTTCCTCAACAAAATCATTTATAAAAATACATATATAAAATTTATATATAGATAATATTTACGTTTACGTCTTTTTTGCTGTTTTTATGGTAAGTCGCTTTTTTTTTCTTTTTTTTTTAAACATACAAAACAGAAAACATTGTATATAAAGTTAAGTTAAAATGAGAAATGAGTAAATAAACTACAACACAATTTTTTTTTTTTCTTTTTTTTTACTTTAGTTTAGTTAAAATATTATATCTAATATTCTTAATTTAATCTCTATCTCCTCTATACAAATATATTAATATATAGAAATATATATAGAGATGTACAGCCGATGAGTATTATTATAATATGATTCGTATTATATGCAAATTGCAAAATATTTATTAACTGCGAGAGTATTTATAAATTGATATTCATTTGTGATTTGCATATCAAATAAACTGAAAGTAACTGCTCGAATTATAATTGTTGTGTTATTATACTTTAAATAGTTAGTTACCAGACCACTTTATGTTCGCTATATATATATTGTGTGTAAATATATTTTAGCAAAAAAAAAAGCAACATGGGATGTGTTTGTATATTGAGAAGAGTCAATTTAAATATCGAACTTAAAGGTTTATTATTTAGTAACAATATGGCAATTTTTTGAATTTACTGAAAAAATTTAATTTTTAATGTCCATCAAAGAGTATAGTTGTTTTACGAAGTTCTCAAATTTGTGAACAATAACTATCAAATGTGCTAATGCCTATATTTTCGAACGTAATTATATTACACAAACCATGCCATTTTTCTTATAAAATAGTAAATAGCGAAAATTATATTCAAATTATAGCGTATGCTATAAGGGAATGGTATCCACAGACTAGGCACAGATTATGAGATGTATGATATTAAGTTGTAAAAGCGTTACTTATAGGTCATTACTTTGACTTCAATGAAATTAATAGCGATGTCGTGAAATAACACAATAAATTTAAAAATGATTCAATACAGCATATTTTATAATTTTTTCAACATTCAGAATTTGTTTTAAGCGTGAAAAATAAACATAACTTAATACAGTGCAGATCATATTTCTAAATTACAATAAAATAAAAATGTTTATAATCTATTTTTATATGACTATCTCAATGGGAAATTTTTTGTTAAATTTTTAATTTTTCTGATGTCAACGAAAATTAAAAAAATACAATAACGCCGATATCCGGAAAATTTGATATATTTTATAGAAAATAATTACTAATTAAATTTGATGTTATTAAATAATTTGAAGTGTTGAAATAATAATAATATGAAAATTTCAATTATACCAGTATACCATATATTGTACTACAATTATACATGAATGACTAAATTTTGTTAGTGATTGATGTGTGTATTTGTTAATTAAAATATATGATGATTAATTTTTTTTAAACATTTTTTAGAAATTTAATACGTCATTTTTTTTTTGGATATTATTTCCTAGATTACATATTATTTAAATGTAATTGTTTATGTATTTATTTCAGCGACAAAACGACAGATAAATCGAGTATGACAACAATGATATTTCATAATTACAATATAATATCCATAAAAAAAAAAGTAAATAATTGTTCCTCACAAATTATATAAATATCACAATTTTGATGATATGAAAAAATATTTTCATTATTTTTCATATAATTTAAATTATAATTCGTGTAATATGGAATCAGAAAACGAATATCATTTAAAATATGATGTTGCACGATATTCAGATATTAACAATATGTCTTCACATACAACTATATGTCACCCACAAAAATAATTGAATAAGAATACAGTGTCTATCGAAACATATTTTTGCAGAATAATTGGTAAATCGTTTTATATTCACATATGGAGTAATTTACCAATTTGACTAGAAGAGAGATGCCGTAAAACTATAATAAGGGCATTATTGCGGTCAACCCGAATATAATTCAAAATCTATTCTATGTAGAGGATTACAATAGATTTAGATACTCGGTTGAAAATGTTGGACTATTTTTTAAACTATTTTTGGTTGCATATAGGGCCACACCGAAATTTATTTAAAAAGTAAACTCTAGAAAGTTTTAAAATAATAATCAAAGCATTATAGATTAAATTTTAAACCTAAAAAGTTTAAAAATATTGTTGTCGAACCGAAAAGTTCGTTTTTTTTTAAACTTCGAGGTTTCAAAATACCGAAAATATAAACTCAAGTGGTGCGTCGTATTTTATCAATACATAATAACACCATTTTGATTTTAAAATACATAACAGAATTTTGTAAACGTAATTTTATAATATGTTCAATTTTTGGTTGTCAAAGGTGTTTTAATCTTCGATGGTTTAAAATACAGTTTTAATCCTAAAATAATGATGTTATTACTTAAAAATGATACCAAAATAGTTTACAATATTGTACAAATATGAATTTGGTTTGAAAATTAATCTCAAATGGTTTAAAAATCGACATAAATTTCATTGTGTTTATTATTTAATATTTCTTAGTTTATAAAAAGCGTGCGTAAACGAATTTTGGTTTATGGATTAGTCCAAGATTTTCCATCGCGTAGGTCTCAGAGCAAATAAGATGAACCGGTTCGTTTCGTCTGTTATTTTAGTTAACTAAACACTTTTTATAATTATATTTTTAAACATCAATTGATATTGAAATAATATTGAACATAAAATATTACGAAAATATATATGTAGTTGATTTTTATCTTTTAGCAAATAGCACACATGAAAATTTTCTTGAAATTTATTTTGATTTTCCCACAGTTAAATTTGTTCACAATTACCTTTAGAATTACAATATTATTACGTTTAAAATTGTTTCGGATATGTAAAATTAAAGACATTCTTATAGAAATGTACAAATACAAATGTTTTAATTTACAGCTTTTACTTCAATTTATTTTATTATAAAATATAATGGATTAGGGATCTACTTTAATAGATCGATTAAACTCCATTTGTTTTTCCGCAGCAACAACTGCATCATGAGATTTAAGATTTAAATTAATAAAAAGCAATATTTGCACACAAAATGCACTTCAATTTAAAGTATTATATATAAAAAAAGTATAAAACCTTAGGTTTTAATTTACATATAATTTTATGTATCTTAATTAATTATTAAAATTTGTCTACCTAAACTATATTCAGGTAAACTTCGTTACTTTTTATATACATATATTTATTTATTATATATATGTATTGTATGAGTGATTCAGTCAAATCCTGTAATTATTTATTAAATAAATTTTTATATAATTTATGCCTATAATGACTATTATTAAATCTATAAATATTGTAAAAAATACAAAAGATGATAAAATCAATATAAATTTTTACCGGACCTTATTCCGTATACCTACAAAATGAATAGAAAAACTAAAATATCTCAACATAATCAAAAAGTGAATGTTGTCAATTTTTTATATTTATTAATAATAATAATAATAATTTAATGTGTATGATTAATTATAATTATTTAAATTATTCTCTATTTTGATTTTGATGCTTTTATGTTACTCGCTAACTCTAACTCTGTATTATATAAAATATACAATATAATTATAAAATTAAATATAGGTTGTATCGTTTTTGTTACATCCTCCTACATACTACACCATAATAATAATAATAATAATAATTATAATATATATTAAAACAAAATGTGTGTATAGTTATTATATTTTATAAATTAATTTAATTTATATGAATATACAATCAACTAATAAATCATATTTTATTATTGATTACATTACAAAAGAAAAGATAAAGAGAAATTATTTCTTTCACTTTTCATTAAGAATATCATATGATATGATTGTCACTATACAAAGCGCAAAGCATAAATTATGTGTAACAATAATAATTTAAATATTTTAAAGAGAATTTGATTAATGAAATATAGGTTTTTTTTATTTTTTTGTGTTAAGTTAATAATTATAAATATAAATATATTTTACTGTGTATTTTAAATTTAAAATATAAATACAAAACTATATATTGTATTATAAAATTGAACGATGAGATCTTGCTTAGCAAATTTTAAATAATATTATTTATTAAATGCTTTTGATTTTATTTTAAATTCAAATTAAATAAGAAAAAAATAATTCAAAATTATATACAAAAATATATAAAAGAGATGTACTTTCACGTTTATTTTATAAATAATATATACTTGCACAATTACAATTCATTTTTCAAAAAAATCTATTTGTGGTATTGATCAGTGCGGTTATATGTGATATTGTGTATATATGATATAGTTTATTCTTATTCATATACAGGGTGTCGACGAGCGCATTCCTTCAAACGCGTGATAGGGTACATAATTCTAAGTCGAAATTACTAAATAATATTTTTCGATTTGGGGCTCTGTTTTCATTTAGCTATGACTAACAGTTTAAAAGTTATAAATGTTTGAAAAAGTGGTGTTATTGTAGAAATAAAAAAATAACAAACTAAAATTATAGCTATTTGGAACAAATAAAGAGTATTCGGTATTTGTTGATGAATAAACGAAATTTAAACATGCCCACGATTATTTTGTTTCAAATAACAATAATTTTAGTTTGTTATTTCTTTATTTCTATAATAGCACCACTTTTTCAAACATTTATAACTTTTAAACTGTTAGCCATAGCTAAATGAAATATTTTACATAATTTTAGCAGAATAATTTAGTTTTACTTTTTTGATATAAAAATAATATGTTGCGTCGTTAGATTTTTAAAAAAAATCATTTTAGTACGAAATTTTTCAGAAAACATAATTATTTTTCAATTATATTGTTCAATAACTTGAAACTGAAGCAAATTATAAAAAAATGTATAACATATTTTAATTCAGAATTTAATTCTCTACAAATTCGGTCTACTATAAATTTTCTGTATTTACCTTACTTTCGAAGTTATTGGTCCATTAATGATGAGACTGCCGAGAAAAATTCTTAAGGCCGTATCTCGAAAACAGAACTCCAAATTGAAAAATGTTATTTAGTAATTTCGACTTAGAATTATGTCCCCCATCACCCCTTGAGGCAGTGCATACCGCTCGTGGACACCTTGTATACATATATGTGTATCAAATATAAAGTGATGATATTATTAAATTATTATATTGATCACAAAATGTACGTATATTTGTTGTAAATAAAGAAATAAATTTTTTTTTGTAAAATTAAAACCAGTTTCCAATTAAATATTAAAATCAAATGTAATAGATTTATATTTAACTTTATACTATTTATATAAAATATACACAAATACCTGCATGTTGTCGAATTGTTAAACGGCATGATTATATGTATATGATTGCAAATTTGGGCCACTAGTACACTTTATTATAGCGGTATTCAAATATACCATTCTTCATCACACAACATTTCATACACTTGTACATATATATTTTTATGTATATGTACGTATATTGAATATATATATTTTTATTCAAGTTTAGTTAAGCATATACAACATATATATACATATTTTGTATGTATTATTTATATACTGGTCAGGTATATAATACATTATATACATTTAAAGTGTTCTTGGACTTGATCGTGAATTTCTTGTTTGTTTCGTTTTTTTTATTATTATTATTATTTATTAATAATTGTTATTATATTGTTATATATTTATAATATGTTTGTGTATTTTCCATAGTTTGTGTTGAATAAACAAAATATATTGTAACATTATAATTTTTAATAATTTCATTTATTTATATTATATAGACATATTTTATTATTTCTTTAATTTGTTTATACACAGAGGTTTTATCCATATTTATATATGGTTTAAGTTATTGATTACTTAACAGGTTGTATATAATAAATAATTGTTAAACATTTCTATATATATAATTTTACAATGCTGCGAGGAAAATAAATATTATACCAATATTTAATATTGTATATAGTTAATTTATTTATTATACTAAAATAACTTAAAACACTATATATATATACATATGTTTCGCAGTAAGTCAATAAAACAGTATATTATATCTATATGCTATATACTACTATAAATCTTAAAGAATATTAAATGATCTTATTGTAGAAAATATATATATCTCGTTGCTATTATGAAATACATGTGTGTGTAATATATGGTATATATATCATACACATATAAACGTTACTGATGATATAGCAAAAAATAAAATAATAACTGGAGTATAACACATAATAGTAACGTTAATTTATTTTAATTAACAATAAACAAATTTTTTCGAAAATTTTCGATATATAACTTTGCAATAATATATACTCGCACGGATACATATATAAAATATGCTAATAATTGTTATTAATTATTAATCTATTTTTATATGAACCAATCCAAAATTCAATAGATAGATACAATACCACCGTGTGCGCGCGTATACACTCAAAATGATAATTAAAATAAAATCATAGAAATACAAAAAAATGTATGTCATAATCTTAACGTTTAAAGTTAAAATTATAATTTACTGATTTTTTTTTTTTTGAATATATTCATATAGTTTTCATTCATTACTTAATTGAATAAAAATTGACTACTTTTTATTAATAAAATTAATTTTTAAAAAAGAGAACAAACAAACGATTCGTATTTATGTTGTATATATGAATACGCCTATATATTTATTATTATTAATTAAAAACTGCATTATGTATATTATGAAAATTATATATATATATATTAATAGTAAAATGTGAGTTGTGTATATTTATTTGAAAGTATTTGTACATAAATACTAATAATCATTTGTTATAATACGAAAGAATTGTATACCGATGTGGGAAATAATATAAAAACATATAGTTTTATATATGAATGATTATTTATTTCTTATAATTAGTTGATTCTTTATTGAACTCGCTGTTATATTTTATAATAACAAACTATTTAATTTTATTTTATTTATATAATAATAATAACTTTCTTTGTTTAATAGTTTAATAGTTTGATCAATCAATAATAAAAATTATAATGCTTCTTCGATTGTTGTGTATGGATCTGTGATATAGACCACCAGTTTTTTTTTTTTTTTATGTTAGGTGGTTATTACAATATACCACATTATATACTAAAATTTCTGTAACTTTATTCATAATGAGTGCGGTATTTAGAAAAAGAAAGATATTTCATTCAAATTATTTTGTATATGTTTAACGTCATAATTTGTTACAAACACAATGACACAAATATTTAAATTTTTTCATTCAGTTATTATATGTAGTGTGATGATGCAGATATTTTTCCAAAACATCCGACTTAATTGTTAATTAATATTTTGTAATTTATTTTCCCAATGAAAATAAGAATATATTGATTTTTAAAAAAAGACTTTAATAAAATTAAAAATTTTTTAATTCTGCTTACAAAACAAATATTAATTTTAAAGCTCAATTTTTTAAAATCCAAATAAGTCATAAAATTTTAACGTGGAAATGCGACTTTAAAGTGAAAACTTCTAAAAATCTAAATTTTAGTCATCATATGACAATAAACATAATATATTTTCATTAAAGAATAATAAAGTATATTTTTATTTATTATTATTTTAATTGACGATATAAAATATTAACAAGTTTTTATTGCAGTCAACCTGTGAGTTTTTTTTTATATTGTATGGAGAAATTAAACAATAAAATAATAGTATCCCTAGTAACACTGTCCGTAGTTTATACGCAAAATGTCCGCATTATATTTAGCAGCCCGTAGTTTCAATCCAAGTAAATATCTATGGATTTCTTACGAATGTCCGCTGGAATTTTATTGTATATGATGAGTGCATCTCTGTCCATGGATTTTTATAAAAGTGTCCTTGGATTATTCGCATATTTCCAATGATAATTTCCACGGATTTTCCTTAGAATTATTTCTCGTTGTTATTATTCCACAGAATATCCATAGATATTTATATTCATATTTTTTTGTGAGCGCAGATCCACGGATTTTGACAAAAATATCTTTGGATCGTCCATGTATTTTGGCAAGTAATACCCGTGAATTGTCCGTATTAGCAGAATAAATTTTCTTATGACGATGATCCAATGATCGCGGTTTGATTCATTTTTTTACCGATAGACCAGAAGTTCTATGAGCTCGGAATGAAGATGCTGATCGATGACAAAAATTCATAGATTGTGAATTTTTTTTTGTAATAAAAGAGAATAAAAAATCGGAATATAAAATCCATGAAAAGTTTTACAAAATTCCTTGGAAATATATCGATATGTTGTTGATGGTTGTTTTAAAAATTATGAAAATAAATTAAAAAGTGTGAGGATTATATCTATAGTTAAGCGAAATATACAAAATTTCAACCACTGCCTTGAATAATTGGTAAAATAAATTATGAATACAATACCTAGCGGATATATGTTGGACAAATTACCCTGACAATCAATCCAAAAATTTCAATTGACCTAAATAAAATATTATTATATTAAGTGGAAAATCTATGGACATTCTTTGGACAAATTTCAATATAAATTTTCCATGGCAAATATGTGAATTTTTTCCACGGAAATTTTCCTCATTTTTCAAAGTACGGACAAATTGTTACTAGGGATGGTACAAGTACAGTAATAGACAGCAACAACTAAAGAAATTCAATAATATATTGTTTCTATGAAAAAAGTAAATATAGTTAGAAAAACATTTAAAAAAATTGATATTTCTCGGACCCAGGACCCTCGTACATTGTGTTGTGTAAAAGTATAGGTATAATATTCAATGAATTTTATGTAGTTTTCATAATTATACACAAGTTGTATAAGTCCAAAAGTGGAGCTTATGACATATCTACCAAACATTCATTTCGGTCAACAAGTTGATAAATTACTATCTACATGCGGAAGTATATAACACCCATTGATCTGCAATTATCGACAAGTAATGTTTCCATAATCTTTTTATTAGTCTATTGACAAAATATCTAAATATCTAAATTAAGAATACTTGTATTGAAATATATGTTTTACAATTTAAAATATTTATACATAATTTTAAACAGTTTAAGACAGGGAGTTAAAAGTTTGTAAAGAAATTGAAAACAAATATTTGTGAATCGGTTAAACATAAATTTAATAAAGTTTTTTATTTTTTCTTTTCAAAAAAAATCGACAAATAATTGTTTATTGCTTTAGCCTAGTAACCTACAAAATAACATATGTGGTTTTTTTTTTATTTTTTTTTCATTTTTGTTATTGTTTTCTTATTTATTTATTTATTTTTTTCTTAATTTTGAAACAAAATTTATACTGAATAAGAAGAGAAAAAGTAAAATAAAAATATAAAAATTGTAAATGGTAAATAAATTCGATGAGAAAACCGACAAGAATATAGAAATATCTTTAAATTATATTGTACAAATACATATAATATCGTAAAAAGTATGAGTACGTATATTAATTTAATTTAAAAAACGAAATTCCACTTTCGCATTCCTTTTGTCTTTTTGCTTGAATTTATATGTATGCAAATTTAAATTTTAGTAATATATATATTTATTAGTTAAAAAAATAAATAAAATAAAATAAAAGAATGATAAAAAATTATAATTCAAAAAGATTATAAATGAACAATTTTTTTATGTTAAATTATTTGTATTAAAAATATTACACTTTCATTAGTAATTCAAAATATATATGAAATATATTATACGCATCCGATGTTTTATATGATTAATATAAGATTTCAAAGTTAAAGTATCCGGTAAAGATGTTTATTATTTTAATTTATTGATTATTTTTAACTTAAATATATTCAATATATAAAATCTTTAAATACTTATCTGCATAAATAAAAACAAAATTCTTTACAAATAATAAGCAATGTTGAATGATAATCGCATTCCGTTAAACATTATAGCAGTGGCGACGCGTGAAAAAATGTTTTCTGTTTGGAATATCACTATATTTTTTTTGGTAGACGAGTTGAAAGTAGACTATATTATGGAAAAAAATTGGAAGTGGACACTTATTAAATTTTTCGGAAAATCGACTTTTAAGAATTATCATCTTTTTGAATTACGCGGGTCATAGTTTTAACGGATTTCCAGTTTTGTATATAGAATTTCAAATTATAATCAATTTCCAATCTTTCATAGAAGAGATTTTTAAAATCGATTCACACCTTCAAAAGCGATCACCGATTTTCCATTTGATGTCATTAAAATGTTGTATGAAATAATGGTACTATATAAATTTGTTGTACCATATTCGCAAACTTTATACAGTATCACAAATTTCTTTGAAGTTTCTCTGCCATCGATTGGAAAAACGATCATATTTTTTGAATGCGTGAATCGATTTTAAAAATCTCTTCTATAAAAGATTGGATATTGATTATATTTTGTGATGTTGTAAGCAAAAATAAAAATTCGTTAAAACTATGCCCCATAATTAAAAAAGATGATGATGTATAAAAGTCGATTTTCCCGGTAAATTGAATTCGGTGAACTCCCAAAATTTTTTTTCATAATTTTGATTAATTTCATCCAGGCTATAAGAAAAATATAGCGACAATAAAAACTGAATGCCTCAGCCTTCACCACTGTATTAAAGACACAAATATATATAAATAATTTGTTATATGTAGAAATGAATATATAATTTTATTTGAATTTAAAAATAATACAATATTTTATTGTTAATATTTAGGTTAAAACGATATTATAAAATCATAATAAATGTATAATTAACTAAATTTATCATTTTTAAACTATGATTTTTAAATATTATATTACAATACAAAAAAAAAAAAAAAAGAAGAAGAAGTTCATGTTTTGTTATAAAGTATTTAGATTATTTTTTGCATATCAACAGTTTTTTTAATTATATGATAATATTAAATTTGACAAAAGAATATATAGGATTAATTCATTAATTTTTCTTTTAATATTAATTTTAATTTATATTTTCATAAAATGTGTTAAAAACAATTTGTACAGAAAGTTTTTTTTTTAGAGGGGGTGGATTTTTTATTATTAATTTGTACATTCAACGAAAGTGTGTGTACATATGTCATCATATACATATACATACATATTATGATATGACTAATAGACCATATATATAAAAATTAAATTTCTCTTTCTTCTCGTATAATTATTTGCAAAACAATAAACAAATTGTAATAAATTCTTTAATGTTTATTATGATTTTATCTTAAAAATTTACACAAATATACAAATAAAATGTTTATGTTTTGACAATTTCACTATAGTTTTATCTCGGTATAATAAATATAGTACGTCTAAAATATCAAATTTTATAATGAGGGAAAAGTTAATAATATAATATAGTAATATATAAAATTGACATATTCTTTATAATATAACTTTCTCTGTATTCATGAATGTACTTATATTTTCACTTATAAATCTACATCAACAGAATAACAATTAAAAATATAGTCTATTATATCTATATATTGTATGTAAATGTATAATCCAGCAAGATTAAGATCTATTTTTCATTAAATTTTATTTATAACATATTAAGCACATAAAAACATGTAGTTTGTCTGCTACGCACGCATATGTAAATTTAAGATTTGATATCAATTTTTTTTATTCAATTTTTAAATTATTTAAAAACTAATGGCTATAATTATTTAAGAGAATATAATTTAATCAATTCATGCGTCTCTGTCTGTACATAGAATTTATTAACTTTAAAAATATGATTTTTTAAAATATTGTAATATTAATGTATACAATATTTAAGTAATAATGAAAAGAACTGAATTTCTGATTAAATACGATATTCATAAATATTGATACAACTATAAACAATTATAGTATAATAAAGTTACTATATTTATCCATTTATATATTTGCAAATCAGAATTATTTAAATTTATTATTTGCAATAAATAATGCAATGCACATATATGGTATAAAAATTTCTAAATTAATTTGTGATAGGGTGTGCCGTGCAAAAGTGATTGCTATATATACTTATATGCATTAAAAATCAAAACTGATTATTTAAAGTGCATTAAAATTGCTAGTAAATCGATATTTTAATATTTATACATATTTATTTATTTAAGATCCATTAACTACAATAATATGTATAGCTAAAATTGAATTTAAACATTAAGTACAGAATTGAATTTAAAGTAATCATTTGTTAAATCATTTAAAATTATTTTGTTACAGAATTCATTATAAATAATCAGCATAGAATTTTGTGCACTAAAACGATCATAATTGGTATAATAAAAATTTATAGAAAAATATTTGACCGTATAAAATTTCTGGAATTAATTCTCAGATGTTTAACTTTGCAAGCGTCGTACCATGTAATTAACTTTGCCATTTAACAAATTCATCACAAATGACATAGTTCCTATATGCCTCTGAAGAATTGGCATGTTCAAAATACTAAGTCTATCTTCATAAATCGGCAATCGTAAATGATCAAGTCGAAGGAAGATTCCATAGTGCAAATCTCAAGAATCTTTTTTTGTATTGATTTAATTCTAGTAATATACAAACAACAATAATTAGATCACAATATTCAGTGACCTAACATGAGAAATAAAACAATGTTTTAGCAAAATACAGATCCAAATATTTCGTGTATTTTACGTTTAATGAATCCAAACACAGAATTAGTTATATTCATCACAAAATCAATATGATTAATACCCTAATTAAACAAGAGAAAGGTATATATTCATGCCATCAAAATGCTAAGAATATATAATTACCGTGTGCTTGCGCAAAAAAAGTTTAAAACTTTTTACATTTATCTATATTCAAAGCCATTCTATATATCACCATTTTAAAAAAGCCTATAAATTAGATTGTAATTCAAAACAATCCGCTTGATTTAAATATTTTCACATCGTCAGCATATAAAAATTTAGCAGAAGATTTTAGCATAGCACGAAATTCGTTAATAAAATAATTAAGAAAGGAGTTACAACCTTAATCCCTAAGTAAATATTTATTGAACCTAATGAGATTTTACGAATAATAGCTCAGGAATTCTTTATAGTTTATGTCTTTGTCATATATTTTTGAGCAATTCAATTTAAATATGATACTCATTTCTTATTGACCAAATAAATCTAACTTTAAGTATAATCGATTGTCATTGGATTTTTCTGTTGTTTCAGCTGCATCAAATTGTAGAAGTTGCTAGCTTTTTCTTATCCAATTTTGATAAAATTTTGTGTAAGTATTTGATGATGATCCAATGCATTTTAAATATATGGGTTTTATACTGACATTTTCGAATGAGAATAAGTCCCTTTGAAAGTACATATAATTTTTCAACTATATACACAGCCGGAGTTTATTTATAAAATTAATTACCTCATTAAGTTAACTATTTAACTTATTGTTTTTATATTGTTTAAGTGTAAAATATTATTAATCCAATCTATGGTACAGAAATTTCTTTTAGAAACCACACGATTATTATTATTATGATTGTACATAAAAATAGTAAATAAAAACACCCAAATAATAATACCTTTCTTTTCTAATAACTTTTTATATTTTATTGTACAATTATTAATTTTATGCACATATTGTATATTTTTTGATTAAAAATCAATATACAAAAAAGAAAAAACACATTGTTAATTTGGTTAAATAAACATTTGCAAATCTATGAAAAAATTTTCTTTTCTTAGATCACATCGTATAGACAAAAAAAACATTTATTAAAAAATGTTTTTACAATCTTCAAAAAAAGAATAACAAAATTTAAATTAATATATAAATATTTTCTCACATATGATGTGATTTTTTATATGAATTTATTATGAGCGATAGGATTTGCAACATATATTCGATTATAAAAAAGAAGGAAAGTTTTATTATATGTATTATTAATAAGTAGGTACAAAAAAAAATTGCTAAAATTTTGTTCAATTAATATTTTTGTGTAGTTTAATATTTTATAATTTTTTTAGTATACATCAATAATATAAATATATGTGTGCCGTCGTGTGCATATTTATATCCATTAAATTTATGAGTTGATTGTAATATAAAAGCTGTATGCACAAAAACATTGACACATAAATTGATATAAAATATGTAATGATACAAAATATAATTGTAATAGCCCACTTTCCAAAAATTAATACGAATTAAAACGCAAAATTGATTTTATACAAAAGTGAAATAAAAAATATATATAAATATACAAGTGTTAACGACTATACTTTAAAAATAATGATTATCTTCAACTAATTTTCTTTTCATCAAGCATATTATAAATTTACAATAATATTCATTTTAATTGGATCATTTAATTTATTACATTTTAAATAAACAATTAAATACAAATTAAATTTGAATTAATCATCATCTTATACTTTAGTTTTAGTTTAGTCTTAACATTGTGCATTATTATTTTCTTAATGTTAATATAATATTTAAACTATAATTATATGAGAATATATTTCATTTCATATATAATATATATGTATTTGTAATACACAGTGTATCATAGAATTTTTATGACTGCGATTCTATCAACGACATAATTGTGCTTCAAATGCATATTCCAGTTCACTTTTCGGAATTGTCTCTAAAGCATACATCGAAACATTATTTAAATGCGTTCAAAACATCATCAATGCCACTAACATTTTAATTCATTTTCAGTTTTACTACGAAGAAGTGATAGATTTTTTGATAAATATCTACGAACTGAACATTTATTTAAAGTGTGTGAAAGCATAAATATTTGGCTTGTAAAACAAGATTGATTGTATAGCGTTTTTTTTGTTTGTGTTTTAGTGTCCTTGAAGTATTTAATCTTTAGTTTAAGTAGATTATTATTTCATCAATTGGTTGGTACGTTTCAGTGGTACTGTTACCAATGTTTTATTTAATAATTTAACATGAAAAAAAGTTAACTTCTATATTGAACAGTAGCGCCGCCGTTTCAGTTAGTTTAACAAATGAACCGGCCAACATCTATATAGTGCCATATATAGTTTTAAAAATTAATAGACACAATGTGTTGTGTATATAAAAATAATAACAAAAGTTTTGCATACACGAGAGTATATTATATTTAATTGAATTAAAATAATATTACATTACATTTCTAAGAGAAAAAAAAAAAAAAACCATAAAAGAATGGAAGTCTGACAATTCAATTGAAATGCGAATTGTTGGTATAAAACTATTTTCTTTTGTGCCAATTGACTGTGTGTGGTTATATGTTATACCAGCACCGCACAGATTAAGCAAATATTTATCTATTTAATTTTTTTTACATAGACAATTTTTTAAAATAATATATGCGAATTTGAATAGTCAATCGGCCACTTCACCATCTATACGTAAACATATATGGTATATTGGATAGTAAATTATTTATCTGTACATTTTATATTGTGTGTATATTGTTTAAAAATATTGATAGTAAATTAATTTACAATTAGATGAAATAGATTAATAATATTGATATGTGTTTTTCACCTCATTGAACAGATTAATTAAACAACACTTATTTTTATTTAATATATGTACTTAATTTAATAACTAATATAAAATCATTTGTTTTTTAATTCAATATGTCTAATTTAAAATATAAACAGGTGTATGTGTGGTGTTCTAATCAGTATTATTTATATAATTGATACTCTGTTGTGAAAGCCTATTTTAAGATTAAGATAACTAAAGGTTAGAAAACATTTTACCTCTAAAACATTTAACACAAATAGTGTCACTTCGTTTTTACGCCATAACTATTTAACATTGTAGTAATAAAGTCCGTCAATTATGTTAGAATAGATCCTTTTTGTCATTCAATTATCCTTATGGATGCAACACCCACTTCACACATGTGTGTGAAGACATTGTTAATCTCTTTCATATATATTTTAAAAAAAAATGCATTTTCTGATTTCATAAACGAATAAATAGTAATTTAATTTCTGGCATTTAAATATTAGTTTATATAATATATTGTATTAAAATTAGTGCATAATTTTTATAATATTATTTTAATTTATGATTTTATTTTATATTTTCATATAAATTAGAATTCAATTTTTTTTTAATTTTAAAAATATGATTGGGACATCTGGGAATAAATTATTAATATTTTTTTACATTTCGCTATATATGCGGTACATAGTCAACGGTGTTACCTTATATTTATCAATTTAACGCCTTAAATTATAAAATAGTTCCCTAATTAATGATCGATCTGATGTAAACGGCTATTTGCAAAACGTTATTTGTTTGTTTGTGTATAAAGATTTCAGAAAATTAAGTAAATTATTTTTTGTTCTTATTTCTAAATCTACATTTAATATTTGAATAGAAAGACAAAATTATATGTTATTTATAGGAAAACACCATTATTAAAATAAATGAGATAAAAGACGAGAAAAGTATCCATATTACATATTGGTATCCATATTACTGATTGGAGACTACCGATCATCATAAAGCTAAAAAAAGCTTTAATAAATATGATTGTTATAAAAATATGTAGGCGCTTTTTATTATTTAATATTAATATATTGTAATATATATGATATGCATATAATTTTATATATTCGGTTGTATATATCAAATGTCATATGCAAATTTTAAAGAAATATTAACAAAATAGTTTTTGTTTGCACACGTTTTGTGTTTTTAAAGAAAAAGGATTGCATAAGGAAAAAAAAACTATTTTAGATAATAGAAAAAAAATTAAAAAAACCTTATATAAATCAAATTAAATATTATTTTTTATCGGCATTAAAACAATATTATCAATTATATTTACATTAATTTATTTATTTTAATTGTTTTTTTTTTTTTTTCGTCAATATATAAAATAGCATATAAATAAATAAGCATATATAAATAAATATATTTATTATAAATATAAATAAAAATCTTAAAATTAAAATAAAAATAATATTTAAGAACTAGACAAATTTATATAATAATAATCACTTTGTTTGTTTTTTTTTTTTTTTTTTTATAAAAATAATTATCATTGATTTTATTGAAAATTTCATTACAAAAAAATTATTAAAAAACATTTATTTAAATTTAAATAAAAATAATAATATATAATATTATTTTCACCTATTTATTGTTTTCCATCTTAATTTTTGTAATACTATATATTAATATATTTAGAATAATTTATTGGGTAAATTATTATATATATTTTACTAATAGAATTTATTTATTTATTTGTCTGGCACACACATGTACAAATAACACAAACAATTAATTATATATAAATAAAAATTATTTTATCTATACGTATTATTAACACATTCACTCAAAACACATAAAATAACATAATAATAACACACACAATTTTGTTATTATTATTATTATTATAATAATTTTTTTAACTTATGATCAATATCAAAATTGTAAAATTTGATTTATCCAGTCTCTAAATTCTGATATTCTTGTATAAACACCCGGTTGATTTGGTTCAGCACAACCAATACCCCAGGAAATAACACCAGCTAATAAAAATCGTCTGTCATCACGTTGTATTACCATTGGACCACCAGAATCACCTGTTATCAAATATATAAAATAATTAAGTGATTTGTTTCTATACTCGTATGTGAATGAAAAGAAATAAAAAAAAATTAATTTATTTAAAATATACCTTCACATGAATCGTAACCACCTTTTCGCCAACCTGCACATATGAATATATGTGGAATATGTTCAATATAACCAGCTGATCGATACATTCCTTCACACAATGTATTATTTATAACAGGAACTGATACTTCTTGTAACACACTTGGTAGCGGCCCATCTATATAAAAAAAATAAATATTTAATTACATATAAAACTGTATTATTATTAATCTGAAAATTAAATTTATTTGGAATATCCCTAACTGCAAATTATAAATATTATAATTTAGTCAAAATATGCATATTTGTTATACATTTTTATGATGAAGTTTTGTAACATTTTAAATGTGATAAAAACATGATTATAATTTTTTATATGTATTTTATGATAATTAATTAATTATTTTCTTATAATATGAGTGTGACTGACTGACTGTGCGGCTATATATAGACTCGTACATATATATATGTAATACGAGGCAAAAAATTAAAATAAATTAGTATGACAATAAATTAGCTGCCGGGTTAAGATATTTACTTTATTTTTTTTTAGCTATTTATATTGTAATAATATAAAAAAAATTTTTATTTACTTAAAAATTAGTTATTATAATTATATTAATTATTTCTATAAATAAATATAAAAATAATAAAATGATTGATACCTTCATAAAGACGACCCCATCCAGTTACATATGCTGTGCGTCCAATAAAATTTTCATCACTTTCTGGAACACATACCGGTATAATATTTGGTTGAAATATAACTGGTTCATAGAAACGTAATAATGCTAAATCATATTCAAATGTTCTAGGATCAAATTGTGGATGTGATGCAACAATTTGTACACGACGTTCTTGATACGGATACGGTTCTTCTTCTTCAGCTAAATCAAATTCACCTAATCGTAATAGTAAATCGGCTGGCGGTACACTATAAAATTAAAAAAATTTCATACAATTTTTTTAATAAAATATTATACATTGCGTTGTTATAATTTATATATATATATATATTGAATGCACTTTTAAATACGTCGATATATACAATATATATATATATATATGTAAAAATATATTTAATATTATTGTATTCATACTTATCAACACAATGAGCAGCGGTTATTGCCCAGTTCTCATTTAATAATGCAGCACCACACTTATGCAAATAGGTTGATGTCCTCCACTGTCTTAATGATATTTGCCAAGGCCAACGACCAAATGATGCACGAGAACCACCAACAATTCGTGGTTCCGGAAACATTCGTTTACCACAAACTGCCATAACAATTAATGTAGAATTTATTAATGGTGTTAACATTTTATTATTTTTATTTTTATCGGTAATTTATTATAATTATTATTTACTTATTAAATTATTAAAAAAATTATCATAAAATCGTACACGTTATTTTGTCTTATTGTAATTGTTTAAAAAAAAAAACACATATTTAGTAAAACAAATATATATTTTTTATAGATATGAATATTATTTCCAAGATTAATTGTTTTTAATTATTATTATTAATATTACTATAAGCACCACTATTATTACTACTACTACTACTACTACTACTACTACTACTACAACTACCTATTATTAATAATATTTTTATTATTATATTTAGTATTGTTAAATATTATGAATAATAAGAAAAATAATGAATTAAAAAACAAACACATAATTCATATTATATTATTTTTTCTATAATTATTATTTAAAGATATATTGTATATAAAATAAGTATAATTAAAATGTTTCTTGTTTCGTTTATCAACTTCAACTAATAAAGAGTATCGTTTTGTGCTCATCGTGTACATACAAAAAAAAAAATAAAGAACAATATAATAAAACTTTGAAATAGTTAGCGGCAAAACAATAACAAAAAATTTTGTTAACAATTCTATTTTCATTAAAAGGAACGCAATGCTTGAAGAATATACTTCTGCTCTGCACAATTTATTGGAAATTATAATATCTGAAATCATGTTTTGAATCAACTCTTAGGAGATGTATATGAGATCCTTCGAAGGATACTGATTTTTCTCAAAAACTTCCTGATGCTTGGTGAATAACAATCAATTTATTTACATTTATTTGATGAACTATGTATTTGTATTTTGAAGATTTCGTATATTTTGTGGTACCTCTTATATATAATAATAAAGTTTTGAATTTTAAAGGCATTGAAATGTCAGTTACGTAAATGGTGTGGGGTGGGAACTAAGCCATGCAGGAGATATTAACAAAAAAATAAATAAATAGGCTTACATTGAAATTTCCATACGGTTATATTAGTTACACTAAAAAGCATTAACTTGAAATGCTCAAATAATTTGTTTTCCATAAAAAAAAAATGTGCTTTTTGTATCCATTTTGTGGGTACAGTAGATGGAATGGCAGAGATATTTGTTATTATATCGCAATATAAATTGACACAAAGAGCCTATAACTAGACGACAAAAAAAGCTTAGAAATCAATGGAAAAACTTAGAAATTAGTCGATGTCGATGATGAATTGAATAAAAATAAAATTTCAGTTGCAATCTGTCGCTGTGTGTATATAAAAACTACTTATATGAGAAGATATATTTTGAGAAACAACAACAAGACATTGATTTTTTTTTATTTTAATGAATTTACAAATGAATAAAACTAAAAAAAATAAAAAAATAAATAAATAAATGCTGACGAACAACTTTGTAGAATCAAACCGTTGCTCTTTTTTTTTTTTTGTGAATAGAGGAGGAGGTTGCGTTGGTCTTATGTATATAATTGTTATTTATTTATAGAACATAATTTATTTTATTGGAATACAGTATTATCTTCTTTTTTTTTTTTCTGATATTTTTCAGATGGATTTTTATCTGACTTTATTGTACGTGTAAATCGTATGTCCATAAGTTTTTGTTTCCTTTTTTTTTTTTTTTATAGATCTTACATGTGGGAATTGGAATATGTTTAACTTTAAGGTTTATACGAGTAAATTTATATCGACCATATATCTAAAGTGTATATATATTATAATGTTGCAGGTATTATATTTTAGAACACAGACATTCAAGTAGATTAATAATTAATTATATATATGGTATACCTCTAGTTTATATATTGTATTAAAAGACGTGTATACTACTATGGCACTTGAGTTAAAATTGCAATTGATTTAATATGGGAATATTATTTTATTATATGAGTAATTATATAGCAATTTTTATTTCTTCACAGCATTAACATTTTAAATTGCAATGTATCGCATAATGGAATATAAGAAGTATGTTATTATATTGTTAGTATTTTTTTTATATTTTTACATATACTCATCCCGTACATTGTGTGTAAATTTTTATTTTTAAATTTCTATAACGAAACATATATATATTGACTTTAAGTATAAATGGTGTATTCGAACATCAAATAAACCCATTATCCATAAAAAAAACAATTTAATTTAACAATTGAATAATCATTTGTTTAGTTTTTATTGGATGCGATTAACAACTCTTAACCTTTTTTATGGGTCAGAAAAATACATTCATATGCACACTAATTCTGTGATATGAATACATAGCATAAAATTCAAATTGAACAATACATAGAAATTAACACAGGTTAAAAATTTGTTTATTAAATATAAACGAAAACATTTTTTTTAGCTCTATTTTAAAAAGGATATTAAACTTGAAAGTTTTTACATAAACACATATTTTATTTTGTAAAAAGTATCAAAATTTTTTTTGGTTTTTCTATATGATTTTATTATATTTTTTATGTACGATTAGAAGTGATCGTGTCAAGTTGCTCGTTTGAATTTTAAGTAGTTGATATATAAAAATTAACATTTCTTTTAATTTCATGCGAAATTTGCTTTGATATTATCGCATTTTTTCCAGAAATAAAATACACTTTAGTTAGTAAGTAAACATACGCATTAAAATGATTAATGAAATCAAATTTCAAAATATTTTACTGCATTGTAAAGTTCAAAATATAATCTCATAATTCTATTTTCCCTAGTAACACTGTCCGTAGTTTGTCCGAAAAATTTCCGTATTATATGTAGTAGTCCGTAGTTTCAATCCGAGAAAATATCTATGGATTTCTTTTATTTCACAGAATATCCATAGAATTTATATTCATAGTTTTTGTGAGCAGATCCACGGATTTTGACAAAAATATATTTGGATTGTAAATGTAGATTTTGGCAAGTAATACCCGTGAATTGTCCGTATTAGCATAATAAATAAATTCTTATGGCGATGCTGTTAAATCGCGGTTTGATTCAGTTTTTTTACCGATAGACCTGAAGTTCTATGAGCACTGAATGAAGATGCTGAACGATGGCAAAAATTAATGGATTGTGTATATTTTTTTTTAATAAACACAAAGACTAAACCGCAAATAAAATCGGTGAAAATTCTAACAAAACTATGAAAATAAATTAAAAATAGTGAGGATTATATTATATTTAGATACGCGAAATATACAAATGCTTTTCAACCATTAAGGTCTTGGATAATTGGTGAAATAAATTATGAATACATTATCGCTCGAATATATGTTGGAAATATTAACCTGACAATCCAAAGATTTCAATTGACCTAAATAAAATATAATTATATTAAATGGAAAATCTATGGATATTCTTTGGACAAATTCCAATATATCTTTTCCATAGAAAATATGTAAATTTTTTCCACGGAAATTTTCCTTATTTTTCAAAGTACGGACAAATTACTAGGGTTATTATGAGTGTTGATTTGTAAACGATGAACACTTTAGAGGAGAGGAATTCAACTTCACTTATACTTATATAAGTTGGTTATCAACCAAAATAAATTTTGCACACTTGTTCCACTGACACTTTCAACTTAACTACAATTTTAGATAGGAATTACGTGTAAAAGCCTTTTTTTTCATCATTATATTAAATAGTCATGTGAATAGTGGTCTGATTTGAAATATTAAAAATATTTAAAAATTATTGAATATAAAATTATTCGGTTAATTATTGATTTAGGGTCACTTTAAATATAATTTGTTTGTCGTATATATCACATAAACTTTTATAGTCGTATATTAACTATAAAAAGTTATTCCTATACTTACTATTACTCTTAAAGCAGAATAATTAATTTTGTTATAATAGTTTCTAATCTTGTCAATCGTTTTAATTTAAAATTTACAAGAAACAAATATATACCAATAACTTAATCATTTACATTTATGACGATGCACATGAATACATTTAAATATACGTATATAGTTTTACATACATTCATCAAATTATTAAAATGATAATAATTCAAGATAAATTTAACCTTGAATTAAGTTCAATGATTTTATAGTCACGAATATAAAACATTTATATATATATAAAGTTATAAGGAGTTTTAATATATACATATTCAATGTAAAATATATATATATTTATATATATATATATAAAGATATAGATATGTACATCCATGTATTAACTAAATATTGCAGAAACAGAAAGACACCTGAGATATATTATAGAGTTATAGAGCCTATAGAAATAACGTTTGCTGCTTTTTTAATTTTATTTATTTACTTAATTTACATATAAAATGTGTATCCCTTTAATTCCACAGGTGTTGTTATATAAGGTTGTCAAATATCTCCCTTCCGCCTTTTTGTCTTTTTAATTTCGCGGCTATGTACAAAGCGCTACAGAGCTCGTATCTGGCAACACTGTACATAATTTGAAAGCTCTTGACATAACAAACAAAACGACGCTATGTATGATTAGTTTGGATATTGCGTTCAACAGTTATAGACGTGTAAACATGGAGTTCACTAACGCCGAAATTCGCGCTATTTTAAAGTTTTCCTTCGTTAAAGGCAAATCCGCTAGAGAAACGTTCCGTGAGATTAATGGTGTTTTGGGGGATGGTACTCTATCACTTCGAACCGCGGAGGAATGGTTTCGACGATTCAGAGCCGGTGAAAACGACACCATGGATAAGCCAGCCGGCGGAAGACCTGTGACGACAAATACCGATCAAATCATGGAATACATCGAGTTAGACCGGCATGTGGCATCTCGTGACATCGCCCAGGAGATGGGAGTTAGTCACCAAACCATTTTAAACCATCTGCAGAAGGCTGGATACAAAAAAAAGCTTGATGTTTGGGTGCCACATGAATTAACAGTGAAAAATCTAATGGACCGAATTTCCATTTGCGAAATGCTGCTGAAACGGAACGAACTCGACCCATTCTTGAAGCGGATGGTGACTGGCGACGAAAAATGGATCACATACGACAATATCAAGCGAAAACGGTCGTGGTCGCAGGCCGGTGAATCGTCCCAAACAGTGGCCAAGCCGGGATTGACGGCCAGGAAGGTTTTGCTGTGTGTTTGGTGGGATTGGAAGGGAATCATCCACTATGAGCTGCTCCCATATGGCCAGACGCTTAATTCTACCATCTACTGCGAACAACTGGACCGCTTGAAGCAGGCGATCGACCAGAAGCGTCCAGAATTGGCCAAAAGGAAGGGTGTAGTGTTCCACCAGGACAACGCCAGACCACACACTTCGTTGATGACTCGTCAGAAGCTACGGGAGCTCGGATGGGAGGTTTTATCGCATCCACCATATAGCCCGGACATAGCGCCAAGTGATTACCACCTGTTCCTGTCCATGGCGAACGCCCTTGGTGGTGTAAAGTTGATCTCAAAAGAGGCTTGTGAAAAGTGGCTGTCCGAGTTCTTCGCAAATAAGGAGGGGGGCTTCTACGAGGGAGGTATTATGAAGTTGCAGTCTAGATGGAAACAGATTATCGAACAAAACGGCGCATATTTGAACTAAATCCGATTACTGTAACACTTTTTATAAAGCATTGAATAAAGAGCAAAAAGGCGGAAGGGAGATAGTTGACAACCTAATATAATGTATTTAATAATACAATCAAAATATATAGCATTCAAATTTAATATAGATGATTGACTACAGTTTTTTTGTTAATTATTAATAATTATGTGCTGATTGTGAAATAAAAAAAGAAATAAACGTCAGTCATAAAGATTTTGATATAGATAAATAATAATTGATGGTTCTATAAATTGAAATAATTTATGTAAATCAAGTTTAAAGGGTGTTACTTTAACTATATATGCTATCTAATAGCACAGACTCTCAAAGGAGCCCAGGAAAAATTTGTGTGTCGATAAGATTCGATGTTGCCTACCTACAGTTGACTAAATTTTAGCATGTGCTCAAACATATGGTGTGTCTATAATATGAAGTATGTGTAATGTGCACGGTATAATTATTTATGAAATTAAATAAATTTTTAATCTATGCACATTACTAGTATTATACATAATTTTATGTCATTATTATATATGCAGACTTACCAAGTTTGTAATCAATTCCTTCCAATGATGGTGTAGTTGGAGTTTCAATAGTTGTTGTTGTATCTGATATACTCATATTGTCATATGCCATTGTACTTAAGCCATCTGGTATACTGATAATTGTTGAAGAATGTATGTTATCGGGAAATGTTGTTAACGATGCTGGTGATACAGTTGTTATTGAAGTTTTTTCTGTAGTTAACCCATTATTTAAAATTCCTTCGGTAATTGTGGTGTTCATTGTAATCGGTCGTTTTGTATTTATCGGAATTGTTTCTAATTTAATTGTCGATTGATCTATAATTGGTGGTACAATTTCTGTTGTTGTTAAACTTCCCTGTGACATTTTATCGCTATCACCTGCTTCAATTGTTGTACCAAAATTATTTTCTATCGTTAACATAGGCATATCTAAAAATAAAATTAATTAATAATTAATTTTACAATTTCTTTGGCAATTTTTTCAAAAATTTTCCAAATAAAAATAATAAAATTAATAAAAATCATATTGTATTGTACCTGGTGATAAAGGTTTAAATGGTGGTATTGATGTTGTTGTCGGAATTGTAATGCCATCAGTTGAAATATTTTCAAGTAATATCCATTCTGTTGATAAATTTGGTTTTATAGTAGGAATACTGGCTTCAACTTGAAAAAAAAAAAATGAAGAATTTAATTTAAAAATAATAATAATAATAATTTAAAATAATTTACCTTCATTTATTGTCATATTATTCTTTTCAACGAAATTGCTCCATGTTACTAAAGTAGAAGGATCTGTTGGTGGGAATGTTGTCGAATTTCTTTTTTCTAAATTAATTATTGTAGGTGTTTGTGTTGTTGTTGGTTTTATTGTTGTTGGTTTTGTTGTTGTTGTTGTTGTTGTTGTTGTTGTTGTGGTTGTAGTAGTTGTTGATGGTCTTTTTTCTGTGTGCGGTACTATTGGTTTTTTTGTGATTTCTGGTAATTTTATAGTTGTTACTGTTGTTTCTTTATTTACAGTTGACGCTGAAGGTGTTTCCGTTGTTACAGCTACTGTTGTTGTAATTTTCATTGTTGTTCTATTATTTGTAAATAATAATAAATTTTCAGTAGTTGTTGTAAAATTATTCTGCAAATTTAGTTCATCTTCAAGTGTATGGTCTAAATTTGTTGCAGGAACTGTTACAATTTCTGCTGTTGGTTTAGGTTTTGGACGCGGTGCTTTTGTTGTTTCAACAAATGAAATAGTTACTAAAGTTTCTGGTGTTGGTGTTGTGGTTGTTTTTTGAGGTAATGTAATTTTTTCCGTAGTTAACGTAATTTGAGGTTTCTTTGTAAATGGACGCATAGTTGTGTTTTGTATAAAACTGGTGGTATTTTTAATTGAAATAATTGGATTTTTAGTTGCTGTGTTAATTGTTATATTTCTATGCGCTATTGGTTTATTGGTTGTTATAATTATTGGACGTGCTTTTGTTGTTGTAGTTGTTACAATTGGTATTCTTGTTGTTGTTGTTGCTGCAGTTGGACGCTTTGACGGTCGTGGTCGGGGTCTTACTGAATAAGGCTTCTTAGTTGTACCTAAATACGGTTTGGTTGTCGTGCGTATTGGTTTTCTTGTTGTAGACGAATATGGTTTTGTTGTTAATTTATTAGCTGTTGGTCTAGTTCGTTTCGGTGGAATCGATGTTGTAGTATATTTTGTTGGTGTCTTTGTTGATGGTGTCTTTGTTGTTGGTGTCTTTGTTGTTGGTCGTCTGTTTGGTTTTCTTGTTGATGTTGTTGTTCTTGTTGTAGCTAATGGTGTTGTGATTAATGGTTTTGGTGTTGTTGTTGTTGTCGTTATTACTGGTATTGGTGGTAATGTTATTATTTCTACCGTGTCTTGAACAGATTGAAACGTTTGAATTTTAATATTTTCTGTTGTTGTTTTAATTTCATCTAATGCATTTCGATGTGTTGTAAATAATATATTATTTAATGACTCAATTGTAATATCAGTCTTAATTGTTGACGTTGGTATTTTAGTTGCTGTCATCGTATGTGATGCTGCTGCATTCGTAGTGTACTGATGTATCGGGTTTCTTGTAATTTTTGGTGTTGTAAGTTCTATAACTGATGTTACTAAATGATACGTTGAATTATTATTTATATTATTGTTTATTATATTACTTAAACTACTATTATTGTGTTTATTATTATTATAAATATTATAATTATTATAATTATTATTATTATTATTATTATTATTATTATTATTATTATTATTATAATTATTATTTGTATCACTATTTATTGATGATGGTATTGTTTTATTTACATGATGTGTAGGCACACTGATTGTGGATACTGGTATTAATGAATCATCATCAAATAATGTTGAAGATGATATTGTTGTTGTTGATGATAATGACGATGATGATGATGATAATGATGATGATAACAAATGATGTTGATAATGTGATATAGTATTTTGATCTATACTATTATCATTAATTTCATGTGTTACAAATGGATCGTCTGGCTGAAATGATTTGAAAAATTGAAATATAATTAATATTAATTATTAAGAGTTTCGTTTTTTTTTTTCTTTTTGCATACTTACCCATATTTGACAACAAGAACCAAAATAAAATCTATCAATACATGTACCTAAATGTGTACCATTTGCTTTCATACAATCGGTGACAAACATACAAACACCTTCTAACCCAGTTCGTCGAACTAAACATGGAAGATGCCTAATATTTCTACCTGATTGAACTGAAAGTTAAAAATAAATACAAGAATAAAATTAATTAAATTTGATATTTTATTATAATAATAATTTTGTTATTATCTTATCGTATACAACAAAATCATTGACGTGAATATGTAGTCATTTTATATTAAATATGAATTACCTTAAGTAAAATGCTAAAAGACTAACTAAAGTGTTGGTTTTTTCTTTTGATAAAGGTATATGCGTATAGTAAATTATAATTTTACATAAAGTAAAAATGGATAACGTGTAACGGTATAGCATAAAATAAATTTCTTGTTTTAATCGTGCTATATAAGTATAAGTGATGTACTAATGGGTACCTGTATGTTTATATACAATATTATATATAGGTACCCATAATCTATATATCATTTAATATATATATAGACATGTACATGTTCATGTACATGCTCATATGCATATATATATATATTGTATAAAATAAAATAAAGGTACACCAAACAGAATTCTATATAATACAATTATTTATATAATGATAATGTATTACATATTAAATACACTACACTATGCATATGTATAAGAAAAAAAGTATAATTTAAAGAGTATAATAACATCAAAGAACTTTATACATAATAGTAATAATTATTTTAAATGCGGTCAAATAAAGCGAATTTATTTTCTCTATTTGTAGAAGAAAAGACGTTCATATAAAATTAATTTAAGTCTCGTAAAAATTATATAAAGAATATTTTTTAAATTGTATAATTTTTATTTCTACTTGTACAATAAAAGCGTTTTGAAATTTGTTCTACATGTGACTTTCTATTAACCGAAATCGTAATATTGATCGCAGTTGAAATTTCTCGCTTCCTGTATCAAGTATATTAATAATTACTTTAATTAGTACTCGGCATTTTAAGTTAATAATTTATACACTATTAGGTAGCGAGAAAGTTAAAAGAAAATGAATTAACGATTACAATTGATTTATTAGATATTTCAAATTAAAAACTATATAAATTATCAATAAAATAAATAATAAAATAGTAGTCTTAGCACAACCTATAAAAATAATACTTTCATGAACACATTTACATTTTAATAATATCATTAAAAATAAGAATTTAAATTTAAATAAAATATTTTTTTTATATATACAAGTTGACAATTAATAATAATATTGACAAGTGAATTTTTTTTTAAGTAAATTAAAAGAAATGAATGACACAAGATACAATTAATAAATGGTTGTCTATAATTATACTTAATTTAAATATGATATTCATTGTGCCGTATAAAATATATCTAAAAAAATTCATAAATCATCCATAAAATTAATGAACAAAATTATATTTATATTAATCATATATAAAAAAAAAATTTAACAATTAAAAAAACATATGACCACCCTGTATGTTGTCCAACATAAACATTATAACATATATAATAATGTAACTCTTAAATAAATATAATTAAATACAACCATTTAATTTTTTATATTTGATATTTAATGTGAATAAAATTTAACTAGAAGTTATTATTATTATTATTATTATAAAAATTTACATGCAGAAAAACAAAAGATTTAAGCGACGAACCTGTTTTTTTTTTCATTTTTTTTCTATAACATACAATTTTATTACTCTATTGAATGATAATATTTGCCTGTCTATTATTAAATTTATTATAAATTTTTACAAGTGTTCACTGTATAATGTTTCAACATTTAATCTATATAGTTTATTTGAATTTTTATATAGCAATTATAAGGCAAATGAATCCCTATAAATTTTTAAAAAGAATTATAATTTAATAATAATAGTAAAAATATTGTGTTGGTGCATATGAAATTGCGGATATTAAGAGGAATAAAATGACAATATTGGCGCAATGCTTATATATTCTTTATCATCTCGTCAATGTAAGTGGTGCATATGCTATCTATTAAACGCATTTATGACATTCAAATTGATTCTCATGGTAATATATAGTAATTCACCATTTTGTCGTCCACAAGTTATGTTTCGATCGATGTTTTCTTAATTCCATTGCAATTATTTCATCATTAGCTCAGACAATATTTATTTATTTTATATTATAAATGAACATATACAAAGTCTTAAATTTGTAAAACATATTTTGTGAAATTATATTGTCACAATTATAATTACAACAAATTTACCAAACAAAAACCAAACCTAAAAAAATCACACAACTTATTTTATAGTTGACACTCTATTTTTACTTTTGCTTTTAATTAAAATGATGATGATATATTTAAATGTAGATGTAATCTTGTGCTATTCAAATGAAATATAGTCAACTAATAATTATAAATGAAAGAAAATTGTGTGTGCACCAACCCAATAATAAATAATATAATAATATTATAATAAAAATGAGAAACAAAAAAATCAAATCGAATTTCTTATATTATATTTACTTCTTTAAGATTCTATCTATCCTTGACCTCATATAAATTGTATATTTTATATACATGCGCCCATATATACTATATATTATATATGTATTTGAATATATATATATAACAGCATTTTCAAGTAAATAAAACTTGGTTGTCCCGTTAACCATATATATATATATAAGTAAATAACTGAGAAAAAGAATAAGAGAGCATTGGTCAAGTTATTTTAATATTGGAAATTATGAATATCAAAATGATGGCCATATAATTTGGTATATATATATACACACACACACACACGTTTTGGACACACTAATTTATATGGTAATAATATAAAATAAAATTATTTATTTATTTATGAAGATTTTGTTACTTTTTTTTTGTCTGAAACGATTTATTTTGGTTTTTTTATATGTGTGTTATGGCGGTTCTTTATTCCCGAATAGTTTTTATTTATGTTTATATTTATTATAACAGATAAGTAGGCAGTAAGTAGAGATAAAAAAAAAAAAAATAATAATAATAATAACACTCACTAACAAATAAATAATATAATATCAAAAAAATGTAATAAGTGAAATTTTATAAATAGATAAATAATTAAAACTTTGTTTATTACATATATGTACTTATATTCCTAAATAAGTAATCTCGTAAAAACATTTGAATACAATAAATATGTAAAAAAATAAAAAAATAAATAAATTGAGGTCACCAAACCCATATGTTTTGATGATGACAATACCGATGACTTATTATAGGTGCTAAGTTTTTGTATATAAAATACATAAATATATATATTATATAAAAAATTTGTCATGTTTACTACATTATAGATAAACGACAATTTATATCCATACATACATACAATTTACATACATATTTTACTTATTGTTAACATCCATACTATACCATATACAATAAGTATTTATATTAAGTATATAAGTATTGTATTTATATATATATATTTAAAAAAATGTTGACTCAACAATAATAAGGAAAAGACCTACTTAATATTACCACGTAATAAGTTTTTTGACCTAAAGAAAAGAAATTGCAAAATACAGGAATTTGTTTTGTGGGCGAACATGGTAATATAAAATTTCTTTTTCAATTGTTGTATACGGAACGAGGTATGGTTGTGTATGATATATTATTATATTGTATTTTTTAGTAAAAATGTAAAGTAATTTAGTAACACAATACACAATAATATATATAATAATAAAATTATTATAAAATTCAATTAAAACATTTTGTTATTGAACTTGATGTATGTTTTTTTTTAAGGTGAATCATATAATTGACCTAATTTCATGGTTATTTTTATTTACAATTTTTTTTTTACACTCATACAGTATTTTGTATCATGTAATGGAATGCACACATTTATATAGAATAAATAGAAGAGGATTTTAAAAATATACACAAATACACATAAAATAAGAAATATAAGAGGTGTTATGTTTTTTTTTTTGATTTTAATAGTATATTTGTTTTAATATTTTCGTTCTCCTTCTAATTTCTATTTTAAATTATATTTTATTGAAATATTTGTTATTAAAATTTTTGTAATATAACTCTATACATAGAAATATAGGAAAATATTCATATTGTTAGAAAGTATTTTAATTAAAAGGTTGATCTGGTTTTATTTAGGTCAGCTATAAATTATATAAATGTTGATAATATGTTTATATTTATCTACGTAATAGATTTAAAATCAAGTGTTATTTAGTTTACTCTATAGAACACATTTTAGAATAGTTTGTGCATTGCAGTATTTAATATTAGTCTGGTAATTTTTTTATTAATAATTGCAAGGATTCATATAAAAAATTTACTGCAATTTATTTAAAATACACAACACTAACGCCCCTGACCATGAAGATAAAGTAGAATTAATAAAATATACTTAAGAATTATTATAAAAGAATTATGGTTTTCGAAATAATATAATTTGAAATTCAAACTAATTAATTAATATACTATATTATTTTTATGGTAACAATATAATAATAAGCAGTCATAGTAAAAGTAAAAAAAGAAGTGATTTCTGAAGAAATGTTAATCGTCATCTTCCTGAAAACGCGATGACATTTCTGAATGAAGTTTTCATTTTCTATAAATTAGTCGAAAATGAACTAAAACACTTTCGCTCACATCAATACACATATTTCCCACTTTTACCCCCAACATTGAATTAATTCAAAAGATATAATTGTATTACTAAATCGTAAATTTGAAATTCAGAGTTTGGAATGAAATGAGTGATTATTATTGGAATTTTCGTAAATAATTCTAATTTTAAGAAATGTTCATATAGTTAATATTTTCAAATTATAAGAATACATCACGTATTGAAATTAGAACTTGGAATTGATATGGAACACTAAATTATCAGGTCAAACTACTATCATAGTGAATTTATTATTTTTCACTTTCTTAAAATAATATAATTATACTAAAAATGTATAGGAAATTTATTATTTATTTATTTTTTACATTTAAAATATTTGCTAGTGTACAAAGAAAAATAGATAGGTGACCGCGGTAATCATTGAGACTTAATTTTATTTACAATTTATAAATACGCAGTACTGTAGAAAATTAGTTGTATTGGGTTCCACAGAAGTTTAAGCGGTGACCATAGATGAAAATAGGATTTCTTCCAATGAGTGTGGAGAAGGAGATTTTCATAATTATTTAATAAAATACTTAACTAAAGATATTTTTTCGCAAAAATTATTAAATTTATATTTTACCGCAAATATTTAAACAAAATATGATAAATATTAATAAGTGATTTTTTTTTTTTGAAAATTTGACAATTTTAAACTAATTCGTAATTTTGAATTTTCAAAGTATGAACTCAGATTCGTATTTTACAACGCCAGAAATTTTAGAAATGACGCGTTTACTTTGCAATCCTTGTTCAAACTGCAGGTATAACGGCAATGATCGGGGCTTGTCTTCGATCTTCAATTTGTTTTCGTATTTTTCAAATTTTTTCTACACAATTTGATACTATAATATTCCACAAAACAATTATTTAATTAATTTAATTTCAGTATGATAAATTTCGTCTCTACACTATTGTTATCATCTCCATTGGAAAATAATCAAGCAACAAAATAGCAATGTGTCGATCCTCAAAAACCTCGCATTCTATAATCTTTCCAAACATTGATTAACATTTATGTAGCCAATTATCAAATTTCATCCGTAGTTATATATTATTCATCTTAAGTGATTGGTGATCATTAAGTAGAAAATTGTTTTTGATAATTTTTTTTTTACAATGTATGGAAACCCTATTTTATCTATTTTGTATTTATATTGAAATACATCGCATGCATCTTTTCTGATTTTCTAAATTCTATTTTTCTTTGTTTATAGAAATTGTCTGCATCACATGCTGATAATTTTCTTACAAATATATCGTAATTAAATTTTTCAATATTTATATTGAATAAATAAATTTATTTTATGCCGCTGCGTACAGAACCAAACAAACACTTTATTTTCAGAAACATATAATAAATAAAATTATATATTTTATTATATTTTAATATATAACTTAACATATTAAAGAAACAATTTTATATTATTCAATAATAAAATTATTTATTTTAAATGCAAACATTATAATAAACTGTTATTTCTTGTTTTCTTGTCTTCAATTTACTTTTGTGTGTGTGTGTGTAATGTAAAATATATGTGTGTGAACATAATATGACATACATTACAACTAATCAACCATTCAAGCAAACAATTTCATATGACATTCGTAGATCATCATCGCGTCCATCATCAAAATCATCATTATTATTATTATTACCATCATCATCATAAGCAACCAATAATACATAATGCAAACAAGTAAAGTACCGGTCTCAATTTTATAATAATATATATGGCTTGTGTTGTGTCACATATATGTATTTTGAAAACGAAAAAATAAATATACAATTATTTATTATATGCTATGACATATTACAGCCGCAGACACATTTACTTAAATATACTCACACACTTATACCAAACCATCATTATACATTTATATTCATTTCACTCCAATTGGAAAGTATTTTCTTCCGAAATATGGTATTACGTCAATAAAACAAACAAAACAAAAATAAAACTGAATATAATATAGTAATATTTAATGAATCATGTATAAGAAAATTTTTTTTGTATCTGTACTTCTTTTGTATCATCGAATTTATATATATTTATAATAATAATAATTTGTAATTTTTGGAATAGTAAAAAAAAAAAAATGAATTTAAAATAATTAAAATAAATTTAAGACAACAGGATTTACACCTTTTAATTAATGGAATTTATTATTTTTACAGACACAATATAAAATAAATACATATATTCAGTGAGTGCTGCATTTGGGACAGAAACAAACATTGGCGGATTGTGAGTATATTTTTTTCATAAATAAAATACGTATTATAATAAATAACATAAATTGTATGTAAATTATGGAAAAATAAAACGAACTATAAACTTTCCGTAATATTTATCTTCGGAAATTTTTAAAAATGAAATTAAATAATAAACTTCACCAATTTTTTTATAGAATCATTAAAAAAAATATATATATAATATTTTATTTACAATTGATCAAATTATGATTTGTTCTCACGCAGAAGCCGTCACTGAATACATTTATCATAAATTTATATACATATAAAAATCTAATATGTATATTTTACAATAATATATTAATTCATTCATTTTTCATTCCAACGAATTTAACGCTAATTAATTTTTCAATAAAAAATATAAACAATTTTATGTATATAAATAATTAATAATTAGCATTTGTTATTTTGAAGATTTGGCAAGAAAATTAAAAAAAAAAATTCATTACCATTCAATGGCGCCCTGTATACTAATGATCAGGATAATATAATGATGATTTTTTCAATTTTCTAGCCAAAACAACCAAAATAATAAATGTTAAATAGTTGCAATTCCTTATATCAATGGTTAATTATTAATTTTTAACAAACATATATTACTTAAATAAATATATAATAATATTTTATACACTTACAATGTGCTAAATTTGGATTATTCACAAAAACTGGTGATCCTAAACTATATTGTACTAAATTTATATATAAAGATGCTATAAATATATGATTCCTCCATAGATTATTTCGGATTTTATTCGACCCCATCTGGAAAAAATATTAAAATAAAAATATATATTATATTATTAATTCTAATAGTTGAACACTTATTTTGTATTACAATTTCAAACATTATTATTACTATTATTGTATTATAATTATTATTATTATAAAAATCAAGATAAAATATATATAAAATGGTATAAAAAATATGTTGTTTATATGAGAAAAATTATACTTAATATATTATACTCTTTTAACAATAATATTACATTATATACATATATATAATTTCAAAAACATTATTATCATAGAATTGAGTGACTCTATACGATATATGAATAAGTATAAGAAAATAAAAAAAAAAACCCATCTTTATAGAATAAAATACATGTTGAGAGCAGCCATAAAATAAATGAATTGTTCTGAAAATAAAATCATTTTATCATGTCATTGAACCTTTGCATATATAAATTATGTACCATAAGCGAATTTGATAATGGAATAGTATGTATATATATACCATATATTATATACATTCTCATTACATAATATATAATATCATTTACAATAAGTAGGAATGCGTATATACGTATTTATGTGTATAAGAGTATATAAAAACAGTAATAATAATTAAAATAATTACAATATCATTATGTGATGATGACAATGACTACCTTTATATAATTATTTTGAAATCTTATAGATATATTACATACATAAATTAGTATTATATAAATATGTTATTATATAATAATGCATATATGAGTATCACATATTCTATATATCGTGAAAATCTTTATGTAAGAAAAATAAATATTCTGACGAATAACATCATCGATTTTAATATGGTATAATAACATTTTAAATAATTAATTTTAAAAATTATTTGTATATAATCAAAAAATTAAGCTTTTTTATAAGAATTAAAAATAAGGTACATATGACAATATAGAATTACTAATGAACGCATTGTCAGCGATTACTGCAAAATAAATAAAATTTGCAATTTTTATATATTACACCTTTACATATAATCACCTGTTTCTTACAATGAAAAATAAAATATAAGCTGTTCATAGGTCAAAGCAATTGATGATTTCAAAATCGATTAAAGAATACAAAATAACTTTAAATATCCCACTTTTATTTTTTCTTGGACAAACAAATTATTTTAAAATTTGTGTCTACACACAATGCATTTGTTTCTGTTCAAGAATTATAATACAAATTAATATTCAGTATGTCGTCAATATCCAGTATACAATCGCTTTTTAAAATAGTTCATTTAATTTATATATTTTATATATATATATAGGATCGTGTGTACGAATACAAAACATTATAAAATAATATATATTGTGTTCTTAGAATTTTACTACATGCTCGTATATATGTTATATATAAAAAAAATAATATAATAAATTATATTGTTCTCGTTTATACATTAAAAATTTTATGAATGTCGGTATAATTTCTGAAGAATTTCTATTATAAACAAAAAAATTTTTCAAATCATATTTTAATTTAAAATTTTAGTTTATTAAAAATTCTTAAATGTTTTAATTTTTATATATTGAGTAATCTATTTTCTCATAACATTCAATTGATGTATATAACAGATGTTGCTTGAGGAACAGTATTCATTCATTCGCTGTGGCACAGATTGATCATATAAAAAAGTTCGACAGCTAGTCGATTTTGATTTAATAGTTTTAAAAGAAATACCAAGTATATATTTAAAATGATATTAAAACAATTAATACAAGGTATTTTTAAATATATATTATTTTATTTTAATTTGATATTTAATAGATTAGAAATGTGAATGTCGTATAGACTTTAATAAAATGTTACGATAACCAAAAACATTTTTATTTGAAAAACCATTAATAAAAACAATTACCTATAATCTATATATATTTATATATTATATATGTATTTTTATATATAATGTTAATGCAGTTTTAATGAGAATAAATTATATTTTAAAGTTGACATCAATTTTTTGTAAAATATACCATAAATATAAAATAAAAGTACATTTACATTTACGCAGAGACGAATTTTACTAATATGATTTTCGTTTGGATTTTAATGCAATAATATGCGAGTTTGTTTAGCGTATTCTTTGTGAATCGAAATGTTTCAATTGAAATTAAACAGTTCACATATTGAATGATTAGGATTATGTATAGGTCTAGTTAAATATTCACCATAAAATGTATGTAGCAAATAGAATGTTTTTTGCATTAACGCAATAACTCAATTATAATGTTTATAACACATAAGAAATATATGCCTATACTTAACATTAAGACACCGTTCTTTTACAGTCTCTGGAAATTATAGAAATAGCATATACATAAATGTAATTTTTTATTAATCTTTATTAACTGAATAGTGTTTTTTTTTTATTGGAAAATTTGCTCAGTTATAATATATAAGAAACATTTTCGAAATTACTTACATTAGTTTAATATAAACATATCAATATATGCAAAAATATCAGCAATTCTGCGGACACATTTCATATTTCAGATATTCTTATGAAATATTTATAGGAGAAAATTTATGAGTTTAATGAAAAAACAACAAAGAATTGTTATTGTGGCGATAAAATAAAAATAAAATTTACCAATATTGAATTTATTATATATACAATGAAATGGTAGAAATAAGTAAAATGGGGTCAATAAACCAGAAAAGAAAAAACTTGACTTTGCACATTCAAATTTTTATTATATATATGTGAATAAACAGAAATAAATCTACTTAAATAAATAATTCTATAGATATTTATATCACATTCAACAAATTGAATCTGGGTTATTTTTGTCGAATTTTTTTATTTACACTAACACACACACATATACCATATATATGTGTGTGTTTACATTTTAAAATATTATAATATAAAAATGTGTTTAATTTTATGTTTTATAGATTTTTTCTACATAGTAAATTCAATATAATTTAATTTTAATATTATAATAATTATTATTTTTATTTATTTATTATGACAAAATACTAATAAAAATATAGAAATTCACTTTTTTGTTGTTAATTTTCCAATTAAACCATATAAAATTAATTGACATAGAATTTTATTTAAATAATTTTATTATACATTTTTTCATTTCTATAATAAATTTTTGTTTTAATAATATAATAATGTAGCAGATGTTTGACTTAATGAAAATTTTGAGTAAATATATATTCAATGAATGTGTCGACATTATATCATTAAATATTTTTTATTAACAATTAATGCTAGCAATATCTAATTCATATTAACATGTATCCGAATTATATTATATGATTTATGTTAAATTATTTAAAAATAACCTATTAAAAATACGCAACTTTTTCCCAAATATGATTGTGGATCTTGAATTTTTAATTTGCATACATTATATTAAGATAATATAATTTATAATGGTATATTATAAAAATGTTATTACAGAATGTAGATTAGTTTTTTTTTCTTCTTTTTTATAACAATATTTGTATTTGTATATATTTTGTATAAATATTTTGCATTCATTTAATCAGAAACTTAATTTTTTCTCTAATGAACTATAGAAAATAACAAATCATGTTGAATATATGAATGAATATGTTAAAAATCCTTGCGTATGCGGAAGTTTTATTATATAAAACAATCTATGAATAAGATAATATTTTTTTTCCACTTATTAAAAATGGATACTTCGCATGAAAACGCTTTTTAAAAATATAAATATTATGTTTGTATACAAATATTAAGCAGTACTGAATTTAGTAAAATTTATATATAATATATTTGTTAGGTAGGTAAAAATTTTTTATCTATACTAACATTGTCTAATTTATTATGGTGTGGTGTGTAATTGAAAAGAAATTAAAAAACCAAACAATATGTGTCTATACCGCATTCTCCTGATGCAAATGCCGCCGTTAATTACAAATTTCTTTCGTATACTAATACATTTATAATGTTTATACAATATTTGTATATTTGTGTCGCCACATTAATCATAAGTGAATTTATTTGAAGTTTTTTTCAATAAATAAACTTTAAACGTTTGTTAGTTATAGACGTTTTCTAGTAAATTTAAATTAAATTGTAATATATGTTTTCCTTTAATTTGAAAATCTTTTAAATTCACTTTATAATTTTATAAACACCACACCATACTTGGTTGGTTTAATAATTTTTTTACCAAAAAAACTAAATTTAAATTTATTTGTAAATTTCTTGAGCAATTGAAAAATAACAATTTATAAATTTATTATATTAAATAACCGGTTAACCCTCCCCCCACCCCACTTCCAGCTAACACTTTACTACCAAAAGATATGTTAAACTTAAATGTATTCTAATCGGTCAAGTTGTGAATGAATAAAATTAATTAAAACAAGTATTAACTTATATATTTTTGTTTTAAATTAAATTAATTATTATAATATTGTTTAATATTGTATATAATTTATAAAATAAATAATATTAGGCTTTTATTTATACCATATTGATTTTAAAACGAATCAAGTTCAATTAAATTTACACTTCATATATATATATATATACAATATTTAACATACATAGATAGATTATTAATAAAAACTGTAAAAATTATTTATTATTAAAATTAAAATTATATATGAAAATTATTTAGATTGCAATTATATGTGTTGTGTACATGTTTAATATGTATAGCTCCATACATACCACATCGGCATTGTATTTATATTTATATACGTTGTATTATGTATACGCGAAAGATATAGGTATATAAATTGTAGTAATAATTGAAAAAAATCAAATTAAATATAACAGTTTTATTAAAAATCAATTCTGATAATTATTTATTTTTTTTATATATTGTATATGGTTATTTTGTGCGTTATTTCATAATAAAATTAATATTTTCTGTAAATAAAATATGTAATTTAAAATTAATACATTTATATTATAAAATGTATATAATATGCGGGATATTATAATATAATTAAAGATTTAATTAAAGTGTATTTTTGTTGTATGTGCATCTACATTGAAATATAATAATGATGAGGTTCTTTTTGTATTTTCAATTTTCAACAAGGACAATTAAATTGGATACATTATTTACCATGACATTCACAAAAAAATTAAAACAGCAGTAAAATTAAATATAAACACACATTTGCGGTGACAATGATTTAAATTCAATATAATAAAATAATATAGGAAAAAAGAAGGAAAAAATAAATGATAATTTTTTTAATTAAAAAATTAAAAATATTAACCATATAATATACAATACAATTAAATTAAATTCGATTATACTTTTGTGTAATTAAGCAGTGGTTTTATATTTAAAATAACATATATATTATATATATATAATGTTACATAAATTTAATTGATTGTGATTTGATGTTTAAAAGAAATTTTTAAAATTTTACTGTTTATTTTGCACAGGTACATAGTAAATTTATTATTATTACTTTACCTAAATAAAAACTATAGATTGCATTTAAACAGAGTTTAAGTTCATCTTGTTTATAGTGAATATAATGATAATGATTTTTAAAATATATAAAATAGGTTGTTTTTTTACTATGTAGTAGGTGTTTTTTTTTAATTATCTAATCATTATTAATAGTTGTGTATTCTACGAATAAGATATATTTTTATTTTGTTTAAGTCGAAAATTCGCACATAAAAAAATGTCATACCGATATTTTAGTCAACGCGTGCGACTAAATGTTGTATGTGAATAATTTAGAAAACAGTAATCCTGAATGAAAATCACAATAACATCCTTTATTGAGGTAAGAATTCATTTTCCTAAAATTACTAAACATATATATTTATAGCTGTGCTACATGTGACTCCATGTTAAATTTAAAAAAAGATATGTTATTCGAAAATTTTTTAAATGTATCATTTAAAGTTAATAGAAATTCATAGATGATACTGAAAGTTTAAAAATTTTATTTTTCGATTAAAGGAAATGAATAATCATATATTTTCGTCCTTGTTTTCATAAAATATAATATATAGTAAATTTTGCAAAAAAAATGCTATGAACATCTATTTTTTATTTTCAAGTTTATTTACTTATAAATATATATATAAATTAGAGGTACGTGTATAACAATCTATCTTCATTCCTTTAAAATATATATTTAAAACATAATATTTGTAATTGTCATGATTGCAATAATTACTATAATTATATATAATCTAATTAAAATTATATAAACATAAAATGGAAACAATTGTCAAAAAAAAACAAAACAATATACGGAATACACCTCTGCGTTTCGTCTATCAATAATGAACAATGTACTTATATCATATTTTCTTATATTGTGTGTAGATAATATAAATAAATAATACATAAATATAATAGAAAAAAAAAACAATAATAATAAAATATAAGATTAGACCCACCTTGAAATCGATGTAAAAACAATAATTAATTATAATTATTATTTAATATTATTATGATATTCCGAATAATAATATTGTTATGGATGAACATATCTTTTTTCTATATATATATATATTTATTATATATAAATTCTGCAAATTATATATATATATTAAATAAACATATGTATTAAAATATTTTAATGTATAATTTATCTAATTTATTTATTTTTTATCTATTTTTTATCTATTTATTGTAGATAATTAATTTTAAAATAATTTAATTTGAAATACATTTATGTATTTTTATAGCATAGCATCATATATTATTTCCATTGACATACAGGTCTAATAAGTGGTCGTCGGCACCGTTGACAGAACTTTATTTATAAATGATGCAAAAATTTCACTTTTTTTTTATCTTAACATAATTATTATATATTACGATAATATTAATACACGGACACAATCGTACACATTATCAAACTATGGTTTTTTTTTTTTGCCTTATATTCTACTTAGAACTTTACCATATATATACTGTTATATGTGTGTGTGAGTGTATATACTAACGGTTTTTGTCAGAATTTTATTTATTATGAATATGCGTAGAGATTTATATAGTTGCATATAAATGATGTTAAAATATCAATATAATATAGAATTTATGCGGAAAGAAATAAAAAAAAAGAGGTTTAGATATTATTCATATTTTTTTTTGAAATTGAATATATAGATAAGTATAAAACCTGTATTTCTTATATAAATTTTATTTTTCTATTGATATTACATTATATATACAATAAAATAATTAATATTAAACTGTATTAGAAGATAACACTATCACACACACACACACTATTATATATAACGAAACAATTTTTTTTTTATTTCTAAAATCTTGATAATAATATTATTCTTTTATTCGAAATTAAACAGTAACAGAATTTGTTATTTTATTAATTTTTTTTTTTTTTTATGCTATATAATATTATATAATTATAATAAATAGAACACACACACACACAATATATATATTATTAATTCATTATATTTATTATAATGTTGTTGTTTTAAAAAAATTAATTGCTTTTTTCGTTTCTTTTTCAGCTTCATAAGAGATTATAAAATTATTTTATTTTTTTTTTTATTCATATCAATTTAAAAACTTTTTATAAATTTTTAAAAAAAAAAATTTTAATTTTAATTTAAATTATTAACCAAACGATAGAATCTTTAACTTTTCTTATTGCATTCAAATTTTTTACATATATATATATTTTACATAAATATATATATTGTATATACCACACCAGAAGCGAAGAGACCTTGACACTGAAGATGTTTTAGTAACACTGAATGAAAAGATAGCTTACCAGCACTATGTAACTTGTTGATTGTGTTCCGTTGATGTTATGATGTTTTATATTCATTTTGTATTTTATATAATATATTATTTGTGCTGTTATATTTGAAAATTTAAAAAAATAAAAATAAAACGAAACGAAGAGAAAAAAAAAAAAAAAAAAAAGACAAAAAAAAATAAATAAATAAATAAATAAATGTACACAGAAAATACGAACAGCAGTCAGTGTACACAAATAATATGCGTATATATATATATGGTACAGTGGATATGTATAGAGAGTTCGTATATAATATTAAAATATGTATTATTTTGTTATTATTTTTTTTCCTTTATGAAGCTATAAATACCTGCAGGTAAAAAAATATATTTATTTTTTCGGACACAGAGGCAACAACATTCTGCATTTGAAATATTACTGCAATAGTTTATTAGCAATGGTAAATTTGTATGTGTGTGGTGTAGTTAATATATATATATATATATTATTATATACTTACCATTATCTTCTTCGTTCATATAACCTGCAGAATAATAATAGTATATATTCAGCAGATATTTTAACTATTTATATTTTTATCTCTATAAATTATACTTTGATACAATTTATTTATTTATTTATTTATTTATTTATTTATTTATAATAAGAATAATGTAGCTAAAAACTTTCATGTTCATTTCTTATTTAAGTTATTTACTAGATCAAGCAAAAAAAAAAAAAAAAAACGAAAAATAAAAAAGTGGCACAAAATAGTGTTTTTTAAATTTTTATGTAAACGTAAAATACATATTGTTTGTTGTTCTTATTAACAATTTCTTATAGCACACACACAGTGGCCTTAATTCTCAGATTTGTTTTTTGACAAACCTGTGTAAAATTCTATAGTTTTTAAGAAGAAATTTTTATTTTAAATAAATTAATTTTATAAGAATATTCTCTTCATTATATTCAATTTATATTGAATTGTTTTTACTGTAACAAAAAAAAATGACTACTATTTATAATTACGTTATTCGTTTTAAATAACACAAATGCAAAAACAATCAAAATTATCAAAAAATCCTTTTTTATTTATTTTTGTGTAAAATTTTTTCAATTCGTGAATATGAAAATAACTATAAATTATAAAAAAAAAAAACGGTTTCCTTTTTGTTTGGGTATTTATTGTGAAAAACAAACTACAATTAAATATGAAATATTTTTTATGTGAAATTAATTTAATTAATTTTGAAAATCTATAAACATGCAATTTAGAGTTTCAAAAATAAAATTAAGAAAATTACTATGAATTAAGGCCAATATTTATTATAGTATCAATAATTTATTATAAAATAAATCAAATTAAGATCAATTAAAATTTTTCTATACAAATCTTAATTACTTTCATTACATTGTATTTTTATATAAAATTTGAAATTATATAACTTTATTTAATACATTACTCGATTTTAGTATATATGATATTTATATTTTATTATAGTCATATTTTTTGGTTCTTAGGGCATACAAATATGTATTTAGGAGTGAAGAACCATGAAAAAATGTTTTCGTATTTCAATATCATTATATTATTCTGTTAGCCGAGTTGTGAAAGTAGATTATATTATGAAAAAAAATTAGAATGTCCACTTCGTTAATTTTCCGGAAAATCGACTACTAAGAATTATCATCTTAATAAGGGCCATAGTTTTAACGGATTTTCAGTTTTGTATACAGAATTGCAAATTATAATGAATTTCCAATCTTTCATAGAAGAGATTTTTAAAATTGATTCACACATTCAAATGCGATGACCGATTTTCCATTTGATGTCATTGAAATTTTGTATTAAATAATATACATTTTTTGAACCATTGGCGTGTTTACTTTATACAGTACCACAAATTTCTTTAAATTTTCTCTGCAATCGTTTGGAAAATCGGTCATATCTTTTGAATGTGTGAATAGATTTTAAAATTCTCTTCTATGAAATATTGTAAATTGATTATAATTTGCAATGATGTAAGCAAAAATGGAAATCCGTTCAAATTATGGTCCGTAATTGAAAAAGATGATAATTCATAAAAGTTGATTTTTGCGGCAAATTTAATTCGGTGAACACCCACATTTTTTTTTCATAATTTAGTTTAATTTCACCCAGGCATTATAAGTAACAGTATAGCGACATTGAAAACTGAATGCTACTTCTCAACCTTCGTCACTCTGGTATTTCGAATACTTTCATATTTGGAATTAATTAAGTTAGATGTTAATTGTCTACCAGAAAATATTTAAACTCTTTTAATAAAGTCGCAGTAGTAATGATAAAAATTAAAATATTGAAAATAAATATTTTTGATGGACTAATTCGTTTGGTTTTTTTTTGTATTTTAACAATATAGAAACATTGATTGATTAAAATTATATAATAGTTTTCAATGAAAAGTTTATAATTACTAAAAAAAAATTGATGGAAAATTAAACAGTAAAGTGCATATTTGCAAGAAGTAGATATTTTTATGATGGTGAAATGTTTTTATTAAAAATAACTTTATTAGAATCGCGTCATATTTCTTGGTCCACCTGTACGTACGTAGTGATGAATGAAAATTGTATACATATAAATTATACGAAATTGTATTTTTATTATTATTATTATTATTATTTTTTTTTTTTTTTGTAAATATTAATCAATGCGTATAATAATATATCTCTTCAGGAAAGTAAAAGAGAAAAAAATTATACTTATAATAAATTTCAAACAATTTCTGTTTTTTATATATACATTTTGCATTAAAAAATTAAGAAAACAAAAAAATTATAATACTTATATGTTTTATTATTACATGTAATATGTTATAAAATAAAAGAAAAAAAAGTAAATCTAACTGTTATTTTATTCGACATAACTTTTAGTTATAGACTTTTAATAATAGCACCATCGCATGCATTTGGTTGTATTATAAAATACTTATAAATATATATAATATCACTTTTATTATACAAAAAAATTTAACAACTTATACTACTATTAATTTTTTTTATTCATATACAATATAATTTTCATTCATTTAGACTTTATTATTATTATTATTATTATTATATAATTACAAAGCGTAAGGCAATTCTTAAATAAAATTCATGAAAAAGCACTTAGCATAAAGACAAAAATATATATATACATTAAATTAAAACAAACAACTTAACTGTTAAAGTTTAAAAAATTCTATGTGGTCGGAGTATTATTCCAAAAAAATATTAATTATTTTTTTTTAATCATTTTATTGAACACTTAAATATAGGTTTTTTTTTTAATTGTTATTGATTCATAAATACGAATATTATAATTAATTTAAAATAATAAATATCATTAATTCAATTTTATATATAATTTATTATTTTATGTATTACATATTGCAATTGAAAATAACTGTTCTTATGCATAAAAAAATGCAAGTTTATTCATTAGTCATACAATATAAATATTTCAATTAAAGTCGAATTAAAAGCTACCACCTTCGCTCATCTTTCTGGTAAATGTTAAATTCCTGGTCTGAAGAATTTCTCTTCTTTTGAACCGATCCATTCATATTGTATTTTATAGTTATTCTTAAAATGATATTTTAAATAAAATATATTTATTTTATACATTAAAAGTATTTTTATCGTCGAGGTATTACAATATATTGGTTGCATACTGTTTTAATACAATTTTATACATATTATATGCTGCGGTATGTCATTATATTTATGTATAGTTAAAACTCGTTAATATTCATATATAAATCATATGTTTAATTAATTACAACGTATTTATGAAAAAAAAAATAAATAAATATTTTTTAACAATTAACGTGACAATTTATGTGACATAAATATTTCACATTTTAATTAGTTTATTCATTAGTTAAATATAATGTAATATGTGTTACAATAATTTGTATTGTTATATATTTTTTTAGGCTTATATATCAATAATAAAAATCATCCGTTTTTAATGTGCCATATCCAATGATTTGGTATTATGATAATATTTCTTAAATCATAATTGTTATAAAAAAGTTTAATTTTAAATCAAAATTATATGAATTTGATATTTGTCGCCTGCAGCTTTATAATAATTATAATAATAAGGGCGTTAGATTTTATTCTATATTTGAAACAAATTATAATCCGAGAATTTATTATAATTTAAAGAATATATTAAAATTTTACAATACTATCATTATTTCCGATGCAAAATAATATAAATTAAAGACAAACTAATAATAAAAACTACTGTAATGAAAAGAAAATGTACAAATAAATGTAATAGAAATAATTCGCGGTAGGTTCGTCGCTTAAATCTTTTGTTTTTTTTTCTCTATTCAATTTTTTCAATTTACGGAAAATCAAACAGTGTACAATATTTTTGTGGTTTTTTTATCTCTATATTAAATAAATGCTCTAAAATTCGTTTTGTATAATATAATTTTAATTACATACAATTTCCATTTCTATTTAAAAACAAAGCATAAAAAAATTGAAATCCGTTAAATTTTTTTTATTTTTAGAATTAAAAGAACTATGTGAATATTAGAATTTTTATGGTTCGTTAAGATTACAATATTAAAAATATTTAAATAATTTTTTAGGTAAAAAAAATTTCACTGTACATGAAAGAATTACAAAAAAATGAATAATAAAATACGAAATTTATACACAATTTAAATTTATAAATATTGCAATAAAATGAATGAAATATCGGACAACGGATATTATTTCAAATAAAGTTTCTTTCTTTATATTTTTGTGATTTACAATTTTTACGTTTGTGTACGTTAACATAAAATAAATAAAAAACTAAATAAATATTGTGACACATTTTACTTTTTATGTGTAATGCCATTTAAATTTTATTAAATAATAGTTATTTTTTACATTTTTGTAATGCTTTGATAAAATTTCCAAAAAGGAAGTATTTTTTTTTTCTTGCGTCTATAATTTATACTATAGAAAAATGAATAATCAAAATGATAAATTTCAGTGAGAATTCATATATTATTCATTTCAACATAAAAATATAGTATATTAAATCTATATTTCATATAATTATTTATTAACAATTAATTAATAAAGAAAGTTAACCGCACACTATATAATTTTCCGATTTTGAATCATAATTATATTACAAAAAAAATATTAATAATTTAAAATTTTTATTTTTACTACAAATTATTTAAAGCATTTTATTCATTTCCTTTGTAACCGGGAAGAGGCGACTGGTGGTTTTTATGTTTGGCAAAATTGTTTTCAGAAAAATTTCCTTTTTAGTAATATTTGAAGACTGTATCATAAATACAAAATAAAAAATTCGAATTTTATCAAAATAAAAATTACAATAAGAAATGAAAATTGTACGGTATTTTTGTATATACCCGGTGTACCGCTATCAAGTGAGCATTTTTTTGTGAAAATAAAACACTAATTTTAAATGGGAAAGGAAGCAAACCAATCATTTTCAACTTCTTCGTAGGAATCGAAGTGCTGCTCAGCCAAATACGTGTCCCATCGATGAAAACAAATGGTAGTCGGAAGGAGCCAAGTCTGGTGAATACGGCGGCTTAGGTAGCAGCTCCCAGCCAAGTGATTTGATTGTATCCTGAACCGGTTTTGAAACTGATTTTCTTTCTTGTCTGGCAAAACAAAATTTCACAAGTGTTTTTTCGGTTTTCCATCTATCTTTCATCACAATTCATGTGGTATTCATTTTCCACACTTTAGGATCTTTCCCATAGCTTAACTAAACGGTCAGAAATTGTTTGTTGTGAAACATTTAACATTTCTGCCATTTGCATTTGATTCAAAGTGTCATTTTCATCCAAAATTGCTTGTAATTCGGCGTCTTCAAACTTTTTTTGATGGTCTTCCACGTTTATTATTTTGATCACATCAAATCTATATCTCTGAACCGTTGAAAACATCTTTTGCATATTGCTTCTGTTAGAACATGATCACCATATGCCTCGACAAGCATTCGATGCGACTCTGCAGAACTTTTAAATTTAATGCTTTCCGCAAATCATCATCTTCTGGTACAAAATTCGATATTTTTAACACCATGAAAAAATATGATGTTGTTTGTGCAAAAAAAAAATTATGGCTGGTTCACAACAAATGTTCCCTATTGAGATATTTGCATCTTGACACTCACTTTATACCGATACACCTGGTATATAGTTCAAACCAGAAAGTATATTCAGATTTACATATAATACTTTCATTGTAGAATTTTTTGCAAAGTTTATAATTACTGTAAAAGTTATTTTATAATAAATATAAACATTAATTATTTGTTTCTTATAAAATATATAGGGTGTTTTTTTAAGCTTTGTAGAATATCCTGTTTATATAGACACATTATCATCATTATGTGTGTAAACAATTTTTAACAATTTAGTTATTTTATATAGTCTAACATTTCATCAACAGAGCATTTTATATTGCAGCATTGTTTAACTAATAAATTCAAAATTTATCATTAAATTCACTGACATCAAATTCGAAATAAATTTTTTGTTAGTTCGACGATGCTTTCCGCAATATGTAAATTCACTTAATGTTTAATGCAATTATTAAATTTTAATAAACATATATGACAGCACGTCCCATACACCCTATATTTATTTATTAAATACGGGTTTTTAAACTCTTGAAAATGTTGCGTTGTTTCTTCGTATTTTTTTTTTTTTATATATGTTCTTAATTTATTTTTATCAATAAATTATAAATTTTAATTATTATGTATATTTTTATAACAAATTATTAATAAACGCAAAAAAAGAAAAAAATGGGTACGAGTATGTAAAAATAATAGATTACATGAAAGAAGCGATTCTGTTGCAAGCACAGAGAGATATGGTCTACGTTATACCATTAGATAGACAGAGGTATATAGGCGACGATGTCTGCATAAAAATATAATATAATATATAGAAAGATGTATTTATATAAAATGAAGGATGGTTAAAATAATGCAATTATAATATAGCAATTTTCTGAAGGTTTATTTTTAAAAAAAATAAGAAGTTAAAAAAAAACAGAGCATATTTTTTTATTTATTTCTTTTTATTTTTATTTTATTTTATTTATTATTTTTTTTTTGCTATGATGTATATGTTTACAATATTCTAGTTATAGTTGAATGACCTGCGTATAGTATTACTTGTTTTTTTTTTTTTATTTGCGCGATAAATGTAATAATAATTTATTTTATATGTGTGTGTGTGTGTGTGTATTCGGTATATATTTTAATAAACGTAAACTAAAATTTAGAAGTAATTTTTGATTTAGTTTTAAGTTTAATAAAATGTTACATAGAAATATTTAAAGTTATACATCTTCTATTCCCGTATTTGTATAATTAATAATTTACGTAAAATATTCTAATTTATTGTTGTTATAAAATATTGCAATTTATTTATTACTGCATTCGCATATTTAATATAATCTTTATATTATATTAATTGTTATTTGAATATAATTATTATTACGAATATAATAACATAAATTGTAAAAATAAAAAATATTTAAATAATATTTACTTAAATTCTGATTTAGTACGCCTAAAATAATGTGTGCGAACAAATAAATATTAATATACTTTTTGGTTGTTGGATTTTAAAATATTTTTATTTACCTATGCATAAATTTACCATTTACCACTTTAATAAGAGAAAATAATATTACCTGTATGTAGTTTGTGTTTGGGTGTTAATAATTTTATCTGGATTTCTATGTGTATATATATTACGGCGATATTATATATGAATTAATATATGTTGATTAAAAATTTTGTTAAATAAATAATAATATAATTATATATTACGTTTGAGTATCAGCATAGTATAGATATATACAAAATAATGTTCAATGCAGTTCTAGATGTCTATACCAATACCGAATTTATAATTTGAATTTTAATTTATAGGAAATAATTGTGTAAATGCCAGCTACGGTGTTGTTGACATTTTCGTTTTGCTTTTATACATACATAAATCATCACGAAAAATACTTATGGAGAATTGTGCTGAGGGCGAACTATACAAAAATTTTAAAATTATTTATTACGTTGCTTACCAATTTTTTTTTTTATTTGCAAAAGTAAAGTTTACGTGATATTAAAAGAAATAAAATTATCAAAAACAAATAAATAAAATATTTCAAAACAAAAAACACAAGAAACAAAATTATATGTCAAAATTTCGCTACTATTTATGTGTACGTACACATAAATTGAAACGAAATAGGTCTCCAAATAATAGTTTGTCATTGACAAAAACCAATAAAGCAATTAACAAAAGTTGTCGTTTGAACTGCATGGAAATCATTTGCAAAAATGCATGTGTTAATTTACGTTTGGATTTTTTTTTTAATATAGATTTTGTATATAGAAACGAACATTTCGCAACAACACCGTAGCTGGCTTAAGTGTACAAATTCATAAATAAATACAATTCTCGTATATCATATATTAATTATTATTATTATCATACGTAATATATAATTAAAATATTTATTGTTAGTATTAAATGGTAAATTTGGAGTAATTTTTAACCATATTAAATTAATAGATTTCACATGAGGAAAAATAGTGTTCGTGAAATTTTAATACAAAAAGTTGTCAATTTGAGTGTAGTGTTTGATAGATGAATGTACGTACCATAATGGCATTAACATGATTTGATAATGATAATTATAAGTTATAAAAGGACTAAGAAAAACTTTTCACTATATTAATAATTCAGTGTTACAAATATTTATTTAAAAAGGATTTTCAAGTTTTTATAGTAATATTTATATTATATTATATAAATTTTGTTAATAATAATATTAATAAAGATCGAAATGCTTTTTTTTTTTGTGATTTTACTAAAAAGGTGGCATATAGAAGTTAATTTAAATTAATTAAATTAGATTGCACTTGTTTTTTACAAGTACTTTCTTAAAAATATATAGACATGAAGTTTTTATTTGATTAACAATGTCTGCACGCAGCAATAAAGTTTTACTTCCTCATATGAAATGATGGTAATAAGAAAAAACATGTATTTTTACAATAATTTCTCCCATGTTGAGGAATTTACCCAACTTGACTAAATGTTAAATGTTTGGTGTAGATGTTTTATTTGCTCCATTCTATATAGAGTAAAATGACTTGATGATAATAAATATAATATCATTTTTATAGAATTTAAATTTTCTTATTAATTATTTAATAAATTACATATATTTTCTTTTAACATTTTTAATATATAAATGTAGTAAATGCGTTTATTAAACAATAAGTTATCATTTAATTTACATATTTAAATGGTAGTATTTAGTTCACAGTATAAATATAAAAAAAACATTTTTTCAAATTATTACAAAATATGTGGATATTATTTAAATAATTAATCTATAAGATTTCAATATAGATGTACTTAATTAATTTTATTATCTATATTGATTGATATGTATACTAATTATAAAAACTTATAGTAATATAAAAGTTTAAATTTTAAACTTTTTATTTATTATATTGATAATTGATACAACTAAGAACAGTAAGTCAATATAAAATTTACAAAAATAAGCTGTACTTAAAATCTATAAAACAATATCAATATATTTTATAAGGAATACACAATAGTTCTACATTTAAAATTATATAAAAACATTTGATTCACAATTTTCGAACACAAATCATAAATGTATCTCAACATAAACAAAAATTCACAATATTCAAAGCATTGATAAACATTAATATGGTAATGTTAAATTACTATATATATATATATTAATTACAATTTTATTTTAATAATTATATTTAAACTTATTTTATATTTCTCATCATTTCAAATGTAAATTTTACATAAATATTATAATTAAATATAGTATATTTATAAATAACAGTTTGATAAATATCATCACAATCACACTTTTTATATTATGTTATTTTAATTGAAAACTAAAACTTATATATATATGTCGAGTTCGACCTACTAACACATGTATAGTATATAAAGTTAATATATTATTTATAGTCTTTTCCCATTACAACATCAATCCAAGGAACAAATCTTTGTATATTAGTGTAAACACCTGGCAAATGTTCACGTCCGCAACCAATGCCCCATGATACTAAGCCAATTAATGTTTTACGTCCATCTAATGTTAGTGTTAATGGACCACCAGAATCACCTTGACATGAATCTCGTCCTCCCTTTTGTTTATGAAATAAATTTATATAGTAAAATATTAGTACAACGATATGAATCGGAATATGCTAAAAAATTTTAATATGTTTAATTATATCGATCACACGCATACCTCTTTATATCCAGCACATAAAAATACATCATGTATTATTTCACGTCTACCAGCTGCTTTAAACCATCTTTGACATCTTTCATTTGGTATTACTTCAACATCAACTTCCTTTTATTAATAAATTAAAATAATTATTTTTTAAATTATATATATACAAAGAAAAAATTAGTAGAATATATTAATTACTTGTAATATTGATGGAACTATACTTTGACCATGTCTTGTTCTACCCCATCCAGCAACAGTTGCCATTTTTCCAACTAATTTCGATGTTTTCGGTGGCAAACAAACTGGTAAAATATGTTGTTTAAATGCAACCGTTCTGTCTAATTTTACTAATGCTAAATCATTTTTAAAATCGGTTGGCGAATAATTTGGATGTACTTCTTTTCGTTCGATACCATATTCTTCATGATGAAAACGTTCATCATTGTCACGTACATTCCATTCACCTAAACGTACTTTAAGATTTGAATTTGGTGTTGTGGCAACACAATGTGCGGCTGTTACCACCCAACGATTTGATATTAATGCACCACCACAACTTAATTTTCTTGATAAAAATCCAGATTTAATTAATGCTGCTTGCCACGGATGAGTTGCAAAACCAGATGAATGTCCACCTACGATACGATTTGAGCGAGTATATAATTCACCACAACCTATATCAAAAAATTTTAATAAAATAATATTTATATTATTATTAAATTTATTGATAAATATAATATTTAAATTATAAAGATTTAAGAAATAATATAGTTTAGAAAATTTGAATAAGGTGAAATTAAGAAAATGAAGAAAGTACGACTACTTGTAATAAAAATCGTGTTTGAGTGTGAGTGAATTTTAGTTAATTTAGTGAAAATAATTATTTTTGTGCAAAATTTATAATAATTATAGTACATATGTACGTGCAAACAAATTCATATATATATAGATATAACATTAAGTTATTATTGTTATTAATATTATTATATGTACCCTGAACGGGTCTGTAGTCAAAATCATTGTTATCATCATCATTTTGTTGATTATAAATTTGTGGTTTATATCCATTATTTCCATATATATGATCATCATTGTAATGATTATCAACTTCTGTACCATAACCAGCAGGCGTTTCATCTATAATTCCAAAATGATTATCTGGACGTATTGAAGAATAATGGAATTGAGAATTAATATGATTTGTTTCATAATCCCATGATGGTCGTGTCGGTGGATAATGTACAGAGGGAATAATATCTGGATAATTATTATTAATATTGTCATTGTTATTATTATTATTATTATTATTATTATTAATGTTATTAATATTATTATTATGATTACTATCATATATTATTGGCTTATATGTAGGTCTTGGACGATAATTTGATGTTGTAACTGTTGCATCACCAACAGTGGTTTCCGGATAAATGCCATATAAATGTATTATATCACCTGTGAATATGTTATTTACATTTTGTTTAGAAATGAATTTGTTAATAATGTAGAAATAATTAATATCAATTATATTTTACATTTATAAAATTTTATACATTTTCTTTGAATATTGTTTTTTCTAATAAGTAAGTAATACGTATATGTAAGTTAATTTCATAATTTCCACACAGTGACAGTTTTGTATATATAAACATCTTTCAACAATGTTTCTTTCACCAATGTATTACAGACATTGTAGTATTTAAATCAAAATCAAATTAGTTCTTTTAGGATTATACAAAAAATATTCTCTATTGATATGAATTTCCTACATAGAATTTACACAATCACTTTGCCTATACTTTTAGTGATAAATTATTACTTTTGAAATATTACCAAAATAACGAAAAAAATGGTCCTCCATTGTGGACAGTTATTACTATATAAGTCCATTAAATTTTACTCTCTTAAATAATGATTTTTACAAATTTATACCTGAAATACACAGCAGTTATTAAAATTAATCAATGAATAATTATTGTCTTGATATGAATATATTTACCGTCAATTATTTTGATAGTAATAATTGTTGATATTTTTCTAAAAGTTACATCATTTTTAAAGTAAATAAATTTAAAGAAATTTTACATTTAAGATTTAACTAATATTAAACAGTGCTTAGAAGATTATACAATTATAACACTTTAGTTCAAATACTGCTCTTCTAGATTGATCATTGCTATACATGTATTTTTGTAGTTAGAATATGTGACATAGTTACTATATATAGAAATATATAAATAATATTAATTCCACTTATTTGAATTTGAAAGTCATTTAATTATATAGGGATTTTGTTAAGTTTTCAATTTAACAGATAAATGTATATGAAAATACCATCTATTTAATTTTAAAAGTTAATGGAACATAATATAAGTGAGTGATAAAGCCGTTTTCATAGAAATACTAAAATATAATTACAATTTCTTAAATTTAAATCAAATATGTATTTGCTTTTTTTTTTTTTTGAATAATTAAATAAATAAATTCATTGTCAATATCGTATTACTAAAATTAAATGAATTCACTCTATATATAAATAACGAATATATAAGACTTGCTTAAATACATAATAAATTCACTTACAATGAATGAATATTTCATTAACAATAATAAAAATTGATTGATGAACCGTTGAAAAAAAATAACAACAATACTTATACAACCGACAATTTACAATGAGCCAATGAAAGTATTTATAAATTCAAAATTCAATGCATCTTTTCTTTTAATAATAAAGCTATTTTGTTTAAATATATGATATAAGTAGACCAGTGACGTTGGGTTTTAACCAGTTGTAAAGCGTGAATTTTCAGATTGTAATAACACTACATTTTTCTTGTAGCCGAGATGAAAGTAGACTATATTTTGAAAAAAATTGAAATGTCCACCTATTAAATTTACCGGTAAATCGACTTATAAAAATTCACATCTTTTTGAATTACCATAGTATTAACGGGTTTCCAATTTTGAATACAAAATTGCATATTTTAATTAATTTCCAATCTTTCATATAGAAGAGATTTTTAAAATCGATTCACACGTTCAAAAGCGATGACCAATCAATTTTGCATTTGATGTCATTAAAATTTTGTATGAAATAATGGTACTGTATAAAGTTTTTGAACCATTTGGGTGTGTTTCACTTTATACAGTACACCACCAATTTCTTTAAATTTTCTCTGCAATCGATTTAAAAATCTATAATATTTTTTGAAGGCGGTAACCAATTTTAAAAATCTTTTCTATAAAAGATGGAAATCCGATAAAACTATGTCCCGTAATTAAAACAGATGATAATTCCTAAAAGTCGATTTTCTTGGAAATTTAATTCGTTGAACACCCACATTTTTTTTTTCATAATTTAGTTTTACCCAGTTTATAATAAAAATATAGTGTTATTGAAAACTGAGTGCTGTTTCTCAGCCTTCGTAACTGGTTTTAACTTAACAATTTCATAACAAAGTCGTATGTTTAATGTTGGAATCTCCAATATTTCTTTCATTGGACCATTTTTCTGTAATTGTAATTGCGTTTTTTTGGCATGAAGGCGATGCTTCATTTTACTCCATTTTATTTGATTTCTTTTGTGTTTTCCTATTGAATATTTACTTATATACTATTTTTTTTGAATCAAAACTAGATGAAATTTGTTTAAATAGTCTAGAATTTCATAATAAATTAAAATTAATATAATAATATAAAAATATTTTATCAAAATTGAATAAGAATATATAATTATAATCGTATATTCATGCAAAATTATATCAAAATTGATTACAAATTGAACATGATCCAAATTCTCTATAAACTGTTCACTACTCTGTGTGTCACTTTCATTGCAGTCCATTAGAAATAGTTAATCTCATTAAACGTGGGCACATTCATTTTTTAGCAAGATTTCATAAGTGATGTCAAAGTTCTAAAGCTTTCAGAAGTTGTTCAGAAAAGGTGACAATTATATAATTAAATATTAATTTGCAGCTGTTAATATTATTAAAATTATTATATCAAATTTGAATTAATATTGGCGAATTGAAAAGCTTCACGTACAAATTTTCTTTATAGGAACAATATAAAGTTGTAATTATTTTCGCATTTTCAAGTACACATAATATAATTTAAATGAATATTTTTGTAGCATAAGTAGTATATGGGTATTTTTAAAATTCTATTTTTATGTGTGGGTGTTAACGATGGATTTATTTGTAGCCATGTTAAAATAAACTCTGATTATTGGTAATTTTCCTATACTTAAATGATTAATTACAATGGTATCAATGTGAATTCTTAAAAAAACAATTAATATGTGGTCTACGCATTCTGCACGCCATTGTAATATTCATAAAAAAGTAAAATAATATTTATTAACTTTTATTTTACACATTTTAATTAATACATATTATATTTAAAAAATTTATTATTATATTTATTAACCGACAATTTATAAATAAATATAAAATGTATACATTTATATATAGTTTAAGAAGAAATATACGAATTAAATAAAAATCCATTGTCTTTTCATAAAATGTAATAAAAAAAAAAATTTCACTTTTACTTTACTTTAACATTTAATAATATCGTATTACACATAAAGTATTTATTTACAAATATAATATGGAGCTATTATTATTTATAATATAAAAATGAATAAATATGAGTGCTTAACGTACTCAACGTACTCGTACACATTATTTTAAAAATTATAATTTTTTTTCTAATTTAAATTGTAAATGTACACATAAAATATATAACAGAATCTGGAAAAATATGTTTGAATTTCATTTTCATTTCAAAAATAATTTGGTAATAAAAACGAAACGAAAAAAGACATTTATTTTTAAAATATTATTTTAATAAATATTTTGGAAAATAATGAATTTTGTAATAAGTAGACCGAATAATAATAACTAAACGCTTGCATCTTCGTCAGTATTTCTATATAAACATTCGTTGTGCACATAAATGTACAATTATTTTTTTTTTTTTGTGAAATACAAGTAATTTGCAAACAAAAATTTTGCAAATAAATTTGTAAGAAAAAAACAAGCGACATTTATTATTTATTTTTATTTTTTTTTTAAATGAAATTCCCTCTGAATTCTGATTTTATTTATATAATGAATAAAATATATATTATTTATAATATTTGAAAATTAATTGTAAAATTTATACTAACATGTGTATGCAATGCATATAGAGGGGCCCACCGTTTTCATAATATATACTAATTTTTTTTTTTTAAGAAAATATTATTAAAAGTGAAAGTTTTTCTTTTTGTTTTAATTTAATTTAGTATTTTCATAAATATTGTTAAAAATAAACAATATAAGTGTTTTTATTTTAACGTAACTTACGGCCTATATTTTTTATATAATTTATTCTTCAAAATAATATTGTTTTAAACATATATTTAATATATATATAGAGAATATACTACTTACTCGCATTATGAACTGTACCCAAATTAGAATTAGTATCATGTTGTTGATGTGTACTCGTATCTTTATTTATACAACATGACCATATCATACCACCCGAACATAAATCTAATGGTGTACCACCTCTTAATACACACGATATGCTTAATCCACATTCATATTTTTTACTTTTAAATTTACATGTTTGCGGTATCACTATACAATAGCAATTATATATAGAAATAGAAGAAAAAAAAAAAAAACAATTAATTAAACATTTTTTATTTTGATTAATTTTATATTATAATAAAATATTTATATGGTTTCCTGAATACACATAAATAACATATATAAAAAAAAAAAACACAAAAAATCAAACAAATCACACTATAATAAATTTCTCTTTATACGTTTTATTTATTAAAAACACAATGCGTTATAATAAAAAAATACGTAAATAATATAGATTGTGTATTGTTTCAAAAAAAAATTGCATACTTCTTCCTAACATATCCATTATTGAATTCGATGATATACTTAAATCAGTAGATGTGCTTGGATACCTTTTACTACTTAAAGAATTTAAAAGTAAAAGCTCTTGTTCTTGTTGGCTGGATGGCACAGCATTAACATAGCACAATACAAATGATGTTATAAATAATATGTTAATAGAAAAGAAATTCATCACAGATAATTTGAAATTATTATTTATATTTAAACATTTTAATTTAAATATATTCATTTTTCCTTTTTCTTTAATTATTTATTTATTTATTTATTTATTTATTTATTTATATTACACGAGTATATTATTTATTATATTATTTTAACAATATTTTATTAATTTAGTTTTTGATTTATATTTTAATTTTAATATTATGCGTGTTATTAACTACATAATTTTATAAATAGACCAACTATAAATGTATACGAAACGAAAATATTAATAGTTAATAATAGCAGGATAAATTTGATTTAAATTTAATAGATTTATTTTAATTAATTTTCTGTTCATTTTTATTTATTTATTTATTTATTTATTTATTTATTTATTTATTTATTTATTATTGAATTTATATGAATATGACAAAAATAAACACAATTTGAGATGTTTAACAATTTATTATTTTTATTTATTTATTTTTTTTTTTTTTTTGAAATCTAATAATTAAAAGATGGTTTTTTTAAACCGATTCTGAACAATGTTGTGGATAAACTAAAAGATCAAAAAAAAAAAAACAAAACAAAATACTAAACAACACCTAGTTCATTGTAACAACGCATACAAATATACAAATAAAAATGTTGTTGTATCAAAACACATAGAGAAAGAAAAGTTTTGCTTTAAAAAATACTATTTATAAAGTGAAATTTCTTTATTTCTTTTAGGTATTTTTTTCAACCGCAATTATATACTAGTACTATTATAAATCGTGTAAATACATATATTAAAAATAAATACTCGTATATATAGTTAAAATAATATAACATTAAATTATTTTATTCATTTATTTATAATTTATGTATTTGTATATATATTTATTTAGTATTTGATTATCGTTACGTTTTGAAACTAATAATAATTTAAATGCACTTAAAATACATTCATCTAAAGTTCATATGTGTATGTGGCTGGGCGGAGGGAGACATATTTAATTTTGCAATTTAATCATTATTTTTTCTGCAAATGATTAAATGTGCATAATATAAATTATAACTGGATATGCGGTGTAACTTTGACAGTACACACGGTTGAAAATTTTGAACTAATCCATAAACCAAAATTAGCTTACACACGGTTTTTATAAACTAAGAAATAATAAACACAACAAAGTTTACATCGATTTTTAAACCATTTGAGATCGATTTTTAAACCAAATTCATATTTTTACAATATTGTAAACTATTGGTATTATTTTTAAATAATAATATTATTATTTAAGAATTAAAATTGTATTTTAAACCATCGAAGATTAAAACACCTTTGACAAAAACGAAAATCGAAAATATTAGAAAATTACGTTTACAAAATTGTGTTAATTTATTTTAAAATCAAAATGGTATATTTATGTAGTATTATGTATACTTTCGGTTCGGTAACCAAATTTTTAAACTTTTTTGATTTAAAATTTAATTTATAATGGTTTGATTATTAATTAAAACTTTCTAGGGTTTGCTTTTTAATTAAATTTCGGTGTGAAACCAAAAATAGTTAAATAAAAATAGTCCAAAATTTTCAACCGGGCATGATTATAGTATAATAAAAATAAGATTTGTTTTTGACAATATCTTAGTTTCAAGCATCTTCAAATATAATATATCAATTTAAATTTATATTTTATAATAATAATCAATTACAAAAAAATTGATGTTTTTATTATTTCACAAGGAATAAAATTTTAGAAGAAATATTATAATTGTGAAAACAGAATTTATGTATAATTAAACTATAATTGTTCGTATATAGATCCTCTAACAATTCTGTTTCGCTAGCTGTTTAACTTAATGTGATTATTTAATTAAATACCTACATTTTATTTATAAAAAAATATTTATATATTATTTATCAACATCAATTTAATAATTACAAATATTTGTAATAATAATAAAATTTTCTATTTTTTAATAGTTATATTTGTAATTTATTAATTTTTTTATTAACATTCAAATTATTATGAAAATTTTAATATATAATTATAATTTTCCTACTATTGCATTGAAAAATTGAAAACCACATGTTTAAAATACAAGAGTATGGGTATACAATACATATGAATACATGTAGTTTTTTATCATTTTTATTATATGCATACACAGTTTGGCGTACAAAAAAGTTAACACACACACATTACAGCAAAAAAGTTTTTATCATATCTCATTTCATTTATATTTTATTTTTAATATTATATGTTCAACTATATATGAAAATGTTTGAATGCAAAATAGTAATTTTTGTTATAAATAATTTCTATGTAGTTGCAATTTTAATATTTATATTATTTCTATTATATTATATATTGTATTACTTCTCAAATGTTAACTTTTATACTACGCAAGAAATATATATAATATGCGAATTTTAATTTATATGATTAAGTTTATGCAGATACATATGTAATTACATAGAAACATATTTGTAATATATACTTTCTCAGGTCAGTTATACGTTTTCGAAAATATTGTTAAATAAATGAAAATTTTCTGAATGAAAAATGTATCAATGTTACAACTAACTAAAAATCGCTATATCGCTTCTACTTTGAACTTTGTACAATTCATATATAAATTACATAATTTAAAATAATTATTGTAGGTTTCCAATTCAATGGTTATGGCATATAAAACTACTATATAATATAAATACACAGACAGATATGTGTATTTATTTATATTTATGTAGTAAATATATTAAGTAGAAATGTGGTATACAACAAGGTTAAGAGTATATATTGGAAATTTTATAATCGAAAATTGTTAGTATATAATTTATTATATCAGATCGTTATTATTATTATTATTATTATTATAAATTATTGGTCGCATTTTGATGTAATAGCGTACGTGTGTATAATTTCATGGTTAATATATAAACAATATACTTCAATATATATATTAATAGTTCAGAAGAAAATAGGTGCATATATTTAATATATAAAAATAAACATATGTTACAATATAATAAACTTTCAATAATTTCTTGCAAATAATATAAAATATAATGAAATTATAAATGCTTTTACTGTAATATCAAAATAACAAATAATTAAAAAAAAAAGTAAAAATAAACCATTGTATAGTAAATATGATATGTAAAATTTTACTATATTTTTAAATTGTAATAACTACTTTTCTTTTTTTTCTTTCAGAAAATAAATAATATTATAAAAGAAATAGTAATTACAATTAAAATATAAAAAGAAGAATATATAAGGTAATAATAATAACTAATATTAAATTTAATTTTAACGTATATAATAAACAATTTATATATAGGAACGTATATATGTTTATTAATTTTGCTAAGATGGTTGTTATACTTTATAGGATTGTGTCCCCACACACGTTTGAACTTTTACACAAATCTCGTATTTAAAATATGATGATTATAAAATTAATAAAATATATAATATATTTATATAAATTTCAATTTATAACTATTTGTGAGAGAGAAGACGATTATTATATGGTATTTATTTTTAAATATAATATGCGTTTTTACAAGTAAAAAGTAGGTCATTTAATGAAGATACAAATCTATATATAAAAATACCTATAAATATATTAAGTCATACGGTAAACTATTTAAAAAATTCAAAAAAAAACTCGCCCAATGTTGTTCAATTTATATATCTTCTTTTATGCTCATCACTTAAAATTTTTCATCTTAACATACAAAGCTCCATTAAAATCGTGACTAAATATACTTCATCGAATGTAAATATATTTATATGTATAATATAATCACAATACTGAGTTTGGAAGAATTCCTTAATTATAAATTAATAATATACCATTTAAATGCATTAGAAACATTAAAGTTATAAATTCTTTTTATATAGTCATTTAAACATTTTTGGATACCAGAGCATATTATTTCATTTATTTAAATTAAAATTTAAATCTATATCGTGATGACAAAGTTTTGCTTTTATTTTATTATTTACTCAATACCCTTGTAACACTGTCCGTAGTTTGTCCGCAATATTTCCGCATTATATTAAGTAGTCCGTAGTTTCAATCCGAGGAATCTCGGGATCTATGGATTTCTTACGGATGTCCGCTGGAATTTTAAATGATGACTGCAACCCTGACCATGAATTTTTATAAAAAATGTCCTTGGATTATCCGTATATTTCCGATGATAATTTCTACGGATTCTCCTTTGAAGAGTTTACCGTTGCTAATATTCCACGGAATATCCATAGAATTTATATTCATATTTTTTGTGAGCAGATCCACGGATTTCGACAAAAATATCTTTGGATCGTCCAAGTATTTAGCAAGTAATAACCGTGAATTGTCCGTATTAGCAGAATAATTGACGATGATGTCAAATCGCTGTTTCATTCAGTTTTTAACCAAGTTCTATGAGCACGGAATGAATATGCTGCCAGAACAATGGCAAAAATTTATCGATTGTTCATTTTTTTTTTTGTAATAAACAAGAAAAAATAGACCGCGGATAATAATCTATGAAAGTCTTACAAACTTACTCGGAAATATATAGCTTTGAGTTGTTAGTTGTTTTAAAAATTGTGAAAATAAATTAAAAAGAGTGAGGATTATATCTATAGATAAGTGAAATATACAAAATTTGAACCACTGTCTTGGATAATTGGTGTATTAAATTATGAATACAATACCGCGCGGATATACGTTGAACATATTACCCGGACAATCCAAAAATTTCAATTGATCTAAATAAAATACTATTATATTAAGTAGAAAATCTATGGACATTCTTTGGACAAATGCCAATATATCTTTTCCATAGAAAATATGTGAATTTTTTCCACGGAAATTTTCCTCATTTTTCAAAGTACGGACTACTTGTTACTAGGGTACTATTTCAAGTTAACAAATAAATTCTACAATTAAATGTAATGTATGGCTAATGTATATATAAATGATATATATAGGAATGATTTATTATTTAATAAACTCGTATATTATAATTTTATAGTTTGTTTTACCGGCATTTTTTATATAGTACATTTATAATTAGGTAATTACAATAATAAACATTTAACATTTTTGGATCCAATAAGTTGCAAAAGATACGAACAATACACCCTAAATTTCAATTATGTATAATTAAACCGGGTTATATTCCATAGAATTGAAGATATTAAAAAAGTTTTTTTTGTATGTTACATTTATAATAAATAATAAATTAAATTTACTCAATACAAATTATGAGCTCACAACGAATTAATGCTCAAAGTGTTTGGAGTCGAATATGAAACCAGAAGCATTTCTTATAAATGAGATTCATTAATAATTGTAGAAGGATAAATATTGTATTCCCCAAACACTTCATGTATGCACTTCGCAACCGTCGGACATCTACATAAATAATCGCATGCCGATGTATATTATTAAAAGCTCTATAAAAATTGTATGCTTAATTTACAGTATTTTAAAGAAAATGTAATTAACATTCGGAAACAAAGGCTTATAAAATTATATGTCATAAATGTACCAGCTGTAGCTATTGAAGAAATAGAAAATATGGTAAAAGTGTCATATTATGACTAAGAATTTACCTTAAACCACAATAAACATATTATAATTTACATGTGAATATATATTTTTATAATTTATACAAGAGATTATTCAATATAGGTGTATACACACACACACACACACACACGACCCACACATTCATTCACACTGTAATCCAATTTAAACAATTATCACATAAACATAAGTGTCTATAAAATGGTAAGATTTCTAATACTTATAAAATCAAAATAAAAATAAAAATAAAAATATACTTACAATCGAAATCAAAATCATCGAAAAATTTTCCTTGTTTCGGTAAATCTTTATTAATTTGTTCTAACTTATTTGATTTTATAATTTCATTATATTGATCATTATAACCTGAGGCGCCGGTACAACTTTGATAAAAATTATTTAAGCCTATATAAATGATAAACCAATACTTCATTTTATTTCCATTTATATATAAAATTCCACACAAATTATGATTTGTTTATAAAATCGTTTTATATTATTAATTATTTATTTTAACAATTTTTATCAAATTAATATTTATTTATTTTGTTTTTTTTACTATTACTTTCTTTGGTTTATGATATTTTTTATGTCTCTCTCTTGCTCTTACTTTTTTTTATAATTAATTTTGGAATAAATATTATTTTCACTTTCTAAGTTACCATAGGTATGTGTATATTTAAATAATACACAATTCCAAATACACTATCGGAATGTGTTAAATTTATTTGTAAATTTACAAAACAAAAAAGAAAAAAAAAACCAATTGTTATATACGCACTGACCTTAGGTAATTTTATCAGTAAGGTATGTATTTTTCTAATTATTTGTCGTGAACAGACAATTATAGAAGAAGGCAAAAACATACACTCTATACTTATTTATAACTATAAATAATGTAATTTTTTTTCACTTTTTAATACTTATTAAATCATAACTAACACTAATAGCACGTTAATATTAAAATTAAAAACTATATGAAATTATAATATTTAATGACTAGATTTTTTGGTATTTAAAATATTTATATTTAAAAAATGATATAGAGTAAGAAAAATTAATAAAACATATTGTAAAAATAAATAATAATATTTTTAAACACAAAAAATTAATATTAATTAAGTTATATTGGTAAAATCATGCATCACCTCCATTTGGTATGACCAACTGTGAACAACTGTTGTACCAAAAACTATATACGATTGGAAAGTAAAATTTTCATTATAACACATGTATTAAAATTAACCATATATATTTTATTCGTATATAATTTATGTATAGTAAATAATAAAATAATATCAAAATATAAATATTATACAAATATTTATAATATTGAAGTGTTATACCACCACAGCAAAATATATCTATATATTTTATATATTTTGATGTGACTGAAAGATATATGTAAAATGTATATAACACAACGCACCAGACATTAAATTATAATATGTCGGTTAACTTTTATTATACGAAAATACAGATAGTATACGAGGGCTTTGTGTGTGTATGCAAATGAAATTTAAAAAAATTATAATTACATTTTCTTTTTTCATTCATATTAATTTCCTTTTTCAATTATTGTATACCATATATTGAATTTAATATATAATTATATTGCAACTGTTGCAAAAGAATAAACTTACAAATATAACTTTATAGAAATGAAGATAAATATTATTTATAACTATTATTATTATATTTTCATTATTATTATAGTCTTTTTAATACTGTAATCACTGCCAAGGTTGAGTGAAAGTAAAAGTAATTCGATTTTTATTCATTTTTTTTTTTTTTATGTTATTTTTTTTACCTATTTATAAATTAGAAAAAAATTAATATGGTGTTGAAATAATATTATAGTTATCGCGCACATATACAAATACATTTTTTACATTTTACCAGACGTTTTATATTAACATTCAATTAATTAACGAATTGATGCTATATTTATATATATTCTTTTCCAAATAATATGCATACAAATTATAATAAATCTTCAAAGTTTTCAATTGAAAATGATATATGTTAATTAATAAATATTTAATTTAATTATATTTTAATTTTAATTTATTAAATCAATTCCACTAATGGTTTAATAATTAAATATTTTCATATAATTTTGGTAGGAACATTTAACACTACTTTATACTTAATTTTAATAATTATCTCTAAAAGTTTGTTTGCTATATGATTTACTAACGATAAATAATAATACTAAATAATAATAAATTGATATAGAAAATGTTACGATCAAGCCCATATATTCAAAATTATATTCGTTTTATTGTTTCACATATTAACGAACAAACAAATGTTAGGTCAATAGTAATAAAATAAATTCCAAAAAATTTCTCATATCGGAGATTGATTGAACCGTCATTCCTTCGCGATCGATTAACGCTACCCATCCCATTTGATTTTTTTATAATTAAAAACGCATATGATAATTATCATAAAATTAGTTAAATAATTTCGTATTATAAAATATGGGTATAATATTGTATTAATATACCTGAAATTCAATACGTAGCAGATACATTAAAATATTTTACAATATTTATAATAATTTATTGTAATTATTATGTAATGAAATGTGTAAGGTAAATATTAAATAATTTATAATAAAAATTATGTGATTTAATAAATAAACCGATTATATAATATAATATAATATAATGATATAACACAATTAATAAAATTCCTGGAAAATTGACAATCATCAATTTCAATATAATTTCTGTATATATCATGGTGTGTCCAAGAATTTTTAACACTGAATCTGTAAAAAGAAATAGTAAAATCTATAGGTATTATTTTATTTAAAATAAAAATATTCAATACACTTGATACGGCTATTTAATAATGATTCGTTCCATTTCATTATGCGAAATTGACTCAAAAGCACACATCGAACATGCATCATTAAAACAATACCATATTACCATTTTATGCATTGGAAATAAATTGAATTCTAAGATAATTCAATTCACAGACTTCTTTTTTTTTCCTAAAATCAACCGATAATTGTTTAAAGTGTGTAAAAATAATTAACCCAGAACGTTTTGCCCAAATCCGGATACATGATTTTTCGAATTTTTTCGCTGTTTATATGCTTACAAACTCTTTTTCATCATTTTCAGTGAGCTTGCAAAGCTATAATTTCAGGTGTCCTTGAAGAAATTGATCTTGCCGCTTCTGGTATGCACATCATCTTATATCGTAACTCTTCCGTTAAAAGAAATACATTTATGTCATTGACAAAACATCTGATCTATTGTATATATATTCATCCTAAACTTATTTCATCAATTATTAGGTGGCACTTTGAACTATATAGTTTTGTGTTAAATTTAATTATATAGTTCTTTGTTCAATCTTATAATAATTCAATATGAAACATAAATTTTACTTTTTTATATTGGTTGGTTGGTTGTGCAGCCATATCGTTTTAGTTAGTTTATAAATAAATGCTTGTTGACTGTTAACTGGTTTTTGATGGTCATTTTGGGCGACAGTCTTAAAAATTAATTGACACAATGTATATATATGTACCTAAAAAATTTAAAAGTTTATATATTATGAATGTAAATAATAAACAGTAAAATGCATCATTTTGCAAACATCCTACTGCTTTTTATGTTAAAAATATAATATAATTATATTATATATTATTTAATTTTTGATTTTGAAATCATAAGTGCGTAAAAAATATTAAAAATGAAAGTAAAAATATCGCTGAATCATCCAATGAATTTTATGTAATATAAATATGGAATTGTGATCTTTGTATAAGAACGATTATATACATATGAAGAAGAAAGTATTCATTCAAGTCTCATATATCATAATCGTATATGTACTCCGCGGTTATACAAAATTTCAATGTTACTCTACTAATTGTAATGGTAAACAAAAAAAACAAAAAACTGTTTGCAGAAAGTCCTTTTTCTTTTTCCAATTAAATATTAGTTTCATTTTTAATCTAAAAATATATATTAAAATTTAAATATAAATAAATAATTTATTAAATATTTAGTATACACATATAATATTGTATATAATATAAAAATTATAATAAATTTAATTAATTTTATTATTTTTTATACATACAAAAACATATATAACATTCAAATATAATGTATCGCAAATATCATTACAAAGAATTACTGAAATTTACTAAATCACACCAATAACAAATATAAATAAATAATATAATTTTTAGTCACATTTTTTCTTTTAAATTTAAATAATCACAAATAGAGAATTTTATTATTATTATACATACAATTATATACTATAATATAAATACTATATATATTTATATAGGAATACTATAAATAAAAATTGAGCATATAAATATATATATTATAGTCAAATAGTTTGATAAAGAATATTTTGTATCCATTTAGTTGTTTTTTGTATATTATGATAGATACCAGGTTGATGATCAACGGCACAACCAAAACCAGCACTTGTGATACCAATTAATGTGAATCGACCATTATCTAAGACGATAAGCGGTCCACCCGAATCACCTGTATAAAAATATTTATACGCCCAAATATATACATTTTTCTTGTGCTTGGTACACAAATATGTTAAATAAAATTAAAAATAAATATTATTATTTATATTTACCTAAACAAGCATCTTGATGACCATCCGAATGACCGGCACAAAACATTTCATCAAATATTTCAACATTTATTAATTTACTTTCATGCCAACTAATACATTCGTCGGTGTCTAAAAAAAATATTTAAAATATATATTACAAAAGAGAAATGTTATATATTAATTATTATTAAATTTAATAACATAAAGAAAAATATATATTTGTTTTTCAATTTTACCAATTATTGGTACAGCTGCTGCTTGTAGTATATTTGTACCTGTGTGTGCCATATTTACTTCTGTTTTACCCCAACCAGCTATTATACCCTTTTTACCAATGAGATCAATATGTTTAGTTGGTAAACAAATAGGAAGAATATGATTTCTATATTTACATTTATGATTAGAATTTAATTAAGATTAAATTAATAATTGTTTTTATTCTATTTATACTCACTTATATCCAGCTGGTGTTATTAATTGTAAGAGTGCTAAATCATAACGATCGGGTTGTGTAACGCGAAATTGAAATCTTGGATGGATAAATTTCTTTTTTACACGATGTTTTTCAGCCGGAAATGGTTCTAAAATATGTCCAGAATTTTGTGTATCTAATTCACCTAAATATACAATAATATCTTTCATTTGAGCTTGTTGTATACAATGTGCAGCGGTTGCAATAAATTTCCGAGAAACTACAGAACAATTAAATTTATATATTTATTATAGATGAGTAATTTATAAAAATATTTAATGCTTCATGTGTTATGCATATATTTTTTAATACCTAATACACCACCACATTGAAATTCAGCAATACGAATATGGGCTTGCCATGGATATTCAGCAAAATATGCAGGCCGTCCACCAATAATTCGTCGTTGTAGAGTATTTGCCGGTGTTCTAGGTACACCACAATCTAACTAATTGTGTATGTACGAACAAATTTAAAAATAAAAATAAAATATAAATAATTAAATTCGGAAATGTTTGTTTAAATTTATTTATTATTATATTTACTTGTATCATTTCATCGTCCGTACGTCGTCTTAATGAATATTTTTTCGATTTATTATTATATTTTTTAAATTTTAATTTTCCCATAATTAATGGTTTTTCTTTTAAAGAATAATTTTGTTTATTATGTGGTTGTTGATGTTGTTTTTGTTTCATTTGAAAGTGCTTCATTTGCGGAATGAGTTGATGTTGTTGTTGTTGTTGTTGTTGTTGTTGTTGTTGTTGTTGACGATGATTATGATGATGATGATGTAAATTAATTGTTGCTAATGATGATGGTAATGAATTAAACTCCGTAAAGGTTGATGTTGTCACGAAATCATAATCCGATATACAACATGAAAATAACCATTTATTACCACAACCTTGTGCATTTTTACCACCTTGTAACCAACATGAAAATGATAATTTACACGGCCGTATCACATTATGATGTACACATTCAGATGGTAATCCAAAAACTGACTGTAATATACCTATATATTTAATAAATGATATATAAAAATAATTAATTTTTAATTGTTTTTAAATATTTTTGATTTTATTTTTTTCTTGAGAAAATTACATAAAACTACGATACGAAATTTTTTCCAAAATTTTATCAGATTTCAATATTGGGTTCTACAAAGTTATACTGTATCAGATATGCTTGAGAAACATTCTATTGCTTGAGAAACAGGCTTTATTCAAAATTTTTATTCTTTTACGATCCATTAACTATATGTATGGTGATGTTACATGAATATATGTATGAACGTAGTAGTGTGACGTAATTGACGAAATTCACTTAGAACTTCAACATCATCAGTACATTAGGTTTAAGTGTAATATGCAAACTTATTTCAATTTGCTACTACTGAAATAATAATGAAAAAAATTTTAATTTTACATATATTATTCAGAAAAATTGTTACTCCACATTCTCATACGGAGTATAATTTATCAAATTGAGCATAGTGAATGTCTCTGATGGTAGATGCTATATTAAGTTAAATTTAAAATAGTCTTTAACATCCAAATAAATCATCATCATATTTATTCTATTTAAAATATTGTTATTGTAAAACACAGATTGAACATTTTCCATTAATATGACGAATTTTCGTTTTATATCTATAATTATATAAACAATTTTATATAACACTTCCAGTTGTTATACGTTTTTCTTTATAATGAAACCAAATCGTTCAAATTAAAATAAAACTGGCATTATGAATTTATATTTCTTTATTACGAAAAATTTTAAAATTTAAAAAAATTCGTTATATTGAATAGTAAAATTTTATATTAAACACTCGTCGTTTGTCGTTGCATTCATTAAAATTATATATAATTATACGTTCTCTATATATATTTAAAATGGGCTTAATTAATTAATTAATAAAATAATATAATTAAAAAAAATTTACTATATAATATAATTTTACTTTTATACTTACTTCCATCAGTTTTTGCGGATAAACTAATATTAATAAAACTACATTTTAAAATAAATAATAATAAATTCCATGAGTACATCTTTTGTCATTTGTAAAATTATAAAAATGCATTCGTTCTTTATTATTATTATTATTATTATTATTATTATTATTATTATTATTATTAATAATTAACATAAATGACATTCTTATCCACAGCTTATGCATATATTTTTATATAACTATTTTTATTTTATTTTTTGTTTTTGTCTAATTTATAATTATTTATTTATATTTATTTTTAATAATTTATCAAACACACATATAATAATTATAATAATAAAACATTTTAAAAATAATTGTTAATTCTTTTAACAAAATGTTTTATACAAAAATTAGGGTAATTTTGTAAAACACCTAAACTAATAGAAATAAAAATCAAAAATAAAAAATAAATAAACAATTAAGATTAAATAAGAAGAAGAAGAAGAAGATGAAATAAAGCTGTCAATATATATATATATAAGTTTTGTGTTTGCATATATGCGAATGTTACACTTATTAAGTCAATAGTTTTAAGTATTATGATATACCAAAACATAAAATAATTACTAATATTATACGGTGAAGGTTATTCAATTTTTTATGGGTTGTTATATTTTTCTTTATTCCATACCTCCTCTATACAATACACTTATTGTTAATAGATATATATATATATGGTATATGTAATATACATTATATTCACTATTTATGTTATACAATATATTATAATTAATACAAACAAATAAATAAACAAACAAAAAAATTACACTTGATTTGTAAACATTATAAAAATGTAGTTTAAAGAGTTTTTTTGTTTTGACCCCTTTAATAATGTAAAATTATTAAATATATTATTATATATTTAGTACATAAAATTTTAATGTATATAAGAAAAATATGCGGTTATGTATATAATATATAGTTGTTGTGTACCAGTAAATAAACAGCGAGAAAAGATCATAAATCCTTTGTTTTTGTCTTGTTACATTATAACTATACCCATATATGCACTATACAATATATATTGAGTTTTATATATAATACAAATAATTTCATAATTAATTTTATTACAGGTATTATATTAAATACTACTTTATTTGATACTAATCTAATATTATACACGTATCATTATATATTTATTTTTAATGACATTATTATATTATACATATTGTCATGTCACATGTACTCTCGATCTATGTATTTAGAGCATAATATTTATTTTGAAAACATGTAAAAATTTGCATTGTTATAATGATAAATATTATTTTATGGACAATTATTTTTTTATATTTTTTGCAACTGAAAGAATCTACCATAATTTATATACATTATTATGTGTGTGTGTGTGTACGTAAAGAGATGTGTCCATTATAAAGATGACAATGAATCTTCATATATACATTTTAATATACCATACTCTCTGGCCATATAAATAATATATAAATATATACTATTAATAAAAATTTCTGGTCATCGAAATAAATACAATTAATATATTTTAATTTCCAATAATAAAATTCGAACATTAAACTATTTTGACCTTTGAATATAAAACTATAACTATAACTATATATGTAAATATATATTATGAGTACATATTCTTTTTTAATTTTTGATGTACACACACGTATAAGAGATAAAGATAAATAATATTATATATAATAATATTTATAAGTGTTGGTGTTTATGTTTCATGATATAAAATTTATATGTATTAACAAAAAAAAAAATATATAATAAAAAAAACAAGTCAAACAAACTACATTTTCCAATGCTCCAATTCTTTACCAATTATTTCTTTACTTCTAACCGTACATAAAATTGTATTGAATACTTTTTTCTTATATTGTTGTGTGTATTTATAAAAGTCAATTTAATAAATTATAATAATATTATTCATTATAAATTTTATATTACAATAATAAAAATAAAATATAAATGTTATTTATTAACCAATTGAATTCAATTCATCATTGGAATATATCATTTATCGTGGAAGTTATTTCATTAAAATAAAAAAACCAAACGAGAACAAGAACAAACAAAATATTTATGCACTATAATATTTAAATTTATATTTTTTGTTTTTTTTTTTAACTTAATTTTATATTCATATTTTTAATTATTAATTTATTTAATTAAAAAAAAAATAAAAAAATACACCACACAATATTTTTAATATTTTTTTCTTAATTAATATATTTTCATTTACATTTACGTGTACGTTAACAACAAGCACATACAGTTTTTTTTTTTTTTTTTTTAAAAGAACGACACAAACTAAAAAACCAAACTAACCATCATCCAATAAAATTTTATTATTAAAATCTTTTTAAATGTATGTACGGCGACGTGCGATGTTATAAATAATAAGAAAAGATATTGGTGTACCTTTTTGTATATATTCAAGAACTAACTTATACATTTTATTGTACATGGTATTTTATTATAAATATTATTATTTTTATTATTATTATTATTATTATTATTATTATTATTATTATTATATTTTTATTATGGAATGGTGATGTGATGACGATGTTGATGATATTACGTTGTTGCTGTACAAGAAGTACAGGTGAAATATATAGTATTTATACAACAAAAAAAAAATAACTATATAATAATATAATATGAATATTTATTATATGTTCTGTGTCAATTCTCTGTGTAATGTCTCTGCATATAACTGTTATTTGACAATGTTTTTTATTCTTTATTTTTACGGAAAAAATATTGTCGTTTAAATTTTAAATAATAAATAATTAAGATTGTTATTAAATTACGATACGTTATGTATCAATATTTAAATTTTAATCACATCAAAATCAACAACTGTTTTTTTTTTAATGGATCCTTATGTGAATAAAAATTTAAATGTATATAATTGATTATATATATTTTTAGCATTTTTTAATATTTTAACATATTTTAATGTAATATTATACCGAGAGAGATATGTATAGTATAACAACATGAACATCATCTCTAAAAATCAATTAATATAATTATTTAATTATGTTATTTTAAATATATAGAATTAGTGATCAGTTTAAAAGAAATTCTTAAATTGAATATATTTTTGTATAGCATTTCCAAAAAAACGTCATTTCATCTGCCATTACATATGAAAACCAAAACAAAATAGTAATCTTATTTTATGTTAAAATACGACAACGTTATTGTTATGGCAGTAATTTATAATAATTACAAAAAAAAAAAACTTACTAATTGTAGAATTTTATCTTTTTATTAATTAAACGGCTACACATAAATATGTGTTAATTAATACATAAATATTTTATTAATATAAAATATTTGTGTATATTAATTTAAAGATTAATGATATTAAATTATAATTATTGTTTGTATATATGAAATAAAATATTTAAATTGTATTTATACGAAAATTTAACGCCAGAATTTTATTAACCAAAATTACATTTGAACAATAATTTTTATTGCATTTATTTATTCAGATCATTTAAAACTTTAATGACGCTTCCAAATTGAGAAAATTATTTATACGAAAATTTAACACATATATTTGGATATCATAATTTTTAAAACCAAAATTTTATTAACCAAAAATACATATGAACACTAATTTTTATTGCATTTATTTATGCAGATCTTTTAAAACTTTAATAACGCTGCCAAATTATGAAATTTTACGTTAAAAATTGGTTTCAGTTCACCAAATTTATATAAAACGGCAAGACTTAGTTAGTTAATTGTATAGTAAATAATAATTAAATTATTTATAATTGAATAAATACAGTACACGTATACATCGAGATTTAATTTAATTAAACAATTATTGGATAAGTAGGCAATTAGTTAATTACATTTATTATAATTCCAAATTTAAAATAAAAAATTTTTATATTATATAGACGATAATTTTTCGAAAATTTCAGTTATATATATCACTTCATTTTTAAGTTTCAATATGTATTTTTATATAGGATTAGGTAAATACATATGTATGTCTAAAAATCAAAAAAATTGTATATTGTCTTGATTTTCGATGATCATCCACATCGCAATCTGATGTTCTTCCTGTATCTTCAACATTTAAAATTGAGTTTTCTTTTTTTTATTCAATTTAATTAAATCTTCATTATATTCGTTACTTCAATTATATGCTTGTACAATAACTTATGTTTTTTGCTTATGATTTATCTTATAGAAAATTTTGATAATTGTAACTGTTTTTCAATAAGTTTCTATGGTGGCAGAAGGCTGTACTATGTTAATTGAATTCTATCGTGGATTGTTCACATTTAGTAAAATCAATAGTTTTCTGATTTAAAGGAAATAACCCTAGAAGACTGATCATTGGATAACACGTAAACGTTTAACACATTTTGTACAGCAAATTTTTAAATGTATTTTGCACAACATTTTGAAAACTAAAACTTTAATGCAACATTACAAACTCATTTCTTTATACGTATAAATATTCAATAAAATTTTACTAATACATGAAATTCACTAATTTTTGCTAAATTTTCACTATCCAACTGCTGCCATTAAAACATATCTGTAGCTGTAGAATTAATCAAATATCTCTACTATTTTAATTTGTTGTATGCAATAATATTTTACAAATTTGTAGCAAAAGGATAAACAAAAGGCAGGGTACTTGAGGCGGTTAGCAAATGGGTGCCAGTCTACCCTACGTTCTTAAATTGAATGGATGTATATAAATAATATAATCCATGAAATAATTTGAAAAATATTTATCAACCTATCCTATTAATTGACCTATTTTTCTATAGATTAATTTATCATAAAAGTTGTATTAGGTAAATATATTTTACATTCTCTTTGTAAAACTTTGTTACTATTTACCATAATTATGGTCTTTTAACCAATTTTAGACGTTTCAATTATATATATTGTAATAAAAACTTATTATATGTTAGGCATTGTTTTAATTGTTAGCTATATTATCTACATTTCGGCAATATTTATTTTAATCTATCGTAATATAAATTCTTTTTATAATAATAATAATAATAATAATAAATAGTACGAATAAAAACAGATTTTAATATTTAAAATTTTATTTATTTAAAAAAAAAAATAGATATGAATAAATAATATAATAATTCAGAACAATTAAATTTTCTATTTAAGTATAGTTTTAAGTTTTAAGTGTGTGTGTGTGTGTGTGTCTATAAATTATAAATTTAACAAATGGTAACAAAAGTGTATTTTGTTCATCAGTTTATATTGTTCCTTTTTTTTTTGTCTTTTATAATTTTAACTAATTATTATTTATTTTAATTTTAAATAGTTTTTTTTCTCTTTTAATATTATTAAAAATTATTATTTATATAAACAATATTTATTTATTTAATATTTACATTTGCACATTTAAATATTTATTATAGACTATATAATAATATATATAAGAGAAAAATCTACATATATAAACTAATAAATAATACGATTTCACAGAAATGCTTCATTAGTTATTTTTCATATTCAAAAATTTTCTTCCACTTCTTTCTCATTATAGATAAAAATTTCTTTTCTTCATTATTTATTTAATTATTTATTTATTTATTTATTTATTATCATTCTATCATGAATTATTTTTGTTTTTAATTTAATTATATCACAAGTGAGTTTATTTTTTTAATAAAATAGAAAATTTAAGCACAATGCATTTTTCTTGCAGAGAAATACAAATATACGTAAATTTATACACATAATAATATAAATATAATCATGAAAAAATATAAAATTAAGGAAAAGCGAAATAAAAAAAAAAAAATTAAATACAAAATTATACACAAAACAACAGAAAAATTAGAAATAGTATGAAAAAAAAATAAATAATAATATAATTTAAACATTTTTAAATAAAATTAATTATAATTATACAAAATACGTAAACCATATACGTAAAATTGATTAGAATGTTTTTAAGATTTACCACTTTTAAAAACTGAATAATTAACAATTCAAACAATTTGTAATTTTTATTTATATAATTGTTTTTTTATAATTTTTATCTATTTAAATTACTGACATATGATATCCAATCGACAGTATAAGGAACTCTATGATATATTCCTGGTTGACCTCTTGTTGCACATGAATATCCTGCTGAAACAATACCTAAAAAAATCAAAAATTATAAATTGAGTTTTTAATAACGAATTTTTTATTTTATAGCAAAATATAAATTGGAAAAAAAAATAATGTTAATGTGAACACAGATCGTCAATCAATGCGTATTTGGGGTATCGGTTTAAAGTTATATGGTAATACTTATGTACGTTTATTATATATAATATAAAATCTGTTGTCTATTGTTTTGCACCTAGAGAAAATAGTAGGCTTTTTTTGAATCCATTATATGTAAACATTATATGATTATAGAAATGTATTTGAAGAGTTATAATTTACTTCACAAAAAATTATGTACATAACTTGTCGACATGTTCTATATTTATAAAAAAATCTCTACTGATTTCAAAACAATGGTTAATGATCTTAGAAGATAGGCAACACAACCTAATTTTAAATTGTCAGCCTCAAATACAAGGATTTAAATATATACGAATGTGTTTATCAGCGTGAAAATTGTGAATTTAATTACGCATTGGATTACTATCAAATTATATATAAATATATAAATAATATCGTACCTATCAAATACCATCTTCCATTTTTTTCATGCATTAATGGTCCACCTGAATCACCTTGACATGAATCTTTTCCACCATTTCTATAACCAGCACATAACATTTCCGGATAAATAACAACATTTATACCATTTGAACGATGCCATCGTTCACAAATTCTGTATACAAATATAAATTCGGAAAATGATTATTTTACAATTTAACAAAAAACTAATAAAAAATCTTCAAAAATATTAACTAAATTATTATTAATTATTTACCAAATTTTATTATTATAATATTATATGTAAATATACAAACCTATTTTCTATCACTGGTACATCAACGGCTTGTAATGTTTTTGGACGTAAACGTGAACCAGGATTAAGAGCACCCCATCCGGCTGCCCAACCAAATTTTCCCAAAAAATCTTCATTTTTTTCCGGTAAACATACAGGAGCTTTAGTTAAAAAAAAAAAATCAATTAAAATAGAATATTTTAAAATAGATAAATATAATTTATATAAATACCGATGTGTGGCATATAATGAACGGGTCGTTCTAATGTTAAAACGGCGACATCAAACCGATCAGCTTGTGGTGTAAATTTAAAATATGGATGTACATCAATTTTACGTACACCAAATGTATATGCAGGTAATGGTTCAATAGCTGAATTTATAACATAATCACCTAATGTAACGTGTACTTGACGAGGACTGGCACGAGCCACACAATGACCAGCCGTTACAACATGTCGTCGTGATATTAATGATCCACCGCATCTAGAAAGCATATTTCTAGTTTTTATAGAAATTGTTTTTGAAGAGAAAGGAACGAATTGGTTAGTGCACATCCACACCCACAAAAAGCATTAATTAATTAATTTTTTATGCGTACACATATACAGAAATGATTTATTATTATTTTTTGATTTTCCTTTAATTAATAATATTTTTAATATCATTTATTTATTTATTTATATTAAATTTTCATATGCATTAAGACTTTTAATAAATATTAATAAATTAAAATAATATTAATTAATTGAGATAATAACGTAATTTAATCTTTTAATTAGCGTTTTATAAACATTTCCAATTCTTTATTTATATCATTAGTTTTAATTTTTAAATTATTATTATTATTATTATTATTATTATTATTATTATGCCCAAAAGCCTAATATCGGTAGGTAAGTTTTTTTTGCTATTTTCAAACAAATACAAAATTATCTTCATACAAACCACACATAACAATAGATAATAATAATAATAATTTAAAAAATGATAATAAATTTATTGTGACCTAAAAACTATACTCACACATATAAAGTTATTGTTAATTTACTTATTATATTTTATATATTCGAGTATTCTATATAGCTATTTATATAGTGTAGATGTAATTTTGATTGTTAAATTAGTTATTGAGATAACAATTTAAATTTTAAAACATAAAATATATTGTATGGTTATTTACTGGTTTATTTATATTATTTTAATTATATTATTATTATATGTATAGACTATGTAGGTAGAGAATAAATTTAATATTAGAAAATAGAGATTAATTCATACATCATAAGAAATATGTTAATATTGATATTAATTATAAATCAATTCTTATTAGATAAATTATTATAATTACAATTAAATAAATAGTATATATAATACCTAGACGATCCAATTCTAATATATGCTTGCCATGGAAATGATCCAAAACCGGCATCATCACCACCAACAATTCTGCGTTGTGCGGTTTGTTTTGCTAATGATATGCCGCAACCTAAATATTAAAAATAAAAATAAAATAAATAAAAATCGAATAAATAATAAACCAATACATTTAGCAATATTAAATATAATAATATATTGTTGTTAATATCTGTCTGCAAATGTTATACATATGTATCGCTTGCATTTAATTTAATTAACCATATAATTCAACCATTTTTAAATTGTGTGTATTATAATATTTTTTTCACACCATGTGAGTTTAAAATTTACAATGTAAGTTTTTAAATAACAATATTATTATTAATTAAATTATTCAAAGTGATTTCAAATTTTCTCCCTTCAAATCAAAATATTATTTATGCGTGTAACGTGTATTAACGTATTACATTTTATGTATTATATATATGGTATTTAAAATGTATGCAAAATGTAATAGAAAATACCTTTAAAAATAAAATTGGTATTAGGTTTTTAAAGTCAATCAATTATTACAATCTCAAATACTTATTACATTACTTTTGTGAAAACAAAATTTAAAGAGAAATTATTATTATAATAACTTACAATATGTTACGCATACATATATATACTTAGGTTACTCTGAATGTTGCTGAAATCAAATGCTATATTAAATATAATATATTTAAGATTAAGATATTTATTATATAAAATAAATAGTATTATGAAAAAATTAAAATTAATTGTGATTGTATTCATAGCATTTAACTCTATAAATATAGCAATAGCTATTCCTTGTTTAAATTTTCCAATACATTCAGAGTAATTCCTTGCATATATGTATACGTGGGTATTATATAAAAAATTTTTGTTTCTTATAATTAAAAATTTATTTTGCATAAAGCTTATCAATTAAATAATATTAATAGACTTAACATATATAATGAGCATTAACAATTTTTACAACCCACCAAAAATTTCCCATAACATATTTCAAGAAGTATATATAAATTTAAACTTTTTCACATTTGACTCCCGTAATTATTTTCTCGTTATTAAAGCACCAATCATAGTATCATGGATGGAAGTACTTATATTATTTAGACATATATTCTCATAACATATCTATTTCTATATATTTATAATAAGTTGTATGTCTAATAAGTGTATTTTGGGAAATTTAATATTTCTAAGTGAAAGGAAAAATATACAATTGTTTGTCAATATCGCACAAAAATCATAATCTAATTCCAAATATATTGAGATATGCTTTGTTTTTATAGTAATTGTATAATACTAGAAATTGTTGGATTTTGTCATGTATGATTTCATTTATCTTATTATTGTAATTTGAATGTTAATTTTAATTTTATTTTCTTTTATTGTTAATTTATCGTCTCATTGAAATTATAAATAATAAATACTTAAATAAATAAGTTACTATTAATTAAATATTTTCGCATCACTTAGGTCGAAGAACTATCGAATAGATATAGCTTAATTAAATTTTAAATTATAATGTGTGCTTATTTAAATAACAATTTTTTAGTATAATTATTTATAATTTTAAATAAAATATTTATTTAAATATTTTTGTTAATGTAAAAAAAAAAAACAAAAATAATAATAATAAAATAATATTAAATATAATAATAATTAAAAATAAAATAAATATGTATATATAATTTTGTCACAGCAATTATATGATATTTACAGCATTCCAGTGAAAAAAAAAAATAATTAAATTAAAAAATACCACAGATCTTCCATAAATAAAGACAATTTAGGATTAATAATAAATAATTAATAATTTTGTTTCTTTTCAATAAAAATAAACAGCATGCTAAAAAAATAACGTTAAAATAAAATATGCATGCATATAATTTATTAAAATAAAATAAAATATAATATAAATATAATATATATAAAAATAAAAATAAAATAAAAAATGATAAATCTGCATTTATCATTTTTATTTTTATTTTTTTTTTTTTAATTAATTATTATTGTTAAAATACAAAAAAAAAATAAATATATCATTTTGAACATTAAATAATTAAGTTTTTATTTTAATTCAATAACAAAGATTTTTAAATTTTTAAAAAACTAAAAAAAAATAATAAATAAAAAATTAAAACCTTTCAATTCATTAGAGCAAGAAATTAATAACTTTCGTTTTTATATTTTTTCATTGCTTGAAAATATTGTTGTCAAACAAACTTTTCATACAATTTATATTTTTAAACAATTAATTATAAAATTAAAATAAAAAATACTCTTCTTTGTTATATTGTTTTTCTATAAAATTTTCTTATTATATAAATTACAATTTTTGATAAGCGAAACAATGCCATTAATTTCAGTTTACTAAATATTGTACATATATTAAAAAAGAAAAATAATGAAATAAAATATTTAATTATATATTGTTTGAATGTTGTGTGTGTGTGTGTGTGGGTGTGTGATTTTATTTTTTAACATTTACAAAAAAAAAAAAAAAATGATATATTTAATTTAAAAAACTTAATTAAAATTCCATATATAAACAAAAATTTATTTTAACAACAATAATTTATTAATTATTATATGTGTGTGACATGACAATATGACTCACTAGGATCATTTATAACCGGTCCATAGTCTTTATTTGGAAGATCTGTAAGATCAATGGTATTTGATAAATCGCCAGACGCTAAATTAGCTGATTTTGCTGTACGATGACAACAACCACGAAGGAGGCCACCACAGGTACCATGCAGAAGACCATGTGACATCCAACATATTAAAAAAAATTCACATGTACCTCCTTCGTGTTGACATTGTAAATCTCTATTATATGAATCGCCTATGTATATATATATATATTTATTTATATTTATATTTAATTAATTGTTATTATATATATTACTTATTTCAGATATTTTATTTATCTATATATAAAAATATACATTGCAAAAAATAATATATAGATTTCCTTATAAAATTTATAAAAAATTAACGAAAAATACCTACCACAAAATAATATAAAAAATAATTATTTTTATTTAATTTATTTATTCAAATTTTGATAAAATTATTATATTGAATACATAATAAGATTATGTTTTTTTTTTTGTAAATGACTCATTTTAACCATTATTAAATGAGAAAAATGTAAGGTGCTAATGAAATATTACACACATATATTTCGATATGCTATTATTATATGTTATTCTTCTAATTAAATTATGTGTATAATTTTAGTTTAACGCACCTTTGAATTATTTTATAATACAATATAATTTTTAAAATTATTACATAACAAAATAATAGGCCATTACAAAGGCCTATACGTTATATATTTATATATTTTATAATATTATTATAACCATATACAATATAGAATATTTTGAGTAATTTCAAAATATTAAAAATGAAAATTGTATTACATATGCATGCACTTCATATTTGCATTAATATTAGGTGTGGGAAATAGTTTTAAATGCGTGTTTAATAATATTCAAATTAAGATATTAATCTCATAGTTTAGATTAATTGTGAATTAATAAATAATTGTAATTTGAAATTATTCCATAATTACCACTTTGATTGCTTTGGTAGATCAGAACAATAAGTTTCAAATCTTATTTATTCAAAAACATGAAACTTATTTTAACGATTCAGAAATAGTTGATGGTACTATCAAAACAATTTGTTTTTGATGAAATAATATTATTGGGTGAAAGTGACAAAAATTACTTTAGACCTTACTGATGAATCGCTAGCACTAAACAGTTGTGTAAGATTCAAAAAGAAGGAAAATACGGGTATTGTATCATATATGAATTTTCTGGTAATTTGTTGTGGTACCATCCCAAACTATAATAGTTCCCATATTTTTAAACACTCAATCTATCTAGACTATTTTCGAGTTTTATATAATCTATGAAGTGCCCATCGCAGTACAAAGAATGTGATATTGATCGAAACAATCTAAAAAAATCGATAAATATTAAGTTCTGCACCTGATAAATACAATTTTCTGCTGTCTCAACACAAACAGTAACATTTTGTGTGACACATTATGACTATATGAAAAATGAATTTACTAATTGAATGGATCCTAAAACATAGCAGCAGAGTGCAAGTATATTATGTAACACTATAATTTATTGCTATACATTTATTATTATTTTATTATAATTATCTTTTGTTAAGAATTTTATATTGTGTAATAAATGAATAATTTTATGAAATCTGCGTGATTCTTCTAAAAACTCTCTGTTACACATTTGTATATAATATAGAAAAAATTCCACATAATAAATTCAAAGCCGCATATGGCATACAAAATCATAATACATAACATAATTTATCTATAAAAATGTCAATATAATATTTAATGGTTTTTTTTTTTACCATACTTTGTATTTTGAGTTGAGCTTGTATTTTAAAAATTTCATATATATACGCGTACAAACTATGTTTTTATATAATAAATTATGTTCATCACACACTAAAATATATATAAAAACATTAACATTTTTCTTTGTTTCGATAGTGAAATTTAATTACTAAATAACATAAACATAATATAATAATAACAAAACATAATTCAACCGCATAATGATTTACAAAAAAAAAAAAAATTAAAAAAAATAAAATGCATTAATTATTATATTATTTTATTTTTAAGTTAATGTTTTTAATTTCTAATTTGTTTTGTAATTAATAAATGTTATTGTTTGTTATATGTTATTATGGAAAAATAGAGACAAATAACTCATATATTACACGCAGTACACACGAAAATATATACACGCACACACACACACCTATATACTGAGTAAATAAAGCTCTGATGGACAAATACTTATCTTAGCTAAAAGAAATTACAATTATAAATATACATTTATGTAAAAATTGTTAATAATTAAATAATAAAAATAAAAGAAAATTGTTATTATTTTTTATAAAATTATTGGTACATAATATCCAATAATAATATGATATTACAATATATGTTATAATAAAAATATAAATTAAAATAAATACCTCTATCTTTGGTCGATGTCAATGGATCATCAACTGATATATCTTGTAAATTAAATTCATTTCGAATATCTTGTATAGCAGCCAATTCATTTAAGCCAAAATTTTGATCCCTATATAAATATATAAAAATTATATAAACAATTAAATTTAATTGAAAAAATTTAATTGCTAATGTTATTGAATATAATAAATTGAAATTTATTTGGAGTAGTCGTCGGTTCATGGAGGCAGAGACACGAAAGTCTATATTTTTCGATCTTTTATCAACAAACAAACTCATTTGTAATCTTTGAATAATTTAAAATTGAAAAATCAAAATATTATGTAATAATAATATTATGCATAAAGTTACTCTAAATTAAATTATACTTCTTATAGTTAAATTTAACACATTAAAATTTAAAACTTATCTATCATTGATTTTGAAATGGGACTATCTTGTACTTTATAATGGGATGGTTTTAAGTTATCTTTTTATTTTCCATTTCATTTTAAAGTTATAAAAAGGTTTGTTTTGATTCAAGAAGCCGTTCTTTACAAACAACAACAGGAATATCGTGTTTTCGTATTAAAATTTAACGCAAACTATCTGTGTTTTTAGTTTATATTTCACTTTTTATAGTAATAAAGGGAACGTTCAGATATAAGATGGCCATCAATGTTCATATAAAAATTATAGGTTATTAATTCATATAAAGGCTAATATGTTATTAATTAATATATAGAAAGATATACCTATTGAGCATTACTTGAGTAAGTAAGTAAGTAAGAAGGAAAAAATGAATAAAAATTAAAAATTCTTCTTAAAATTAATTCATGGAATTTATTGTATGTAATTACAAATTTAACTATACAATATGAAATTTTTTATCGAAGTATTGATTTAAAAACGAAACTTTTACTTTTTATTATTAATTCAATTCTAATAAAGCTATTACCATTAATTATGTTATAATTAAACAGTAAAATATTTTCTTCACGTTCGAAAAAAAGTGAATTTATTTGTTAATTATGTATTTCATGACATTATATACGAAATTATTATTATATTAAAATAATCATTTAAAAATATTTACGATAATAATTATTATTGTAATTATTCATTATAATTTTATACTCACCTAAACACAACATTATCACTACCATATGAAGATGGTGATGATGGTGATGTAGATGATGATGACGATGACGATGATGAGGATGATGATAAGGACGGTGAAGATAAACCAGTAGGTCCCGTTGGAAAATTATCACTTTGTGGAAATACAACTCTAGGTGATCTTGATGATTTCCATGGTGATGATATAAAACGACCTGTTCTTGGTGGTCCTGGATAATCACTATATTCAACATATGCATTTGATGGAAAATAATGTCTTGATGGACGAAATTCATTTGAATAATAACCACTGTCACTACCACCATATGGTGAACGTATAAATTGTTTTTCATTATTATATTCATTGTAACCGCCGCGTTGCATCGCTGTTATTGGCCCATTTATATCACCAAATTTTGTTACATCATCTCGATAAACTGCAGCAACAGCACCACCACCACCACCACCAACGTCAACCTTTGTTGTTGTCGGTTTTGGTGTTGACGATACAGAATCTGGAAAAACTACATGATTCTCTGTATTTATTGATTGTTGTTGCTGTTGCTGTTGTTGTAATGTTTGTTGAAACGTACCCGATGGTCTCTGTTGATTATTATTTTCAAATACTAATGTATCGCGTGAGTAACGTGTATCTTGTGTATCATATGGTATGTCATCATCAAAGTTATATGATATATGGAAATTTTGATTATTTGGATTATCTTCACGATATCCAGATGGTATAAATAAATGTTCATATTTATTTGATTGTGCAGAAGAAAATTGGATACCAGAACGACGACCAGTTATAGTTTCGTCCGATACACCACCATTATATGATGGCGATGATGGTGATGCCGATGATGATGCTGTTGTTGTTGTTGTTGTTGTCGAAGATAAAGATGAAGCATCCGGAAATATAACTTTATTATCAAGAACTGTTGTACTTGGAAAATTTACAGTATTACCATTGCCAGATTTTATATTATTTATATTTCCATTGTTTGATTGTATTGTTGTACGATTAATGTTATTATTATTATTATTATTATTATTATTATTATTGCTATTAATTGCGGATAAAAAATTATATTGACCAATTGGTATATAACTATATTTTGGTCTTCGAATAGGTTTATTTTTTATTGTTGGTCTCAGTGTTGTTATTGTTGGTGTTTCGATAATGTTAGACGATGGTGTTGTTTGTAATAATTTTTCATTAAAATTTTCTATTACTGTATCATTATTATTATTATTATTATTATATGAAATTGGATTAATAAATTGGCTATAATATTGTTGTTGTTCATCCGATCGTCTATGTGAATTTAATTGATTGTGTTGTGCTGATGTTGTTGAATATCGAAATGAACCAAATAAATCTCGTGATTTACGATCATTTAGCGATCGACTTTGTTGCAGATAACGTATATTATCAACAGTTGAAAAACTTTCATATGGTGAATATAAATTTCTACGAATCGGTAATTGTAGTTTTAATGGTGTTATAAATTGTTGTATTGTAATACCCAAATTAGATTCATTTGCTAAATTGGTTATAATACGTGGTGATGGCCGTGGTGAATCAATTGCGTGTGCCAATAATATACCAGCAATAATTGTAAGAAACCGCCATTTATTGGAACCAAACATTTTATTATAAAATCACAAAAATAATTTTTTGATGATCACCTTTCATTCGCATTATTATATTTATAAAAATTGTTGTGCTATTATTGCACAACATTCGCAACACTGTAATTAATACATATGTATATGTAAAAATTAAATATTATTTTATTATTAATTTTTTTTTTCTTAATTAATTAATAAATATTTATTTAGATTTTTGATGCACTTTTATAATTTTATTTTTTATGTTTACTATTTACACATTTTCTATTTTATTTTAACTTATAATAAAATGAAATATTTATATAATTCAAATAGGTTTTAATTAAGAATAAAAAAAAAACCAACGTATCAGTTTATATTTGCACAATTTATTAAATTTTATATATATTAAAATTATTTAAGAACAATAATATAATATTAATAATAATAATAATAATAATAATAATAATAAATAATAATAATAATAATAATAAAATTAATATTATATTTTTTTTATCTCATTTTGAAAAAAATTTAAATAATGCGTATATTTTGTATAAGTTAATAATATTTATAATATTTATTTAATTTATTGCTATGTAAAAATAATAATAACAACAAAATAACTAAAACCGATCAACACACAACTTACGAACAAAACGTGCACAATGACTGAACAACATACATATAAATTTCACTTTTAATCTTTCCAACGTTTGCATTCGAAATCAGAAAATTTCACTTTTTTTATTTACACATATAACAATCCAAATTGATATTTATTTTTATTTTTTATTTATTTTTTATTTTTTTTTCTTAAACACATACATAAAATTTTTTCTTTATATTATATTGATGATTTTAATTTCACTTTCGTTATTTTCATTTATAGACGTTTATCATATATTTTATAACATTTTGTAATCATACACAATAATAACTTAGCATAGTGATTCCATAAAGGTATTGTATATGGAATATACACGGTGTATAGTTGGTGTTCGTATAACTACCCGTACACATATATCATATACTGATTTTATGTATATTGTAATATTATTATAGATATTGTTTTTAATTATACTAAAAAAATAAAAAATAAGATTAAAAAATTAATAAATATATTATTGATTTTTTCTGTAAATATTTTAATGGCGAAAATTAAATTAAAATCTGTTAAAATAATAATATATTATAAATTAATTTAATTAACGTATTTATAGGCATAATTTTTTTCAATCAATAAATACTTATAATATATATATTTTTTCACTTTCGTTTTTAACAACAAATCAATTTTTTAAAATATAATTTTTTTTATACCAATTTATAATCATCGCATGTTTTATTCATCAAAATTATATAAAATTATATTATTATTGTATATGAATGTAATGAAAAGTGAATTTTTTTAATATTTGTTTACATATATCCACTTCAAAATCAAATGTATTATTATTATTATTATTATTATTATTATTATTATTCATATTTACAAATTATCAAATTACGCGATTTTAAAATTTCTTCAGTAAATGTTATTAAATAAATTGTAAGTTATATTAAAATTACTTATGTTAAAATTACTTTCATTAAAATGTTAATGATCGAATATCGAATGTATATGCGGGTATTGTGTGTGTGTGTGTGTGTGTGTGTGTGTCTATAGGTAACCTTGAAAGTTTAAGTAAAATGATCTATGTAAGAGTTAAATTACTTATATGAATGAAATTTACCATCATAATGTACATATAAATAATAACAATTGTTTAAAAGAAGATTTACGTTTTTTAAGATAACTTTTAAAATGGTAATTATATACTTAAATCCAATTGAACCCAAAAATATTTCCTGATAAATCAGTCAAATAAAATCTGCATAATCATTTAACGAAATATTTACTTGACATTATTTGGTACACTACCATTTCTGTTTTCATTAGTATTTCTTGTCATAATTGCAACAATCAATCGGATCTAATAAATAATGAACTGTTGTCACTAAAATATTCATAGCTGAATTGGTTTGGCTGTATTGACACCGACAACAATAAACAAATTTTCGGTAAAGGATATACCCTAGTAAAACAGTAGTCTGTAGTATGTTCGTAAAATTTCTGCATTATATGTAGTAGTCCGTAGTTTCAATTCTAGGAAATATCTATGGATTTCTTACGGATGTCCACTGGAATTTTATATGATGAATGAACTCCTGTCCATGGATTTTTATAAAACATGTCCTTGGATTATTCGCATATTTCCGATAATAATTTCTATGGATTCTCCTTAGAAGTATTTATCGTTGCTATTTTTCCACAGAATATCCATAGACTTTATATTCATATTTTTTGTGACTACGATCCACGAATTTTGATAAAAATATCTTTGGATTGTACATGTATTTTGGCAAGTAATACCCATGAATTGTCCGTATTAGCAGAATAAATTTTCTTATGACAATGATGTCAAATCGCGGTTTTATTCAGTTTTTTACCGATAGACCAGTAGTACTATGAGCGCGGAATGAAGATGCTGAACGATGGCAAAAATTAATCGATTGTGCATTTTTTTTTTTAATATATACAAGAACAAAATACTGCGGATAAATCTATGAAAAGTTTTACAAAATTTCCCGAAAATATATCGATTTGAGTTGCTGGTTGTTTTAGAAATTATGAAAATAAATTAAAAAGAGTGAGGATTATATCTATAGATAAGCGAAATATATAAAATTTGAACCACTGTCTTGTCTTGAATAATTGGTGAAATAAATTATGAATACAATAGCGCGCGAATATTTGTTGAACATATTACCCTAACAATCCAATTACAATTTTGACAATCCAGTTACAATTTTGACAATATATACAATATTGACAATTTCAATAGATCTAAATAAAATACTAGTATATTAAAATCTGAAAATCTATGGATATTTTTTTAACAAATTTCCATATATCTTTTCTATGGAAAATATGTGAATTTTTTCCACGAAAATTTTCCTCATTTTTCAAAGCACAGACAAATTGTTATTAGAGTATAGGTAAATCCGTTGCATAAGAACAGTGGTAAAAATGATGTTTCGAACTATAAACCTATATCACCAAATTATCATCTATACAAGGCAATAATTTCTGAAATTATGATTTTTAATTTTACATCCATTAATTGTACAAAACATCATGGATTTGTGGGTGTCGTTCTCCGACTATACTATATAATCTTCTAGAATTTGTCATATATATACTGTTTTGACAATTTTATTTATGTGATTCGTTTAAACGAAATATTATGAATAATCTTAATAACAAATTAATTTAGTTATTAAATTTTTCTTTTTTTTTCTAGTTAGATTTACAGTATATTTTTAATTTCCGCAAACTTTCAAATTTACAAATGTAATTCTTAAATCTTAATTGGATTGAAATCTCATTTATTTTTTAATTAAATTAAAAAAAGTAATTCCGATAAAGTATGTGTAATACTACAGTCAAGTTGTTAAATAATAATGTATCTTATTTGATTGAATTACAATATTATAGTGGGTATGTATATATGACAATGGCTTTTAATTTTTATGTGTACATAACAACAATGACGTTATTCCTATTTTTTTATTTTTTTTCACATTTTCTTCTTCAGAAATCTCTTGTAACAAAAAAAAGAGATTATAAGAAAAGAAAAAAATGAAATTAAGACAATCGAAAAGCGGATGTGAAAGAATATAAAAATATTAAGTATAAAATACCATACGTAAATATATTAAAATATCGTTGTATATTAAGAAAAAAAATACAATATTACGAATATATATTATATTTTGTAAGTAATTTATATACGAGAAATATAATACAATGTTTCACGGGATATAAAATATTTCATATAATAATTACAATGTTTTATTATTTTGTACTGATTTAATTTACTTTTTAAAAAATTAAACTAATATATACAAAGAAAAAAAAAAAAATTGATAATGAATTTTTATAAATAACCATTAAATAATTTAATTAATATATCCAATAAAATAAATACGATTAATTAATATGATGGCGCTTTGTAAAATATTTGTAAATTTTCACTTAAATTTTTATTTATATATATAAGCGAAAAATATAACACTCTTTTAATTTAATGAATATTAAATAAAAACAAACAAAAAATTTTTTTTTTTATTTAAATTTCTTTTAAAGTTATACCATATTTATTAAAATTTTCTGCATTTTTACATTTACGGCGTATAAGTAGTCAAATGAAAAAAAAGGTATATAAATTAAAAAGTTATAAGGAATTTTTTGGTTAATTGTATGTTTACAAAATGTTTCATAATTAACATTTAAATGAATATTCACGAAAAAAAATTAATTTGTTTTCTTCGAAAATAACAATAAATGAAAACAACTTTCAATATTTTAACTTATACACATAATATGAATATACATACATTCATATATTGTATAACACCGGTGTGACACAACAACCAGGATTCTAATTATATATTTATAGTTGTAATTATTTGTCGTCCATAGAAATTGCAAAAGAAAAAAAAACGCAATAATCATTTTAATAACTCTTACTCATGTAATGTATAATAATACACTAATAAATATATAGTAGTTGTTAATTTAAATATATAAATTATGAATATTTATTATATAATATTTTCAGTTTATGTATATGGGTTATTTCCTAAATTATTACAACATTATAATACACAAAAAAATATACATGAAATATTGAAAAATTATGTAACAAAAGAAGACACTTTCATGTGATACAATAATTAGGTTTTTTCGAAAAAATACTGACACACAAATAATTGTTGCGTATACTTTAAAAATTAATTTTCTACCTGCTAGAGCAATATTCATAAAATTACATAATATGTGTAAAAATCAATGACGGTTGAATTAATTAAATAATATAATTTTTTATCTATTCTTTTGCCACTGTTGTGTATTCATCCAAAAACAATGTAAACTAAGACGAATATTTTCTAATAAATGTTATATACCTATAAAAACAGACTGAAAGACAATTCACATCCACAGAGTTATTCCACAATTATTCTAAAATACTTTTCTACACTTATTTCTTTCGTTTTACTGTGAATTGTTGTGTGGTGGATTGTTTTTCAATATAATATTATAATTTTATCATATCATATGGATTGTAATTATTTTTCTCATTTATTCTACATCAAAGAAATTTTTGTCTACAGTTTTTGAGAAAATGTTTTAACAAAATTTGAAGCAGATGGCATATACAATAACGTCTTCTTCTACGAACTGAAAAATAGTGCACAGTGGAAAATCGACTGATATAGAACTGTTAAGAAGATTATGTCAACTGATTAAAAAATTAAAGTTACTCTATATACCATATATTCTAAACGTCGACATATGCAATAAGATTTATTTATTATTTATTTACGCATAAATATATATAATCGATTTAATCCATTATTTTGTATTTAAAATTTAATTTAGTATTTGTTTACATTTAATACTTTTTTGGTAACGTTATCTTGGAAAAATTTTGATAATCCATACAGGATACTTAGGATTCTTTAGTCGAGACTATTTTACCCAAAACAGTTATACAACAAAAAACCTTACAAAAAAAAATGAGGATTCAAGTATTTTTGTTTAAGACACAATGCTTTTTTGGAAATAAATTTATGACAATAAATAAATAAATAAATAAATAAATAAATAAATAAATAAATAAATAAATAAATGAAAAGATAAATATTTTTTATTTAAAGTATTATGAACAAAACATAACATACATTGACAATGTATACCCTAGTAACAATTTGTCCGTACTTTGAAAAATGAGGAAAATTTCCGTGGAAAAATCCACATATGTTCCATGGAAAAAAATATATTGGAATTTGTTCAAAAAATGTCCATAGATTTTCCGCTTAATATAATATAGTATTTTATTTAGGTGAATTGAAATCTTTGGATGGTCAGGGTAATATGTCCACCATATATCCGTGGTTTTGTATTCATAATTTATTTCATCAATTATTCAACGACAGTAATTTTACAATTTTACAATTAAATTATTTTATGCATAAGAAAATATAAATATCATACTTTTTATTTATTTTTTATGTATTTATTACATTTTGTTTCAACTAGATACAATCAGTTATAACAAAATTTTTGTGCAAGTGCACTTGTGGCATAACGTATTTTTGTCAAAATCCGTGAATCTGTTCACAAAAAATGTGAATATAAATTCTGTGGATATTCTGTGGAATAATAGCAACGAGAAATAAATCTAAGAAAAATCCGTAGAAATTATTATCGGAAATATACGCGGATAATCCAAGGACATGTTTTATAAAAATGTATGGACAGGGTTGCACTCATCATATGAAATCCATTACGGACATCCGTAAGAAATCCATAGATATTTCCTCGTATTGAAACTACGGACTACTACATATAATGCGGAAATATTGCGAACAAACTACGGACAGTGTTACTAGCGTATAAACGCTATTCCTTTTATTAAATCCACTGAATTCTTTTGATTTTAAAATTGTATCATAAAACCGAAAATATTTTATGTCCAAATTAAATAACATTTTATTATATTATCAATACTTATACTTTAACATGTTGAACATTTACATTTGTGTATATAATATACGCTGCATTACGTTTAATATATTTCTGTGGTTGTTGTTTAATAATAAATAACAAACATCAATAATTTATTAGTATAGATTTTGATCGTGATTCGCTTCGAATTGATTGTTATATAATAATTTAACATAAAATGCAATAAAATGCATGTAAATGCTACATAAAAATTGAATTAATATGTGATTATGATTATTATTATTATTATATATTATATGTTAAGTAAATTAAGTTTAGTAAAATTAATGTTTAAATGCGGTCATAAGTTCATTCGATGTCGGTTATACGTTTTCCTTTTTATATTATTTTTTTATGTTATTTTTTTTTAAATAATTATTTATTTAAAACACCCACTCGAAACTTTTTTTTTTTTTTTTTACGTAAATAAGTATAATCATAATTTTTTCCAATTAAAAAACTACTTTTAATAAAATCGCGAAGAAAAGTTATTTATATACATATATTTAATGTTCGAGATCGCACGAGTATGTGTACATTTTGTAAGAAAAAAATATGTATCAACAGAAAGAAAAAAAAAGTTGGCAAATGGACAAAAATAAAATATATACGTGTATTTGTAGTACAATGTATTTATAATATAAAGAAGAAAGTTAATCAATATTTACATTTTTTTTTTTTTTCTATATAAAATAATATTTATTTATTTCTTATTCATATATTAACGAATAAATTCAATTTATTGCAATTTTCTCAAAAAATTTAAATTATTATTAGTGACTTTGTGAGAGAGAATGGTGTATTATAATAATTAAATAATATTATAATTTTTATTATCAAAAATGAAAAATGAAAAAAAAACAATAAAATATTCCTTTTAAAGTTGTTAAATGTTGCATTTTTTTTTATCTTTTATTTAATATTTATGCTTATTTTCTATATATTCATTATGAGAAGAGACATTTTTTTTACTATATTTGGAAATTTCTTTAACAAGTTTTCTGTTATCTCTTCATATTAATTACATTGCATTTTGCAGTATATATATATATTTGCACAAAGCTATTTGAAAAAGAAGTAATTGTGATGCACTTTGTATGGTTATAAAAAGATCGTTGCATATATAAAATATATTGTAAATAATTTTATTATCTATAAAACACAACAAATTTATTGGACAACAATAAATAAAGTTAATCGATGAAAAATCTTTAATTTAATATTTTCACATTCACATAAATTTTTATACTCATATAGACTAGACGAATGTTGTAAAGGTAACACACGTATTGGTTTTGTAAGCTAAAACTCAACCATGATGTTATTATAATTAAAAATTTATTTTAAAATTTCGTGTATCCATACATTTATCCGTTTTGCTACAATTGTAACCGAATTCTCTAAACATACAACAATTGAATTTAATCCTTCAAAACTGTATTAATTTAATTATTTATTAATATTATTTTATATTTTAATTGTTTAGTAAATTTTTATGAAATAATAATTTTTATAATAGTTTATTTGAAAAGGATTATTGAAATAGTATTTGAAATATTTAATTCCCATCATTACGGCGCCAATATAACTGCTTTCGTAAGAGGTGCTATACCCCTGTAAATGACATACGAATTTACAGAATGATTTAGTAGGTTGAACGTATGGTTAATAACTACCAACTTCGGAAAAACAACCAGTTATGAACTCTTGTCATCTACTAGTAATAAGAATTATAACAAATTGATGTTTTTATACATAAATTTAATTAATGTCATATAAAAAATTAAAAGCATAGATTTTTAATGTTTCGTAAATTTTAATTTTAATTGTAAATGGATAAGAAATAAAAATTTTTTGTGACTGTTATTTCTCAAGGTAATTATTTTCATTTTTTTTTTCATTTCAGATTATTGATGGCCAGGATAATCTAACATACAAGAAATGAAGAGACATGCTGTTATATGTGCGAAACACACCGAGAGAAGTAGAACAAATTAATGGTTCTATCTGAATTTTGAATTTTTATGTCCAATTAATATTAATACATAACATAAAAACAGTGTACAATATGATGAAAAAGAAGTGTGTTGGTGGGTGTACATTTCGTTGCATATATTAGTCTATAAATTCTACAGATAAAACCTTTAAATGAATTGTTATCAAAAGAAAAATGCTAAATTGAATATACTTTATATTAAGTGGATATACGAAGATGAACAATCAAGGCATATACTTCAAAATGTGGATAGAAATTATGGTATTTATAGGCAAAGGAATAGACGCAATGCAATGGATTATGAATTTGTTGGTAATCGTAAAGTAATGACGTTGCTGTTGACATATAATAGCAGAAGAAATTTGTAAAATGTTTCATACTCAAATTCGGAATAATTTACCAACTTGAATGCAATTTTAAATGAAATTTTCCGAGGATCGAGTACTATATATTGCGGATGACTTGTCGTATACCTACGTAATTAACTCGTATGGTCACTCGACATTGGATTCGTGACAGGATAATAGATATAGATCTACTAAAGGTCTAAATACCGGAAATATTGTCGACCCTTTTAAAAATCATTCATTTATTCTTAAATAACTCGTATTATTATTATTAATCCAAATCGTATCCTATCTTTTTTCTTTTTTGTCGTCATTTTTATTACAATAAATGTATTAATTTAATTGTAATAAATATATATATAATTTAAAAATAATGTAGACAACGGAGAACAGAGTGTGTAGTACTGTACGAAATACGACACACTTTCTACAAACAAAAACAACATCCAAGTTTACATATAACTCACTTCTATACAAAAAAATATTGTATATATAAGTACTTCTCTCATCAACAGCGGCGACGACGACGACGACGACAACGTATGTTCATTTATCGTTCATTGTACCAGCCCATCATCACAATATACAATCAACATCATAATGGAAGTAAGTAATAAATAATAATGGAAAAAAAAAACAAATGTACTTTGTGATTATAGCAAGGTCGTTTAAACAAAAATACAATTTATTTATTTTTTTTTTTTTTACCTTTGTTCAACTCAATTTTCTGTCGATTTTATGCTTTTTTTTTTTTATTCTTTTTGGTTCATGAATACCAAAATAAGAAATAACCAAAAAAAAAAGAAAAATGAGAAATAAAGATGAAAAATATGAATTTCTTTTAATTGTAGGTTTTGGGATGTTGATTTCAATATATGTACATTTATATATATTTGTATTTATTTATATTACACATATTTGTTGTGCGGCGGTGATGACATTACGGATGTATTATTTATTAATAATATTAATAATAATAATATACCTACTCTAAAATACATATTATTATACATTAACAGTAGTACACGTATGGTATAGGTACGTACGTACGTACACGATTTCATTTCTTCATTAATATTAAATAAATAAGTATATATGAATTATGAATATAATTACTTTTTGGATGGTGGCGGATATGATTTGGTAAAAATATAAAAGACATGCAAAAAAAAAAATAAAAACCGCAACTTATTGGCAATTTATGTTAAATAATAATTCTTATTATATCCATATACGAGTACATATACACCTACCTATACACATATGTATATATTTGCGTGTACAAATGTACATTTATTACTATAATATTGTATATAATAATTAACGAGAGGATATCAAATTGTCATAATCTTGAAGTTTTTATAACTTATTACTGCGAAATAATTAATTATGTTTTGTTATTTGGAAATATTGTGTTGTACAAGTACAATTCAATTTTAATGTTTAATTTAAAAAATCAATGGGGGATATAATTGAAAATATATTTATTAAGATATATATATATATATTTGGAATATAACAAATGTATGAATGTGTGCATATACGGATGAAAGTTTTATGAATTTTTTTAAGAAAATAATCCAACAATAAATATAAGTGTAGTACTCATATAATATTCGTACCATTTATAAATATATTTTGTTGAATATAGAAGGCGTTTTAAAAAAAAAAAAAAATAAATATATTTCTATTGTATTTTTCTTAACAAAAAGAAATCTCTATTTAATTGTTATTTTTTTCTATTATCTTTTTCAATGTGATATTATAAGAGTCTGATATTCAATCTAATAATATATGGTATATATAATATATTTTATTATTTTAAAAGATTAATCTCTCCGCTATGTAAAACCCACATTTCATTGAAAGGTAAAAAAAATCTACGTGACATTATGCGAACTATTTAAAAACCAAGTAATAGATTTTTAGCAAAACGTATATCCAAAGAGAAAAAGATTACAAATACATATTGTTATAATATTCTTTGTTGACAACTTTACTACAAAACATATATCAAAATAACATTATATTTGTTTAACACTTTACGGTTCCCGCGAGTCACCTATGACACAAATGAGTTGACAATTAATTGGATTTGTGTAGAATGTATAATGGAATTAAAAAACATGTTACCATAAAATTAAAGTATTATTATATGTAATAGAAAGTGATTAAAAAATTAAGTATTTTTAATATAACGCGGGTGGCTTAAAAATGACGGTGAAAATGATGACGCACACTCTTATCAAAAAATCAATAATGTTATTCATACAATAGAAAAGTTATTTAATGCCTTTTTGGTTGTACAGGCAGCAAATCCGGAAATGCTATTAAAAAATATATGTCTTTTTGATTGAAAATTGAAGTGACATTAAATTGTTGACATCTTAAATAGCGCTCAAACGATATGAATTTTACACGACCAATTAATGTTTCTATATCATATAGACAACAGAAAACATACACTGTCGAAATTGTATAGGTGGAACTCATTGTAATCGGAAATGCACCAAATAAGAAAAAAAAACCTTCCATCAGCTAATGGATAAGGTTATGGCAACTATTTTTCACATTTTCATCGACGGTTTAGAAAAAATTAAAACAATAACCGGTGCAAATTATGTGTGATTAATATTAATTAAATATAATTAATTAATTAAGATTTCAATCCATATACTATTTTTGTCTCATTTCAAACACGAAAAAGTGTCCATTATAATTGGAGTGAATTTTTTAGTTATCTACACAACAAAAGCAAATTTTGAAAAAGAAAACTTATTAAATGGTTACAGAAAAATAAATCGATTTATGTTGATAAAAGTTATGCCGTTTTTATTTTTATCTTCATTATCCGGTAAAATATGATGATATTTTAAGATAACTTTTTTTTATCTTCCTACATTGTGACGAAGATACGAGACGCTTTGTGTATATAACATATATAATATAATTCATGGCTCGACTTCTTGCAGATATTTGGTTTTTCATCTTTACAATTGCCAACAGATATAATGTATGTGGTGTTTACGCATAGCTTATTGTATAAAAAAAATCTAAGAACTTTATAGATAACAAAATTATCAAAAAATTCAAAATTCATACAATATTTAAAGATTAATAATATTTAACAATATATATTAAATATTCAAATATAATAATTCAATTAATGAAAACTTTATATCGAGGAAAATTTTTATATTTCAATTTTTTCATATTATATTGCATCTACCAGACATTCATTAAATTACTCCACATACGGAAGAACATAACAATTCACCAATTATATACTGCAAATACCAAAATATTTACAATAGATATATTATTTATTTCCATTAGTTTTATGTGTTTTACTTTAAGTAGTCCATAAAGATGCGTGCCCAAACATAATATTTGAGTAGCGGCTAGTTTTCAATTGGGTCACACCTTCCATTGAATGTCAAGTGCAATTCTATTGTATTTTTGGAAAATTTAATATATTTATTTAATTATTTAAAAATCAAAGTGTACGAAGAATCAATTTACGAAAAAATAGATAGTAAAAGTAACACGTTGCGTTTATTTATTTACGAAACTTGAATATATATTTTAATTTCTGATATATTTGAAGCTCAAATTAAGTTTACGCAGACGATATTATATTGTATTTATTTTTAATATAGAATTTATAATTTCTTTGTGTGGTACTGAACGCTATGTAAAAATTAACAATATCGATACACCACCATAATGCGTTAATCTTTCATATATAAAAGTAATGGAATTAATGAAACATCAATTCTTTGCTATCAATTGGTTAAATTGTTATATACACGAATGCACGGTGTAATCGATCAATTTTAACTATACATAATGAATGATAAATGTTTTAAGTCCCATGCGGAGTATGATGACATCATGATGACATTAAAAATAAAACATTGGAAAATAATTAAACATAGATTTTAATTATGATTATGATCAAAGAAATATTACGAGATATACTAAACTATAAAATAACACAAAAAGAACTTAAATATTTTAAATAAATGTATAAAATAAATTTTTTTTTATTAAATTAAAATTTAGAGGCGAGACACCTAAGCCAAATTCTCATTGTTTCGGATATTTTAATATAAAAATATGTACTTAAATTTCATATATATACGCATATATACAATAATCCATATAAAAATAATAAAGGTGCAGCTATACAGACAGCGTATATAGTTGTTAAAATATTAAATTAACTTTAAAATATATTTATATACATTTCTTCTTATTTAACATATATATATATATACAAGAAATATATCTATATATAATATATTTCAACACTTTCCCATAAATAACATGTATATAAAAACTGTCATGTTGCATTTTTGTAAACCAGCATCTTTATATATATTGTATATAGTTACATAAAGATCAAAGACAACATTTCATTAAAATATGAATGTCTATCTTTTTCATTATTATTATTATTATTATTATTTTTATTAATATTATTATTATTATTCACATTTGTTAAAAATAAAAAAAAATCTATATATACATTTATAATAAACAATCTTTTTTTACATGAAATATTTAACTCCAAAATATTTTTTTTTAATTATCTTTTATTTATAATTTATGCATGTAGAAAAATTTCGTTACACTATTCATTTATTTATTTATACATTTGCGCACAATAAAATATGAAAAAAATTAAAATTAAAAAACACACAATATCACTGATTCCTTTTACAAAAAGAACTAAAAAAATAATTAAATTATATTAAAACCAAAAAAAAAACAAATATTTACAATTTATTTAATTTAATTTAAAATTTAAAAATTTAACTCAAACAAAAGAAAAACGAATTAATTTTAAAATTAAAAAAAAAACAAACAATTTCGCTAAATAATTTCGACCTTCTTGAGTAAAAGCTCAAAGAAGTCTGTTGTATGTATATTTTAAATGAAAGCGAATGATGGCACGTTCGATATATATTAACTTAATAATGAGAAAGATTTACAAATACAAATGAATATTGGTTTATTTATGTATTTTCATATATATATATGTGGTATGGTATAATGTTGTTTTTTTCTTACTCGTCGTATTTTATACATTTATTTTATTTTAATTTTGTACATTGAAATTTTTATTTACCTTTTGTTGATAAAAAAAATGAAAAAATAATATCAAAACGAGTATAAAATATAATAGTTACAACCGAAGGAATAAAATGTGTACTTTTATATATTTTATTGTATTAATTATATTATATTGTATGTTAGTTGCGACGACGATCGTCTTGTTTTCTGATGTACATACATGAAGAAATACACAACATCATAATCTGTATTGGGAAATAAATATTAAAAACGAAAGGTGAATATACCTATAAGTTATTTTTTTATTCTTTTAATTGCTATATAAAATATGTATTTGTATATCGCGTTTACAATATATACCTTCGATACGAGATAGTATATATCGCTTCATTATTTAAAAAATTCTATTATATATAAAATAACAAAAAAATATGAAAAAATTAAAAAATATTATTTGATTTTTATAAAATATTAATATTAAAATTGTATTTTTTTGATATTTATTTCATTGTCACTCGCATCTACTAATAAGCAAACTTAAAGATTTTAACATTGAAATTATCATTTTCTGTAATACACATACAATTTATATATTATTTATTTTATATTATTTCATTTCATTTAATATTTACAAATATATGCGAATAAATACACATATGAGTTTAAGAAAGAGGTAGATGGTTGGTAGCATATTTGTTTTAGTTAATTTATTGATAGATTTAAAATGAAACCACGTGCATAAGTAATCGGAATAAATAAGTAAGTAGTAAGTAACAAGTAACAGCCAAAACGAACATTATATCAATAATAAAATATTGAATGTACAACTTATATTAAAAATTGTTGATATAATACATATTTATATCGATTGCTGCGATTAGTTTTTATGTAACTACGATATATATATATAGACATTATAACAAATAATTAAATAATATACCTACTTAATATAAAAAAAACGTCATTGAATGTTTGAATTTAGTTGTATTTTTACGGTGTGAATGAATACAAAAAAAAAATGTAAAGTGAATTATTAAAGATTATTTAATTTAATGAAAATATATTTAACTAATATTAGATTATATGAAAGATGTAAGAGAAAAACTCTATAAAATATATACAAAACTATATATGGTATGCATAAGAAAAATTTCTGCTTCAATAAATTTACGGTAAGAAAGAATAATAATTATTATAATTCTCAGCATCATTTTTTATATATAGTTTTTTGAAAAAGAAATTTATTCAAAAAAACAATATTATGTTAGTTATTATAATTTTGTATATTATATAGAAAATTGAGTTCTAAATTTAACAACATCGTATAATTATATACATTTATATAAAATTTTAAAAATTCAATATAGCGTGATAGAGAATTTTGATTAATAATATTTATAGACTATATATATATACCAATACAAAACATTTAATATGTGTTGCATATTGAGGATAAGAAATTAGGTTTATCTTTGTTAATGTTTTTTTCAAATTTGTTGTTAAAAATTAATAAATTATGTCATCGAAAGAAAACTAGACTATGAATTTAGAGTTCTATTAAATAAGATTACCGTTTATACATAAAATTAACTAATCAAATAAACAAATTATAATATTTTTATATATTGTATTTTTTGATATGAAACAAATATATTGATAATATACATTGCATAAATATTAATAGAAATGCAGTTGATCTGCGCTATAGCTACATAAGAATCAATTATATGAATGTGCCAGAAAATTAATTGATTCAATAAACAACAATATATAATTTATCTAAATAATTTTTGTGTGATTCATGAGCGGCGAAACGGTTGGAAAATTATGGACTAATCCATAAACTTAAATTAGTTTACGCACGCCTTTTATAAACTAAGAAATATTAAATATAAACATAAACAACGAAATTTTACATTGATTTTTAAACCATTTGTGATTAATTTTCAAACCAAATTTAATATTTTGGTACAATATTGTAAACTATTGGTATTATTTTTAAATAATAATATTATTATTTTAGAGATAAAATTGTATTTTACAATAACCAGTTAACTATTTTTGACAAGTATATTCGTCATAAAAAAAGTGCAAAATTTTGTTTTGTTATGACGAGTATATATTCGTCATTAGTAATAAGTATTGACAATTTTCAAGACGCAATTTTGATACGCATTTTCCAAAGAGATCGAAACATATAACTGGTTAAACCATCGAAGATTAAAACATCTTTGAGTACCGAAAAAAGAAAATATTATAAAATAACGTTTACAAAATTGTGTTAATGTCTTTTAAAATACGGCACACCGCATTTGTATATGTCAAACTTGTGTTTATAATATCGGTATTTTAAAGCCTCGAAGTTTAAGAAAAACGAACTTTCGGTTCGGCAACAATAGTTTTAAACTTCTTAGATTGAAAATTTAATCTATAATGGTTTGAATATTAATTAAAACTTTACTTTTTAATCAAATTTCGGTGTGGTCCTACGTGTAACCAAACATAGTTTAAAAAATAATTCCAACATTTTTAATCGTGTGGTAAATCTTGTTAAAATTTAAGATTTTCAATTATTGATAAATATATATTAATAAAAATTTTATTTATTTAATTAGTCAATGAAAATCACAAACAGAATCAATCATTTTTGTTTTGTATTTATTGTACAATAATTTTGTAATTCTGTGATTTTATTTTGAATACATCTTGTTGAACTAACAATAAAAGATTTGTTTACAATCATGATATCTTAATTTTATTAATCCCAAAACTCAAAAGGTTGTAAATAACTAATATTTTTCAAAATCAACAAGAAAAATAAGCAAATATTTTAAAAGAAATATCAAGATTGAAATATATCTTTCTACACTTTATATCTGCATCTTAAGATTTGGTGTTGAAAAACAGGCGGCAAAGCAAAAATAAAGTATAAATCATATGTGAACTATAAGATACAAAAACTCTGAATAAAAACAAATCTATAATTTATTTTAACTGCATTTAATAAAATAAAATTAATACAGTTGTTGCTTTACTTGTGGTTGTTCTTGTTCATTCACAAATAAATACAATATCTTTATTGTGCACAATAAATCAAGTTTTTGATAATTTCAATCTAAAACTACATAAATAACGCGTAGTTTTCACAAAACTATGCGTATATTAAAAACCCTGGGAATTTTGTAATCTAACATTACGCAGCAAATTTGCAATAACATTTTTGCAAAGCCAATGCGCTGTAATACTTAAGAGGCTAAGTATAATTATCAATCCACCCTCGCGCTCACTAAAGTGCAATAAAATAAAATAATATAAATCAACAAATTACATGTGTAATTTATTCAAGAATTACTTTCACCATCACACACACACAGCCGACCCATCACCAGTAACGTTCGCCTATAAGAAATGTTTTTTTCCATACATAATAGTTATGTATTTTAGCGTACTCGTACGTAAATTTTATATTTCTTTATATAGTCGATATAAAATGATGTAAAATTATTAACCAACTAAAATGTATACGCAAGTACACAATAATTGTATACAACAATTCTATAGATATATATTTTCTTTTACATTATACACCTAATAAGTGTATAAATGGAGTATATAATATAGTTAATATTATTATTGTTACATGTACAACTAAAATAGTGTGTCACACAATTTTTTAGACAGCGGATGTTTGGTCCCGTCAAAGAACAGAATGGTTGGAGGCGACGATACAATTTTGAATTAGACAAGTTGTACGGTCAACCAAATATTGTCAAAACAATCAAGATCAATAGATTGAGATGGCTTGGACACGTAGAACGCATGGAGGAGGAGCGTGTGCCAAAAAAACGGTTAAATGGTAAACCGGAGGGTAGAAGGAGAGCCGGAAGACCTAAGGTGAGATGGCTAGATGCAGTAAACTGTGATATAAAGATCCTAAAAATTCGGGATTGGAAGACATTAACTGCGGATAGGTCAGGTTGGAAAAGCGTGTTGGAGAAGGCTAAAACCGCACCCGGGTTGCAACGCCATGGAGTAAGTAAGTAAGGATGTGTTAAAAATTGAAATAGAATTAAGTTATTATTGCATTATTTTTTTTTTTCCAAATTAAACTCCTCTTGCTAAACTACACTAAATTTTATTTCTCTATAATGAACAATCGTATTAGTTACTTTAATAAATTCTAACTTAATTTTTAAAATGCTTCAGCCAACTGACGATTGATATTTATATCATACTGATGCTACAGTTTAAAAATTAATAGACAAAATGTATAGTAAATAAATTTAGTATTGTTAATATAATCGTATAAAAATATATATGGTATATAAAAAATAAAATAGCAACACGACTTTAAAATAAATGACGAAAAAAATGAATGCGACTTACAACACTATATAACTTTCCCATATTTTTTTTAGTTATAGTATAAAATATATTTTAATAACAAACAATAACTTTAATTTTAATAAACAAATAAACATAATTTAATTTGCATAATAAAATTTGTATATTATATATATATATATATATGTGTGTGTGTACTGAAGAAAGAAACGAATAAATTAAATTGAATTTTAATTGTAAAACTATTGTTTATATAGTTTGGTATAGTTCTCTATCTGTACAAAGATATAACATATAAATATCCACATATATATCTATATATAATATTATAGGTTTTAACAAGTTAACAGAAGAACAATCTCGAAAAAATTTCAATTACTTTAACGATACCAATTCCAATGTTATAGCAAAAATTATACATTATTATTGTATCCATTTCAATTAAAGTGAAACGTATCCTTATATCTGCAATCCTATTACATTTTTGTGCAGAGAAGAATTATTATTATGGTTTTAATTTAAAATTGATAAATTTACTCGTTTGCTTATAACGGGTTAAATTAAATAGTTTTATTATTTACCAGCATCACTAACTCCTCTATTCAATTTGTATGTAGTTTCTATGTTAAATTGATAAAAACTGGAAAACCCATTGTAAACTAATTGTAAGTATATGTGTATATGCATATGCGATGCTTAAGAGCCAAGATCAAAAATAAAATAAAATAAATAAATAAATAAATAAATCAATTGATTAATTAATTTCTCTTTTTATTTCTATATTAATTTTATATTTTTGGAATTTATTATTATATGAAAATATTATTACTTAAAAAAATAATCACTTTCAATTTTCTTACATTAAAACTGTATACATTTGTATTTAAAATACTATATATTTTTATTATTTATTTATTTATTTATTTATTTATTTATTATATTTATTATTATTATTATTATTATTATTATTATTATTATTATTATTATTATTATTATTATTATTATTATTATTATTTTTAATATAATAAAATTAATGTATTTAAGATCAATACCATGGATGGAATTCCTTTATGCAGAGAGAGAGATACAATAATTAAAAAAAAAAAATTTCTTTCAAATTATAACAATCACGACTCTTTCACTTTTGCTTTCGTCTGCACATATCAAATAAATAATGTATATTTAATAATACAAAAAAATAATATCCATTATTTGAACAAAACGCAATTAAATGAAAAATTTCCTTTTAAAACATTACACATCTATGGTTTGCTTATTAATATTAAAAATGTTATACATATAAACAATGTTTACTAATGCATATTATGTATGCGGTATTCCTATAAGCATATTCATTATAAAAATGAACGATATTGCCTATATTATATGTTTTTCCATAATTTATATTAAAATAAAGTGAGCATAAAATCTTTATGTTGTGAACAATAATATAAAATAATCAAAATGCAAGCGAACAAACATAATTTACGAAGTAATATACTGCGATTTATATATATGTAATTCATTATATATTATTATTATTATTATTATTATTATATTTTTTAAATAATCAAAGTGCTACTCGTATCTGAAATCAAATGAACATTTATGATGGAAAAAAAAAAAAAAACTTGTTTTATTTATTTATTTTTTATTTTGCTTTTTTTTTTCAAGTTTTAATATTTTAATATAACACGACATGTATATTATACAAACAACAACAAACTTGAACTAAACCTTGAATATTTTCACTTTCGTAAAAGTTGTATATAATAATAACAAATACATACATAAATACAAATTAAAAGGTAAGTTAATTGTTCATAACGCCAATTTGAACAGCAACAGGGTACAAACAACAGGGTGTTTACAGCGTTCATATGACTAAATAATTATAGTTACTATATATACTATGCGTGCCCAGGCCAGTACCGAGCAAATTTTGCTCAATGCCTAATTTTGGAAAATAATAATGGAAAATAAATGTATCAACATTGTTTAATGTATACATAGAATTTTGTTCGGGAAAAAAAGACTTGAAAAATTTTTGATTAACATATGGTTATTTTTGTTCTATCTTAACAATTTAATTATATTTTAGTTGAATCTTCTTTTTGTTGTGTGTAATAAAACCGTTTCCACATCACCCCAGAGGTAGATTTTCAATGAGTTTTTATGAGGTTTTGCCCTTGCAGGCCTAGTCTCCTAAAGAATATTTTTTTTTTTCTAAATTATGTAATTACTATTATGAATTATGTGGTTTAATATTCCGGCAAAAATCAATGGTTAAATTTTTACTGAAGTAAAAAACTAATGAAAGTAACTAATATAAGGGTTTTCTATCTTCGTTAAACCCATCCTATGGTATTAGATTGTCTGGCGGTAAGTTGATTACACCAAATTGAATTTAAATGAATGTCGGAGTAACATTTTTTTAGTAATATATCAGGTTCTAATTAAATGGAAAAAGTAACAATCAATTTTAAATTAATTTTAATTATGTGACAAAACAATTTATTGACAAAATAATATAAATGCATTCTCTTCTCGATTCATTTATCCTGCATTTGCTTTTTATTTTATGTAAAAATATTAACTACAACCCGAGATATTACTAAAAACGTTATCCCCAGACAGTCGTAGGAAAGTAATATTAATTTTAAATTGAGTTGTGAGATGATTTTAGTGTGTTTTTTTCAGTTTTCGGCGCCCCTAACAAATACGCACCCCGTTTTTATGTTCGTTCTGTTCATATGAAATATGCATTATTTGGAAATAAGTTATATTGTAATTATGTGTATCAAACAAGCAAATTTTACTTGGCAATTAAACTAATCACAAATATTTACACTGCATTCATTATATATAATAATCTAATATGAATTTGAATTTTGGAAATCTTAACAAAGTTCTAATAACCATAAAATTAATTAAAATATAACAATTATTTGTCTGCAAAAATACAAAGATACATAAATTTTATTTTTCTATTTTTATACACGCAACACAATTCAATTAATTAATTTTCAATATTATTTTATATTTATATTTATATTTTATATAATTTCAGTTTAATAAACGATGTAAAAAACATAGTTCAACCACTGGCCATGTGAAATTCTGGCGAAACACAAAATTCATTGTAACGGACTTGGAACGAATTTGAAAATATCAAACAAATGTATTCTACCGCATATTGATGGGCAAATTATCAACGTTCAGCTGTCACAAAATAAAAGAACATGCAATCAATTTAAGTAAAAATGATGGCGTATGTTAATGTTATAAAGGACTGCGAAAAGGTGGTGAACAAAAAAATGTAATAATATGTTTGGAAAAAATCGATTTCTTACACTGGAAAAAAAGCACTTGAAAAATGCTAATATTAAATAATTTTTAAATTATCATCTGTACAAAAGATAATAACAATAAAAATCAATAAATTAATACATAAATGTATTGTATAAAGTATATATAGTTAAACTTTTAAGTACACAAAAGTACGCAGGCAGCAGTGGTGATAATGGAAATTGCCTTGTATTTATTTATAGTTTATAAGATAATGAATATAAAAAATTATATTAATTATTATAATTGAAGTAAATATATTTGAAATTAAAATTATATGCATTATTCATTATTATTAATAATAACTATATATGTGATGAATAGTTGCTTTATTTTTATATGGTTATAAACTATTATACCATACCTTGAATGAAATGCTATTAACATTTAAACATACACTCTATCCATAGCATATATATATATATATACAATATAATAAGTATTTACAGACAAAAGGTTAATAATCTTTTGGCTTTTATTCAACAACTTTATATATAAGTTTAAAAAAAAGAAAAACTTAAAAGACTAAACAGACAAAAAAAAGGTAGATAATATGTACATGTTTAGAAAAAAATTTTAATTTATTCAACGATTAGGTTAACGTATTTTATTTATGTACGTATGCAATTCAAATTTACATATTCGCTTGATAAAAATATAACTATTTTTGAAAAATTAAAATATTGTCAAAATAAAATATTTTTAAACTAAATATCAAAATATTTTTTTATTATAATTTTATAATTATTTTTTTATCATTGTATGTTATGATCAAAAATTATTTTAAATTTTTAAATTCTTTTTGAAAAATGTGTACATTTATAAGATAAATATAAGATGTATAAATTGTAATATTTAGTGTAGATAAAATGTTGTGTGTGTGTAATTTTATATTCCATAAATAGCTACGTTTTGAGGTAAATTTTCATATGATTAAAATAATATGTGTATTGTATTTAATGGAATATTCACTGTACACAAAATTATAGTAGAATTAAAAATTCAATATGTATAAACAAAACATTACGTATTTACAAACTTGAAAATGTACAAGGAATGTAAACAAATTTTATAAATCTGTAAAGTATAATTTTTTTATTAGTCATGATAAAAAAAAATATATAAATATTAATACGGAAGAATTATCTTATGTAGATTTTTGCATCATTTCTACCGTTTATTTAATAAATGATTTTTTTTTTTTTTTTTTGTAATTCAATTTAAGTAACTATATCTATTGATATTTAATACTCTATAGAAGTGAAAGTGATGGATATTATTGAGACCTCAATGACTTTTTAATTTTTAACCTCTGTTTGCATATATTTTAAGAATTATCATAAATAACATTAAAAATGTTAAATTTTTAAAATTCAATTACACGTTACAAATAATTATAATGTATGCTACAAATACGTATAATATATTTATAGTGTAACAACCACACGGGCAGTGGCAAAGGCTGAGAAATAGCATTCAGTTTTCAATGTGGCTCAATTTTTCTTAATACTTGGGTGTAATTAAACTAAATTATGAAAAAAAAATGTGGGTGTTCACCGAATTAAATTTACCGGGACAATCGCTTTTTATGAGTTATCATCTTTTTTAATTACGAGCCATAGTTTTAACGGATTTCCATTTTTGCTTACAACACTGCAAATTATAATCCATTTACAATCATTCATAAAAGAGATTTTTCAAATCGTTGGCAGATGAAATTTAAAGAAATTTGTCAAACTTTATAAAGTTGACAATCATCGAATGGTACAAAAAAATGTATACAGTGCCATTATTTAATATAAAATTTTAATGACATCAAAAAATGGTCATTGCTTTTGAACGTGTGAATCGCTTTTAAAAATCTCTTCCATGAAAGATTGGAAATTGATTATAATTTGAAATTCGGTATACAAAACAGGAAATCCGTTAAAAATATGGTTCGTAATTCAAAATGATAATTATTCTTAAAAGTCGATTTTCCGGAAAATTTAATAACTGGACATTCCAATTTTTTTTCATAATATAGTCTTTTAACTCGTCCACCCGAAGAATATAGTGATATTGGAATCTGAAAACATTTTTTCGCGTGTAGCCACTGCACGCAGGGATTGTTCAGAAAATAAAACAATTATATTAATATTATATCTATAAATAAACATATATATGTTACATACAATAGGGAAGATATACAAATAGTGCGAATAAATAATATTAAAAATAAACATAGAAAATTATTAATTTTTTTTTTAATAAATATTTATTTATTCTGATAAATTTCCGCAATAAATATTTTGTAATTTATAAATTGTATAAGTAAATTTTTAATAAGATAAAATCATTTTTTAATACCATATAAATAAAATATATATAAGAATAATTTTAACACTTTCTTTTATTATATAAATTAGATAATTTTGTATCGAGTATAGCGCTCACATATTTGTATATGAAATTAAAAAATAAATCTAGTATTAGATAATATGTAATATTTATATGAACATCTGTTTATTGTATCAATAACAAAATTTCTACTTTTTTTTTAAAAATTCATCAAAATATTGCGTATTTATAATTTACATTTAATGATCTCTCAATAATAATATATATTATAATACTTTTTGCTTATGTATTTTATACATATTTTTATTATATTGAATATTGAATTCATTTATTGTAACATCATACATATAATATTGTATTTATTAATTAATATACATTATACGTATACATATTGTTTGTTTGGCAATTCGATAACTGCGGATATTTTTTTGGTATACATCAATCTTTTTTACAATCTTAGGTGGTGTGTGCTTGCCGTACCCCATCTAACAAGTATTGATATAAAATTGTATGGTCTTCAACTTCAACTATATAATATAGCCAGCAATATTCGCTATTTTAATTGAAAAATAACCACAATGAAACTTACCAAGCCAATTATGACACACATAACTAATTAGTCACCGCGCATGCATAACACACAACTATTGCAGATATAAAAAAGAAAAACAAATACTCATTTTAAATTTTAATTTTTCCAAAAAAAAAGAGATACACATTTTTTACCCGAAAGGCGAAATACATTTTTAACTGCTAATACATCAATATTAATGCTGTATCAAAATTTCTATATCAGTCACATTAGGAATTACTTATCACTATACTACCGCATCTGCCGAGTTCCCACTGCGGCTCCACTTCCTTCATGAATTTCATAATACGAAGTGGGTGCGGTTTGGTTATATTTCAAATTATTGATAGCACGTGTTATAGTGGATTTGATTCTTATTCGGATTCAATCTCTATATATATATTGTATATACAATTAAATATTGAATTATAAAATGTGTCACATTATTTCGGAAACATTTTTTTATCACTACAACGTAGTATAACTTTTAAAAAACAAACTTATAGCGTCGTTTAGACTGTATAATAATTAATAAATGGTGATAGCAAATTTAAAATTTGATTTACAATTAGTCACTATGACATAATTTTATAGTTTATATTAAACCTAAGACATCTTACTAATAATTGATGTAATTATAACAATAAAATAAACAGATGTAATAAGTGGTCAATAAATTATATTTTATTTATAGATTTCGTTATTTAGTTATAAAATAGGAATTATTACATTATCAATATAGTGTTTTGTTTTTATAACTATGTGTATTTATATAATTTAATAATTATTGTATATAAGTTATTAATTACTATAAAGTTTATATGTACTTATTATAGCCAACAATTATATATGTGGCAATGAAATAATTTAAGTATTTCTGTAACGAACATGTGACATTAAAATATATAATACTCATATCATGGTGTATTAAGATTATTATTAATATAATGTTAATGTTAAATGATATAATGTGAATATAGATTATAGGTGGAAAACAGCCATTTTAATATAATTTCTTTATAACATTATCACCACCAAATAAATCATTATTTTATATATTATAATTTAATTTATTTTGTGTAGATTATATTATTATTAAAATAAAAATTATAAATTTCTATATATACGCACGGTTAAATAATAATAAAAATATATAATACACCAATTATAATTGCGTATTTAAATAATAAAAGAAATTTCTTTTATAATAATATAAGTTTTTTAAAAGATAAAATTAATTTTCATTATATATTTATGCGATTTAAAATTATACTATACGCACATACCACATACTTTTTTCTATGATTTTATGTTTAACTCTATTGTGTTATCCAATATAATGTATTATAACAATTAAATATTTGTATGTTTTATATTTATATTATAATTATTACATAAGTAACATAGATTATTAGAATTTACACTTGAAAAAAGTACACTGTGAATTGTAGTATTATTATAATTAATTTTAAAATTATATAGATAATTTGCAAAATTCATATAAACTTAATTTAAGCGATATAATTTTGTCATTATTATATTTACCATCTATTGGTTTTATATAAATAAATTATAGACGCAGTAAAAATGCGTTTTTCATCAAATAATATTGACTGTGTATAAAAACAAAGAACTACAACATATATAATATATAATTCGAAATTTTTACGCTTTTATTAAAAAATATAAAAGATATTTAATGAATTAACATTTTTTAATACATTTTTCAAAATAATTATAATCAAATAATTTGAATACCTACTAAAATGAAAATAAAATCATTTACATAAAAAAATGTATAATAAAAATGATTAAATTCCGAAAGCACACGTTGCTATATATTATATGCGTTATAATGTATTTATTACTTTATTATGTGTATATATTTTTCTAGAAATTGTTATAATGATATTAAAATTCGGTGTGTTATATGTTATATGGTGTATTCTACATCCATTTTTAAATTTAATTTCAAGTTCAATAATATTTATAATTGTATAATAAATATATGATGTGTTTCATTATATTATCGTTAATTATTATCATGTTATAATAATAATAATAATAATAATAATAATAATATTACATTTCACATTTATTGTATTTATAAATTACTTGATCACGATTTCAAATAAATTAAAAGTATATTAACTTTATAAGTAAATACATAATTGTTTTCTGTTAAACTATGTATAAATAATGTATGTATATGTACATGGACCAAATTGAAATTAATGTATATGGATATAGATATAATATATGTATCTATAATATCCATATCTATATTTACAATAACATAATATAAATGTATAGTTGGATGATATTTATACACCTATAAAATACTGCACGTTACTGTTATTATGATTTATAGATTTTTTACAATAAATCTTGTATATTTTATAAGAAAATAGTCAACAATTTATAAAAAATTAAATATATGCTAGTATAAAATACATATATTTATAATACTATATATTTTCTGATTAATATTCAAATTAATAACAAAATTTTTATTAATTCATCTTCATCTATCTAGAAATTGTTTTGAAAAAAAAATGTTTATGCTAGAAAAATGTATTAACTATTTGATTAAAATTATACATTGTTCCGTGAGTGAAGGTTTTTTCATTTACAAATAGAAAATTATAAATAAATATTATATGATTTTAATTTAAGTTATTATAATATAAAATTATGAATTATAAGTAATTATATTTAAACTGTATTGAATTTATTATCGCACAATTATTTTATTAAAATTTGTTAACGTAATTAACAAGACTTTCATTTAATATACGAGAATTTTAATTATTATTGTATATTTAACATAATTAATGATAATTTTTATGGAAATGTTTAAGAATTTGTATCAGACGAGCATAAGCTACAGACAGTAGTCTTTTCTGCATAAGTTTGTGATACATTTGAGTACTTAAAGTTCAGTATTTCAAACCATAAGCATAATCTTCATAAAGTAGTCTTTTCTGAATTTGTTTCCGTTTTATTTGAGACTATAATATTCCAGAATCCATAACATTTCCAGGCATTTGTATCAGTCGAGCATAATCTCCAGGAAGTAATCTTTTCTGATTTTTCGCCCGATTTCGTTGAGAACTTATTATTCAAGATTTCATATTTTATTCAAGCATTTGTATTAGGCAAACATAATATCCAGCCAGTATCTTAAAAATGGAATGAAAAATTAGTTTTTCAATTCTAAAATACATTAGGAAGAATTTTTTTCATTTTCATTTTTGACCAACTTAGAGGCGGAATTTCGAATTGCTTCTCAACGGATTCTTGTTCGCACGATGACCCCCGATCGTTTGAGTCTATTTCCAGCTATTTTCGTTGAAAATATTTTGGAAAATAAATCCATGTTTTTATGTTACCAAAAGTTAGGTTATGCAATTACCTATCATTTGATATCTATCCCACCCGCCCACCACTTCAAACGGCTGAGTTATAGCGTTTTTAAGAAATTCATAAAAATTTCCACCAAAATACCAGGCATTTTTCAGACGAAGTAACAGTCGCGCAGAATTACCAGGAGGCAAATTTTTTTTTTATTTTTTTTTCTTTTTCATTTTTGACCCACTCAGAGGCGGAATTTTTGAAAAATCTCAACGGATTCTTGTTCGCACGATGACCCCCGATCGTTTGAGCCTATTTCCAGCTATTTTCGTTGAAAATATTTTGGAAAATAAATCCATGTTTTTATGTTACCAAAAGTTAGGTTATGCAATTACCTATCATTTGATACCTATCCGACCCGCCCACCTCTTCAAACGGCCGAGTTATAGCGTTTTTAAAAAACCCATAAAAATTTCCACCAAAATACCAGGCATTTTTCAGACGAAGTAACAGTCGCGCAGAATTACCAGGAGGCAAATTTTTTTTTCTTTTTTTTTCTTTTTCATTTTTGACCCACTTAGAGGCGGAATTTTTGAAAAATCTCAACGGATTCTTGTTCGCACGATGACCCCCGATCGTTTGAGCCTATTTCCAGCTATTTTCGCTGAAAATATTTTGGAAAATAAATCCATGTTTTTATGTTACCAAAAGTTAGGTTATGCAATTACCTATCATTTGATACCTATCCGACCCGCCCACCTCTTCAAACGGCCGAGTTATAGCGTTTTTAAAAAACCCATAAAAATTTCCACCAAAATACCAGGCATTTTTCAGACGAAGTAACAGTCGCGCAGAATTACCAGGAGGCAAATTTTTTTTTTCTTTTTTATTCTTTTTCATTTTTGACCCACTTAGAGGCGGAATTTTTGAAAAATCTCAACGGATTCTTGTTCGCACGATGACCCCCGATCGTTTGAGTCTATTTCCAGCTATTTTCGCTGAAAATATTTTGGAAAATAAATCCATGTTTTTATGTTACCAAAAGTTAGGTTATGCAATTACCTATCATTTGATACCTATTCCACACGCCCACCACTTCCAACGGCTGAGCTATAGTGTTTTTTAAAAAACAAAAAACATGGAGAAACAGCCATGTTTTTATGTTACCAAAAGTTAGGTAATGTAATTACCTATCCTTTGATATCTATCCCACCCGCCTACCACTTCAAACGGCTGAGTTATAGCGTTTTTAAGAAATTCATAAAAATTTCCACCAAAATACCAGGCATTTTTCAGACGAAGTAACAGTCGCGCAGAATTACCAGGAGGCAAATTTTTTTTTTATTTTTTTTTCTTTTTCATTTTTGACCCACTTAGAGGCGGAATTTTTGAAAAATCTCAACGGATTCTTGTTCGCACGATGACCCCCGATCGTTTGAGCCTATTTCCAGCTATTTTCGCTGAAAATATTTTGGAAAATAAATCCATGTTTTTATGTTAGCAAAAGTTAGGTTATGCAATTACCTATCATTTGATACCTATCCAACCCGCCCACCTCTTCAAACGGCCGAGTTATAGCGTTTTTAAAAAACCCATAAAAATTTCCACTAAAATAACAGGCATTTTTCAGACCAAGTAACAGTCGCGCAGAATTACCAGGAGGCAAATTTTTTTTTTATTTTTTTTTCTTTTTCATTTTTGACCCACTTAGAGGCGGAATTTTTGAAAAATCTCAACGGATTCTTGTTCGCACGATGACCCCCGATCGTTTGAGCCTATTTCCAGCTATTTTCGCTGAAAATATTTTGGAAAATAAATCCATGTTTTTATGTTAGCAAAAGTTAGGTTATGCAATTACCTATCATTTGATACCTATCCAACCCGCCCACCTCTTCAAACGGCCGAGTTATAGCGTTTTTAAAAAACCCATAAAAATTTCCACTAAAATAACAGGCATTTTTCAGACCAAGTAACAGTCGCGCAGAATTACCAGGAGGCAAATTTTTTTTTTTAATTTTTTTTCTTTTTCATTTTTGACCCACTTAGAGGCGGAATTTTCGAAAAATCTCAACGGATTCTTGTTCGCACGATGACCCCCGATCGTTTGAGCCTATTTCCAGCCATATTTTTTGGACCACTTTTTGGCTTGAAAAATAGTGGGTTATAACCTCATGCCGAAAAAATTTTTTTGCCCGTAGGACATTCATATTTTCAGGGATTGTAGAGCTCGGAAAAAAAACAATATTTGTCGACTACTTTTCCCGATTTCCCTCGGGGGGCGGAGCTATGGCACTTCAAAAGTACCAAATTGGTCACTTTTGGACTACTATAACTCCGGAAATACTCACTATTTCGCAACAAGCTTCTGACCAGCGATAGCCCTCATCGAGGGCTACAAATTATATTATGTGGTTGACTTTCTATCTGTCTGGGTTTTCCGGCTATGGCTGCCTAAAGTTCGGAAAATCGTTTGCAGACCAATCTTAAGGTACCTGGGGAATTGGCAAACATTCAATTTTCCAAAATGTAATGATGCAGAATTGTAAAGAAAAGTTCAATCTAAGTTTTGAATCTTTTTTGGAATTTTCCAATGGAAAATACAGGTTTTCCATGAACAACGAAAAATGTCGATTTTTGCATGTTTTCAAATGGGAATTTTCCAGCTTTCCCAATGGAATTTTCAATTGTCCTATTTATCACTGGTAGTAGACTATATGCCACGAACTTTAAGCCTCACCACAACACTTTAAGTCTAACAGTTGTCCCACAATGACCGCCCAAAGTTAGGCTTACACGAAAATTTCCAAATCTTAAATCGGTCATAAGTTGGCCCATATATTTTTTACGGAAAAAGTCCAGAAGCTTTATTGTGCGCATTAAGATCCTCTATAATATGGCTCGATCAAAAAATGGCTACCTAATTTATTTAATCCGGGAACATCAAAAAGTCCGTTTTCAGAAATTCCGGAAATTTTCTCCAGCCCAAACTTGATGACTTACAGATGTCTTATAGCCATAAATGGATTTAGATGGTAAATGTACTGTGGGAGTGGTACTGAACATTTTTCCTAACTATTACAGTTTTCCCGGAATTTTCCGATCAAAATTAAAATTTTCCGGATTTTCCTGAAAATTTCTAGATATATTTGATAGAAGATTAGAAACAGTTTTTACCACTAGAGGACCCGAATCTATTTACGGGTTTTCCCGGAATTTTCATATAACGGTTTCATATGCATGGTAAAAAATCCCGGTTTTTATGATACCAAAAGTTAGGTAATTTAATTACCTATCATTTGATACCTATTCCACACGCCCACCACTTCCAACGGCTGAGCTATAGTGTTTTTTAAAAAACAAAAAACATGGAGAAACAGCCATGTTTTTATGTTACCAAAAGTTAGGTAATGTAATTACCTATCCTTTGATATCTATCCCACCCGCCCACCTCTTCAAACGGCCGAGTTATAGCGTTTTTAAAAAACCCATAAAAATTTCCACTAAAATAACAGGCATTTTTCAGACCAAGTAACAGTCGCGCAGAATTACCAGGAGGCAAATTTTTTTTTTTAATTTTTTTTCTTTTTCATTTTTGACCCACTTAGAGGCGGAATTTTCGAAAAATCTCAACGGATTCTTGTTCGCACGATGACCCCCGATCGTTTGAGCCTATTTCCAGCCATATTTTTTGGACCACTTTTTGGCTTGAAAAATAGTGGGTTATAACCTCATGCCTAAAAAATTGTTTTGCCCGTAGGACATTCATATTTTCAGGGATTGTAGAGCTCGGAAAAAAAACAATATTTGTCGACCACTTTTCCCGATTTCCCTCGGGGGCGGAGCTATGGCACTTCAAAAGTACCAAATTGGTCACTTTTGGACTACTATAACTCCGGAAATACTCACTATTTCGCAACAAGCTTCTGACCAGCGATAGCCCTCATCGAGGGCTACAAATTATATTATGTGGGTGACTTTCTATCTGTCTGGGTTTTCCGGCTATGGCTGCCTAAAGTTCGGAAAATCGTTTGCAGACCAATCTTAAGGTACCTGGGGAATTGGCAAAAATTCAATTTTCCAAAATGTAATGATGCAGAATTGTAAAAAAAAGTTCAATCTAAGTTTTGAATCTTTTTTGGAATTTTCCAATGGAAAATACAGGTTTTCCATGAACAACGAAAAACGTCGATTTTTGCATGTTTTCAAATGGGAATTTTCCAGCTTTCCCAATGGAAATTTCAATTGTCCTATTTATCACTGGTAGTAGACTATATGCCACGAACTTTAAGCCTCACCACAACACTTTAAGTCTAACAGTTGTCCCACAATGACCGCCCAAAGTTAGGCTTACACGAAAATTTCCAAATCTTAAATCGGTCATAAGTTGGCCCATATATTTTTTACGGAAAAAGTCCAGAAGCTTTATTGTGCGCATTAAGATCCTCTATAATATGGCTCGATCAAAAAATGGCTACCTAATTTATTTAATCCGGGAACATCAAAAAGTCCGTTTTCAGAAATTCCGGAAATTTTCTCCAGCCCAAACTTGATGACTTACAGATGTCTTATAGCCATAAATGGATTTAGATGGTAAATGTACTGTGGGAGTGGTACTGAACATTTTTCCTAACTATTACAGTTTTCCCGGAATTTTCCGATCAAAATTAAAATTTTCCGGATTTTCCTGAAAATTTCTAGATATATTTGATAGAAGATTAGAAACAGTTTTTACCACTAGAGGACCCGAATCTATTTACGGGTTTTCCCGGAATTTCCATATAACGGTTTCATATGCATGGTAAAAAATCCCGGTTTTTATGATACCAAAAGTTAGGTAATTTAATTACCTATCATTTGATATATATCTCAATCTCCTACCTCTTCAAACGGCTGAGCTAGAATTTTTACCGTTTACCAAATATACCATCATTTTTCTAGTAATTTACCTTCAAATGTATTTCGATTTTCCTTAAATTTTCCTATTATCAGTTTTAATCATTATATTTTCACGGGTTTTGCCAGAATATTCATTTAAAATTTTTCATATAAAGTCATTTCTTTTTATTTATCTTTTTCTTTTCCATTTGAAATAATGTAAACAATATATACTAAAACATTGTTGGTGTTTGTTATTATCTTCTTCTTCTTCTTTACTGAGAATAGTTATCAGGCGATCAGAATCACATACTCGTTTATTATTTACTTACAAATTTATTGTAGGAGAAAAATAATACAATAACAAAGTCAATATGTGTAAATTTCGATTTATTGGTTTGCAAGGTCGAACTAAAATATACAACAAAATAATAAACAACTTACAAATAAAAGAAGAAGAAGATAATAACAATCACCAACAATGTGTTAGTATATTGTTTACATTATTTCGAATGGAAAAGAAAAAGATAAATAAAAAGAAATGACTTTATATGAAAAATTTTAAATGAATATTCTGGCAAAACCCGTGAAAATATAATGATTAAAACTGATAATAGGAAAATTTAAGGAAAATCGAAATACATTTGAAGGTAAATTACTAGAAAAATGATGGTATATTTGGTAAACGGTAAAAATTCTAGCTCAGCCGTTTGAAGAGGTAAGAGATTGAGATATATATCAAATGATAGGTAATTAAATTAACTAACTTTTGGTATCATGAAAACAGTAATTTTTCACCATGCATATGAAACCGTTATATGGAAATTCCGGGAAAACCTGTAAATAGATTCGAGTCCTCTAGTGGTAAAAAATGTTTCTAATCTTCTATCTAAGACATATGGAAATTTTCAGGAAAGTCCGGAAAATTTTAATTTTGATCGGAAAATTCCGGGAAAACTGTAATAGTTAGGAAAAATTTTCAGTACCACTTCCACAGTACATTTACCATCTAAATCCATTTATGGATATAAGACATCTGTAAGTCATCAACTTTGCGCTGGAGAAAATTTCCGGAATTTCAGAAAACGGACTTTTAAGATTGGTCTGCAAACGATTTTCCGAACTTTAGGCAGCCATAGCCGGAAAACCCAGACAGATAGAAAGTCACCCACATAATATAATTTGTAGCCCTCGATGAGGGCTATCGCTGGTCAGAAGCTCGTTGCGAAATAGTGAGTATTTCCGGAGTTATTGTAGTCCAAAAGTGACCAATTTGGTACTTTTGAAGTGCCATAGCTCCGCCCCCCGAGGGAAATCGGGAAAAGTGGTCGACAAATATTGTTTTTTTTCCGAGCTCTACAATCCCTAAAAATATGAATGTCCTACGGGCAAAACAATTTTTTAGGCATGAGGTTATAACCCACTATTTTTCAAGCCAAAAAGTGGTCAAAAAAATATGAAATAGGAAAAAGGCTCAAACGATCGGGGGTCATCGTGCGAACAAGAATCCGTTGAGATTTTTTGAAAATTCCGCCTCTAAGTGTGTCAAAAATGAAAAAGAAAAAAAATTAAAAAAAAAAATTTGCCTCCTGGTAATTCTGCGCGACTGTTACTTGGTCTGAAAAATGCCTGTTATTTTAGTGGAAATTTTTATGGGTTTTTTAAAAACGCTATAACTCAGCCGTTTGAAGAGGTGGGCGGGTCGGATAGGTATCAAATGATAGGTAATTGCATAACCTAACTTTTGGTAACATAAAAACATGGATTTATTTTCCAAAATATTTTCAACGAAAATAGCTGGAAATAGACTCAAACGATCGGGGGTCATCGAACGAACAAGAATCCGTTGAGATTTTTCAAAAATTCCACCTCTAAGTAGGTCAAAAAAGAAAAAGAAAAAAAATTAAAAAAAAAAATTTGCCTCCTGGTAATTCTGCGCGACTGTTACTTGGTCTGAAAAATGCCTGTTATTTTAGTGGAAATTTTTATGGGTTTTTTAAAAACGCTATAACTCAGCCGTTTGAAGAGGTGGGCGGGTCGGATAGGTATCAAATGATAGGTAATTGCATAACCTAACTTTTGGTAACATAAAAACATGGATTTATTTTCCAAAATATTTTCAACGAAAATAGCTGGAAATAGACTCAAACGATCGGGGGTCATCGTACGAACAAGAATCCGTTGAGATTTTTCAAAAATTCCGCCTCTAAGTGGGTCAAAAATGAAAAAGAAAAAAAAATAAAAAAAAAATTTGCCTCCTGGTAATTCTGCGCGACTGTTACTTCGTCTGAAAAATGCCTGGTATTTTGGTGGAAATTTTTATGAATTTCTTAAAAACGCTATAACTCAGCCGTTTGAAGTGGTAGGCGGGTGGGATAGATATCAAAGGATAGGTAATTACATTACCTAACTTTTGGTAACATGAAAACATGGCTGTTTCTCCATGTTTTTTGTTTTTTAAAAAACACTATAGCTCAGCCGTTGGAAGTGGTGGGCGTGTGGAATAGGTATCAAATGATAGGTAATTAAATTACCTAACTTTTGGTATCATAAAAACCGTGATTTTTCACCATGCATATGAAACCGTTATATGAAAATTCCGGGAAAACCCGTAAATAGATTCGGGTCCTCTAGTGGTAAAAACTGTTTCTAATCTTCTATCAAATATATCTAGAAATTTTCAGGAAAATCCGGAAAATTTTAATTTTGATCGGAAAATTCCGGGAAAACTGTAATAGTTAGGAAAAATGTTCAGTACCACTCCCACAGTACATTTACCATCTAAATCCATTTATGGCTATAAGACATCTGTAAGTCATCAAGTTTGGGCTGGAGAAAATATCCGGAATTTCTGAAAACGGACTTTTTGATGTTCCCGGATTAAATAAATTAGGTAGCCATTTTTTGATCGAGCCATATTATAAAGGATCTTAATGCGCACAATAAAGCTTCTGGACTTTTTCCGTAAAAAATATATGGGCCAACTTATGACCGATTTAAGATTTGGAAATTTTCGTGTAAGCCTAACTTTGGGCGGTCATTGTGGGACAACTGTTAGACTTAAAGTGTTGTGGTGAGGCTTAAAGCTCGTGGCATATAGTCTACTACCAGTGATAAATAGGACAATTGAAAATTCCATTGGGAAAGCTGGAAAATTCCCATTTGAAAACATGCAAAAATCGACGTTTTTCGTTGTTCATGGAAAACCTGTATTTTCCATTGGAAAATTCCAAAAAAGATTCAAAACTTAGATTGAACTTTTTTTTACAATTCTGCATCATTACATTTTGGAAAATTGAATTTTTGCCAATTCCCCAGGTACCTTAAGATTGGTCTGCAAACGATTTTCCGAACTTTAGGCAGCCATAGCCGGAAAACCCAGACAGATAGAAAGTCACCCACATAATATAATTTGTAGCCCTCGATGAGGGCTATCGCTGGTCAGAAGCTTGTTGCGAAATAGTGAGTATTTCCGGAGTTATAGTAGTCCAAAAGTGACCAATTTGGTACTTTTGAAGTGCCATAGCTCCGCCCCCCGAGGGAAATCGGGAAAAGTGGTCGACAAATATTGTTTTTTTTCCGAGCTCTACAATCCCTGAAAATATGAATGTCCTACGGGCAAAAAAATTTTTTCGGCATGAGGTTATAACCCACTATTTTTCAAAGCCAAAAAGTGGTCCAAAAAATATGGCTGGAAATAGGCTCAAACGATCGGGGGTCATTGTGCGAACAAGAATCCGTTGAGATTTTTCGAAAATTCCGCCTCTAAGTGGGTCAAAAATGAAAAAGAAAAAAAATTAAAAAAAAAATTTGCCTCCTGGTAATTCTGCGCGACTGTTACTTGGTCTGAAAAATGCCTGTTATTTTGGTGGAAATTTTTATGGGTTTTTTAAAAACGCTATAACTCGGCCGTTTGAAGAGGTGGGCGGGTCGGATAGGTATCAAATGATAGGTAATTGCATAACCTAACTTTTGGTAACATTAAAACTTGGATTTATTTTTCAAAATATTTTCAACGAAAATAGCTGGAAATAGACTCAAACGATCGGGGGTCATCGTACGAACAAGAATCCGTTGAGATTTTTCAAAAATTCCGCCTCTAAGTGGGTCAAAAATGAAAAAGAAAAAAAAATAAAAAAAAAATTTGCCTCCTGGTAATTCTGCGCGACTGTTGCTTCGTCTGAAAAATGCCTGGTATTTTGGTGGAAATTTTTATGAATTTCTCAAAAACGCTATAACTCAGCCGTTTGAAGTGGTAGGCGGGTGGGATAGATATCAAAGGATAGGTAATTACATTACCTAACTTTTGGTATCATAAAAACCGGGATTTTTCACCATGCATATGAAACCGTTATATGAAAATTCCGGGAAAACCCGTAAATAGATTCGGGTCCTCTAGTGGTAAAAACTGTTTCTAATCTTCTATCAAATATATCTAGAAATTTTCAGGAAAATCCGGAAAATTTTAATTTTGATCGGAAAATTCCGGGAAAACTGTAATAGTTAGGAAAAATGTTCAGTACCACTCCCACAGTACATTTACCATCTAAATCCATTTATGGCTATAAGACATCTGTAAGTCATCAAGTTTGGGCTGGAGAAAATTTCCGGAATTTCTGAAAACGGACTTTTTGATGTTCCCGGATTAAATAAATTAGGTAGCCATTTTTTGATCGAGCCATATTATAGAGGATCTTAATGCGCACAATAAAGCTTCTGGACTTTTTCCGTAAAAAATATATGGGCCAACTTATGACCGATTTAAGATTTGGAAATTTTCGTGTAAGCCTAACTTTGGGCGGTCATTGTGGGACAACTGTTAGACTTAAAGTGTTGTGGTGAGGCTTAAAGCTCGTGGCATATAGTCTACTACCAGTGATAAATAGGACAATTGAAAATTCCATTGGGAAAGCTGGAAAATTCCCATTTGAAAACATGCAAAAATCGACGTTTTTCGTTGTTCATGGAAAACCTGTATTTTCCTTTGGAAAATTCCAAAAAAGATTCAAAACTTAGATTGAACTTTTCTTTACAATTCTGCATCATTACATTTTGGAAAATTGAATTTTTGCCAATTCCCCAGGTACCTTAAGATTGGTCTGCAAACGATTTTCCGAACTTTAGGCAGCCATAGCCGGAAAACCCAGACAGATAGAAAGTCACCCACATAATATAATTTGTAGCCCTCGATGAGGGCTATCGCTGGTCAGAAGCTTGTTGCGAAATAGTGAGTATTTCCGGAGTTATAGTAGTCCAAAAGTGACCAATTTGGTACTTTTGAAGTGCCATAGCTCCGCCCCCCGAGGGAAATCGGGAAAAGTGGTCGACAAATATTGTTTTTTTTCCGAGCTCTACAATCCCTGAAAATATGAATGTCCTACGGGCAAAAAAATTTTTTCGGCATGAGGTTATAACCCACTATTTTTCAAGCCAAAAAGTGGTCCAAAAAATATGGCTGGAAATAGGCTCAAACGATCGGGGGTCATCGTGCGAACAAGAATCCGTTGAGATTTTTCGAAAATTCCGCCTCTAAGTGGGTCAAAAATGAAAAAGAAAAAAAATTAAAAAAAAAATTTGCCTCCTGGTAATTCTGCGCGACTGTTACTTGGTCTGAAAAATGCCTGTTATTTTAGTGGAAATTTTTATGGGTTTTTTAAAAACGCTATAACTCAGCCGTTTGAAGAGGTGGGCGGGTCGGATAGGTATCAAATGATAGGTAATTGCATAACCTAACTTTTGGTAACATAAAAACATGGATTTATTTTCCAAAATATTTTCAACGAAAATAGCTGGAAATAGGCTCAAACGATAGGGGGTCATCGTACGAACAAGAATCCGTTGAGATTTTTCGAAAATTCCGCCTCTAAGTGGGTCATAAATGAAAAAGAAAAAAAATTAAAAAAAAAATTTGCCTCCTGGTAATTCTGCGCGACTGTTACTTGGTCTGAAAAATGCCTGTTATTTTAGTGGAAATTTTTATGGGTTTTTTAAAAACGCTATAACTCAGCCGTTTGAAGAGGTGGGCGGGTCGGATAGGTATCAAATGATAGGTAATTGCATAACCTAACTTTTGGTAACATAAAAACATGGATTTATTTTCCAAAATATTTTCAACGAAAATAGCTGGAAATAGACTCAAACGATCGGGGGTCATCGTACGAACAAGAATCCGTTGAGATTTTTCAAAAATTCCGCCTCTAAGTGGGTCAAAAATGAAAAAGAAAAAAAAATAAAAAAAAAATTTGCCTCCTGGTAATTCTGCGCGACTGTTACTTCGTCTGAAAAATGCCTGGTATTTTGGTGGAAATTTTTATGAATTTCTTAAAAACGCTATAACTCAGCCGTTTGAAGTGGTAGGCGGGTGGGATAGATATCAAAGGATAGGTAATTACATTACCTAACTTTTGGTAACATAAAAACATGGCTGTTTCTCCATGTTTTTTGTTTTTTAAAAAACACTATAGCTCAGCCGTTGGAAGTGGTGGGCGTGTGGAATAGGTATCAAATGATAGGTAATTAAATTACCTAACTTTTGGTATCATAGAAACCGGGATTTTTCACCATGCATATGAAACCGTTATATGAAAATTCCGGGAAAACCCGTAAATAGATTCGGGTCCTCTAGTGGTAAAAACTGTTTCTAATCTTCTATCAAATATATCTAGAAATTTTCAGGAAAATCCGGAAAATTTTAATTTTGATCGGAAAATTCCGGGAAAACTGTAATAGTTAGGAAAAATGTTCAGTACCACTCCCACAGTACATTTACCATCTAAATCCATTTATGGCTATAAGACATCTGTAAGTCATCAAGTTTGGGCTGGAGAAAATTTCCGGAATTTCTGAAAACGGACTTTTTGATGTTCCCGGATTAAATAAATTAGGTAGCCATTTTTTGATCGAGCCATATTATAGAGGATCTTAATGCGCACAATAAAGCTTCTGGACTTTTTCCGTAAAAAATATATGGGCCAACTTATGACCGATTTAAGATTTGGAAATTTTCGTGTAAGCCTAACTTTGGGCGGTCATTGTGGGACAACTGTTAGACTTAAAGTGTTGTGGTGAGGCTTAAAGTTCGTGGCATATAGTCTACTACCAGTGATAAATAGGACAATTGAAAATTCCATTGGGAAAGCTGGAAAATTCCCATTTGAAAACATGCAAAAATCGACGTTTTTCGTTGTTCATGGAAAACCTGTATTTTCCATTGGAAAATTCCAAAAAGGATTCAAAACTTAGATTGAACTTTTTTTTACAATTCTGCATCATTACATTTTGGAAAATTGAATTTTTGCCAATTCCCCAGGTACCTTAAGATTGGTCTGCAAACGATTTTCCGAACTTTAGGCAGCCATAGCCGGAAAACCCAGACAGATAGAAAGTCACCCACATAATATAATTTGTAGCCCTCGATGAGGGCTATCGCTGGTCAGAAGCTTGTTGCGAAATAGTGAGTATTTCCGGAGTTATAGTAGTCCAAAAGTGACCAATTTGGTACTTTTGAAGTGCCATAGCTCCGCCCCCCGAGGGAAATCGGGAAAAGTGGTCGACAAATATTGTTTTTTTTCCGAGCTCTACAATCCCTGAAAATATGAATGTCCTACGGGCAAAAAAATTTTTTCGGCATGAGGTAACCCACTATTTTTCAAGCCAAAAAGTGGTCCAAAAAATATGGCTGGAAATAGGCTCAAACGATCGGGGGTCATCGTGCGAACAAGAATCCGTTGAGATTTTTTGAAAATTCCGCCTCTAAGTGGGTCAAAAATGAAAAAGAAAAAAAATTAAAAAAAAAAATTTGCCTCCTGGTAATTCTGCGCGACTGTTACTTGGTCTGAAAATGCCTGTTATTTTAGTGGAAATTTTTATGGGTTTTTTAAAAACGCTATAACTCAGCCGTTTGAAGAGGTGGGCGGGTCGGATAGGTATCAAATGATAGGTAATTGCATAACCTAACTTTTGGTAACATAAAAACATGGATTTATTTTCCAAAATATTTTCAACGAAAATAGCTGGAAATAGACTCAAACGATCGGGGGTCATCGAACGAACAAGAATCCGTTGAGATTTTTCAAAAATTCCGCCTCTAAGTAGGTCAAAAAAGAAAAAGAAAAAAAATTAAAAAAAAAAATTTGCCTCCTGGTAATTCTGCGCGACTGTTACTTGGTCTGAAAAATGCCTGTTATTTTATTGGAAATTTTTATGGGGTTTTTAAAAACGCTATAACTCAGCCGTTTGAAGAGGTGGGCGGGTCGGATAGGTATCAAATGATAGGTAATTGCATAACCTAACTTTTGGTAACATTAAAACTTGGATTTATTTTCCAAAATATTTTCAACGAAAATAGCTGGAAATAGACTCAAACGATCGGGGGTCATCGTACGAACAAGAATCCGTTGAGATTTTTCAAAAATTCCGCCTCTAAGTGGGTCAAAAATGAAAAAGAAAAAAAAATAAAAAAAAAATTTGCCTCCTGGTAATTCTGCGCGACTGTTGCTTCGTCTGAAAAATGCCTGGTATTTTGGTGGAAATTTTTATGAATTTCTTAAAAACGCTATAACTCAGCCGTTTGAAGTGGTAGGCGGGTGGGATAGATATCAAAGGATAGGTAATTACATTACCTAACTTTTGGTAACATAAAAACATGGCTGTTTCTCCATGTTTTTTGTTTTTTAAAAAACACTATAGCTCAGCCGTTGGAAGTGGTGGGCGTGTGGAATAGGTATCAAATGATAGGTAATTAAATTACCTAACTTTTGGTATCATAGAAACCGGGATTTTTCACCATGCATATGAAACCGTTATATGAAAATTCCGGGAAAACCCGTAAATAGATTCGGGTCCTCTAGTGGTAAAAACTGTTTCTAATCTTCTATCAAATATATCTAGAAATTTTCAGGAAAATCCGGAAAATTTTAATTTTGATCGGAAAATTCCGGGAAAACTGTAATAGTTAGGAAAAATGTTCAGTACCACTCCCACAGTACATTTACCATCTAAATCCATTTATGGCTATAAGACATCTGTAAGTCATCAAGTTTGGGCTGGAGAAAATTTCCGGAATTTCTGAAAACGGACTTTTTGATGTTCCCGGATTAAATAAATTAGGTAGCCATTTTTTGATCGAGCCATATTATAGAGGATCTTAATGCGCACAATAAAGCTTCTGGACTTTTTCCGTAAAAAATATATGGGCCAACTTATGACCGATTTAAGATTTGGAAATTTTCGTGTAAGCCTAACTTTGGGCGGTCATTGTGGGACAACTGTTAGACTTAAAGTGTTGTGGTGAGGCTTAAAGTTCGTGGCATATAGTCTACTACCAGTGATAAATAGGACAATTGAAAATTCCATTGGGAAAGCTGGAAAATTCCCATTTGAAAACATGCAAAAATCGACGTTTTTCGTTGTTCATGGAAAACCTGTATTTTCCATTGGAAAATTCCAAAAAGGATTCAAAACTTAGATTGAACTTTTTTTTACAATTCTGCATCATTACATTTTGGAAAATTGAATTTTTGCCAATTCCCCAGGTACCTTAAGATTGGTCTGCAAACGATTTTCCGAACTTTAGGCAGCCATAGCCGGAAAACCCAGACAGATAGAAAGTCACCCACATAATATAATTTGTAGCCCTCGATGAGGGCTATCGCTGGTCAGAAGCTTGTTGCGAAATAGTGAGTATTTCCGGAGTTATAGTAGTCCAAAAGTGACCAATTTGGTACTTTTGAAGTGCCATAGCTCCGCCCCCCGAGGGAAATCGGGAAAAGTGGTCGACAAATATTGTTTTTTTTCCGAGCTCTACAATCCCTGAAAATATGAATGTCCTACGGGCAAAAAAATTTTTTCGGCATGAGGTAACCCACTATTTTTCAAGCCAAAAAGTGGTCCAAAAAATATGGCTGGAAATAGGCTCAAACGATCGGGGGTCATCGTGCGAACAAGAATCCGTTGAGATTTTTTGAAAATTCCGCCTCTAAGTGGGTCAAAAATGAAAAAGAAAAAAAATTAAAAAAAAAAATTTGCCTCCTGGTAATTCTGCGCGACTGTTACTTGGTCTGAAAATGCCTGTTATTTTAGTGGAAATTTTTATGGGTTTTTTAAAAACGCTATAACTCAGCCGTTTGAAGAGGTGGGCGGGTCGGATAGGTATCAAATGATAGGTAATTGCATAACCTAACTTTTGGTAACATAAAAACATGGATTTATTTTCCAAAATATTTTCAACGAAAATAGCTGGAAATAGACTCAAACGATCGGGGGTCATCGAACGAACAAGAATCCGTTGAGATTTTTCAAAAATTCCGCCTCTAAGTAGGTCAAAAAAGAAAAAGAAAAAAAATTAAAAAAAAAAATTTGCCTCCTGGTAATTCTGCGCGACTGTTACTTGGTCTGAAAAATGCCTGTTATTTTATTGGAAATTTTTATGGGGTTTTTAAAAACGCTATAACTCAGCCGTTTGAAGAGGTGGGCGGGTCGGATAGGTATCAAATGATAGGTAATTGCATAACCTAACTTTTGGTAACATTAAAACTTGGATTTATTTTCCAAAATATTTTCAACGAAAATAGCTGGAAATAGACTCAAACGATCGGGGGTCATCGTACGAACAAGAATCCGTTGAGATTTTTCAAAAATTCCGCCTCTAAGTGGGTCAAAAATGAAAAAGAAAAAAAAATAAAAAAAAAATTTGCCTCCTGGTAATTCTGCGCGACTGTTGCTTCGTCTGAAAAATGCCTGGTATTTTGGTGGAAATTTTTATGAATTTCTTAAAAACGCTATAACTCAGCCGTTTGAAGTGGTAGGCGGGTGGGATAGATATCAAAGGATAGGTAATTACATTACCTAACTTTTGGTATCATAAAAACCGGGATTTTTCACCATGCATATGAAACCGTTATATGAAAATTCCGGGAAAACCCGTAAATAGATTCGGGTCCTCTAGTGGTAAAAACTGTTTCTAATCTTCTATCAAATATATATAGAAATTTTCAGGAAAATCCGGAAAATTTTAATTTTGATCGGAAAATTCCGGGAAAACTGTAATAGTTAGGAAAAATGTTCAGTACCACTCCCACAGTACATTTACCATCTAAATCCATTTATGGCTATAAGACATCTGTAAGTCATCAAGTTTGGGCTGGAGAAAATTTCCGGAATTTCTGAAAACGGACTTTTTGATGTTCCCGGATTAAATAAATTAGGTAGCCATTTTTTGATCGAGCCATATTATAGAGGATCTTAATGCGCACAATAAAGCTTCTGGACTTTTTCCGTAAAAAATATATGGGCCAACTTATGACCGATTTAAGATTTGGAAATTTTCGTGTAAGCCTAACTTTGGGCGGTCATTGTGGGACAACTGTTAGACTTAAAGTGTTGTGGTGAGGCTTAAAGCTCGTGGCATATAGTCTACTACCAGTGATAAATAGGACAATTGAAAATTCCATTGGGAAAGCTGGAAAATTCTCATTTGAAAACATGCAAAAATCGACGTTTTTCGTTGTTCATGGAAAACCTGTATTTTCCATTGGAAAATTCCAAAAAAGATTCAAAACTTAGATTGAACTTTTTTTTACAATTCTGCATCATTACATTTTGGAAAATTGAATTTTTGCCAATTCCCCAGGTACCTTAAGATTGGTCTGCAAACGATTTTCCGAACTTTAGGCAGCCATAGCCGGAAAACCCAGACAGATAGAAAGTCACCCACATAATATAATTTGTAGCCCTCGATGAGGGCTATCGCTGGTCAGAAGCTTGTTGCGAAATAGTGAGTATTTCCGGAGTTATAGTAGTCCAAAAGTGACCAATTTGGTACTTTTGAAGTGCCATAGCTCCGGCCCCCGAGGGAAATCGGGAAAAGTGGTCGACAAATATTGTTTTTTTTCCGAGCTCTACAATCCCTGAAAATATGAATGTCCTACGGGCAAAAAAATTTTTTCGGCATGAGGTTATAACCCACTATTTTTCAAGCCAAAAAGTGGTCCAAAAAATATGGCTGGAAATAGGCTCAAACGATCGGGGGTCATCGTGCGAACAAGAATCCGTTGAGATTTTTCGAAAATTCCGCCTCTAAGTGGGTCAAAAATGAAAAAGAAAAAAAATTAAAAAAAAAATTTGCCTCCTGGTAATTCTGCGCGACTGTTACTTGGTCTGAAAAATGCCTGTTATTTTAGTGGAAATTTTTATGGGTTTTTTAAAAACGCTATAACTCAGCCGTTTGAAGAGGTGGGCGGGTCGGATAGGTATCAAATGATAGGTAATTGCATAACCTAACTTTTGGTAACATAAAAACATGGATTTATTTTCCAAAATATTTTCAACGAAAATAGCTGGAAATAGGCTCAAACGATAGGGGGTCATCGTACGAACAAGAATCCGTTGAGATTTTTCGAAAATTCCGCCTCTAAGTGGGTCATAAATGAAAAAGAAAAAAAATTAAAAAAAAAATTTGCCTCCTGGTAATTCTGCGCGACTGTTACTTGGTCTGAAAAATGCCTGTTATTTTAGTGGAAATTTTTATGGGTTTTTTAAAAACGCTATAACTCAGCCGTTTGAAGAGGTGGGCGGGTCGGATAGGTATCAAATGATAGGTAATTGCATAACCTAACTTTTGGTAACATAAAAACATGGATTTATTTTCCAAAATATTTTCAACGAAAATAGCTGGAAATAGACTCAAACGATCGGGGGTCATCGTACGAACAAGAATCCGTTGAGATTTTTCAAAAATTCCGCCTCTAAGTGGGTCAAAAATGAAAAAGAAAAAAAAATAAAAAAAAAATTTGCCTCCTGGTAATTCTGCGCGACTGTTACTTCGTCTGAAAAATGCCTGGTATTTTGGTGGAAATTTTTATGAATTTCTTAAAAACGCTATAACTCAGCCGTTTGAAGTGGTAGGCGGGTGGGATAGATATCAAAGGATAGGTAATTACATTACCTAACTTTTGGTAACATAAAAACATGGCTGTTTCTCCATGTTTTTTGTTTTTTAAAAAACACTATAGCTCAGCCGTTGGAAGTGGTGGGCGTGTGGAATAGGTATCAAATGATAGGTAATTAAATTACCTAACTTTTGGTATCATAGAAACCGGGATTTTTCACCATGCATATGAAACCGTTATATGAAAATTCCGGGAAAACCCGTAAATAGATTCGGGTCCTCTAGTGGTAAAAACTGTTTCTAATCTTCTATCAAATATATCTAGAAATTTTCAGGAAAATCCGGAAAATTTTAATTTTGATCGGAAAATTCCGGGAAAACTGTAATAGTTAGGAAAAATGTTCAGTACCACTCCCACAGTACATTTACCATCTAAATCCATTTATGGCTATAAGACATCTGTAAGTCATCAAGTTTGGGCTGGAGAAAATTTCCGGAATTTCTGAAAACGGACTTTTTGATGTTCCCGGATTAAATAAATTAGGTAGCCATTTTTTGATCGAGCCATATTATAGAGGATCTTAATGCGCACAATAAAGCTTCTGGACTTTTTCCGTAAAAAATATATGGGCCAACTTATGACCGATTTAAGATTTGGAAATTTTCGTGTAAGCCTAACTTTGGGCGGTCATTGTGGGACAACTGTTAGACTTAAAGTGTTGTGGTGAGGCTTAAAGCTCGTGGCATATAGTCTACTACCAGTGATAAATAGGACAATTGAAAATTCCATTGGGAAAGCTGGAAAATTCTCATTTGAAAACATGCAAAAATCGACGTTTTTCGTTGTTCATGGAAAACCTGTATTTTCCATTGGAAAATTCCAAAAAAGATTCAAAACTTAGATTGAACTTTTTTTTACAATTCTGCATCATTACATTTTGGAAAATTGAATTTTTGCCAATTCCCCAGGTACCTTAAGATTGGTCTGCAAACGATTTTCCGAACTTTAGGCAGCCATAGCCGGAAAACCCAGACAGATAGAAAGTCACCCACATAATATAATTTGTAGCCCTCGATGAGGGCTATCGCTGGTCAGAAGCTTGTTGCGAAATAGTGAGTATTTCCGGAGTTATAGTAGTCCAAAAGTGACCAATTTGGTACTTTTGAAGTGCCATAGCTCCGGCCCCCGAGGGAAATCGGGAAAAGTGGTCGACAAATATTGTTTTTTTTCCGAGCTCTACAATCCCTGAAAATATGAATGTCCTACGGGCAAAAAAATTTTTTCGGCATGAGGTTATAACCCACTATTTTTCAAGCCAAAAAGTGGTCCAAAAAATATGGCTGGAAATAGGCTCAAACGATCGGGGGTCATCGTGCGAACAAGAATCCGTTGAGATTTTTCGAAAATTCCGCCTCTAAGTGGGTCAAAAATGAAAAAGAAAAAAAATTAAAAAAAAAATTTGCCTCCTGGTAATTCTGCGCGACTGTTACTTGGTCTGAAAAATGCCTGTTATTTTAGTGGAAATTTTTATGGGTTTTTTAAAAACGCTATAACTCAGCTGTTTGAAGAGGTGGGCGGGTCGGATAGGTATCAAATGATAGGTAATTGCATAACCTAACTTTTGGTAACATAAAAACATGGATTTATTTTCCAAAATATTTTCAACGAAAATAGCTGGAAATAGGCTCAAACGATAGGGGGTCATCGTACGAACAAGAATCCGTTGAGATTTTTCGAAAATTCCGCCTCTAAGTGGGTCATAAATGAAAAAGAAAAAAAATTAAAAAAAAAATTTGCCTCCTGGTAATTCTGCGCGACTGTTACTTGGTCTGAAAAATGCCTGTTATTTTGGTGGAAATTTTTATGGGTTTTTTAAAAACGCTATAACTCAGCCGTTTGAAGAGGTGGGCGGGTCGGATAGGTATCAAATGATAGGTAATTGCATAACCTAACTTTTGGTAACATAAAAACATGGAATTATTTTCCAAAATATTTTCAACGAAAATAGCTGGAAATAGACTCAAACGATCGGGGGTCATCGTACGAACAAGAATCCGTTGAGATTTTTCAAAAATTCCGCCTCTAAGTGGGTCAAAAATGAAAAAGAAAAAAAAATAAAAAAAAAATTGCCTCCTGGTAATTCTGCGCAACTGTTACTTCGTCTGAAAAATGCCTGGTATTTTGGTGGAAATTTTTATGAATTTCTTAAAAACGCTATAACTCAGCCGTTTGAGGTGGTAGGCGGGTGGGATAGATATCAAACGATAGGTAATTACATTACCTAACTTTTGGTAACATAAAAACATGGCTGTTTCTCCATGTTTTATCTTTATTAAAAAACACTATAGCTCAGCCGTTGGAAGTGGTGGGCGTGTGGAATAGGTATCAAATGATAGGTAATTGCATAACCTAACTTTTGGTAACATAAGAACATAAATTTTTTATCATGCTTATGAAAACTTTAAATGAAAATTCTGTAACTCATCAACTTATGGCTGGAGAAAATATTACAAATTTCTCAAAACGAAGAAGTAGTCTTTTCTGAATTTGGTTCTGATTTATATGTAATATAGTTTAATATTTTTATATTTAGTATAAGCATTTGTATAAAATATGAAAAATAAAACAACATATATATTAAATAATTTTTTTTTTTTATTTATTTGCAACTTGACGCCAATGTGATTCACAATCCACTTTCTTCATTCTTGAAAAATGTAGGACATAATGTAAATAAAATTTAAATTTTACTATATTTAATCAGAGTTATTAATAGAGTTACATGAATATAAATATTATATATAAGATATATATATATAATAGTATACTAAATATATGTATATACTGTTTGTCGACTAATTAACTATTATTGACTAACGAACCACCAATATTTATTATGATTGCTCCGCTCCTAAAATTTATTTGTTACACTATTTTCATATAACAAATATATTGTAAACCGTATATAGTATATAATTTATAATACATAATTGGTAAATTATATTTATCCATATATATATATACTAACTATGTGTAAATGTATAATATGTATATTATAACAGTTGATTAACAACATAAAATTTAATTTAACTTTTATTTAATCATACATATCAACATTAATGATTATTATTATAAATATTTGTATTTTGTGAATGAATAGAAATTTTATAAAACTATTTCTTATAGATAAATTTTATGTGATATTAATTTATAAGCATTTAATTTAATTCATAATTCACTTAATTTAATTAAATTTATAATAAGAATACGTGTGTATATATAGTTAAATTATTAAGTGAACTATAAATACAATATATATTGTAAATATAAGTGTTTTCATTTTTCTCTTTTTTTATATAAATTGTTAAGATTAATATATTATACTAAAACACTGATTATTAATATTAATATTATTTATATACAATAAATACAATAAATATATTATTATAATAAATGGCAAATCTCATTTGGATGTCCATTTCAAAATAATGTTAAATTGTAGGTGTTTTTTTCATTCTACTTTTGTCAATCTTAATATTAATTTATTTGCTGCGGTATTTGTTTCGCTTTTACCATTAATTTTAACTACTCGAATATATAATTTTAATATAATATTATTATTATTATTATTATTATTATTATTATACACTTACTGTACCATAATAATACTATTGGATGTTAATAAATATTGAGTATGTGTATTTAAGATTTAAGTTCCGTGTTTTATGAATCTCTATTTATATATACAATATATATTTTTTTTTGTTACCTTTTCTTGTTAGTTATAGTTGGTTGCTGCGATGATGTTACATTCTGTATTTATACATTTTGTATTTGTATGTGCGAGAAAAGATGTTTATTTTGTATGTGATATGATGAATGAATACAATTCAATTATTATATTATTGATTTTACCTTTACTTTCATAATTTGATTAATAAAATTAAATTTAATCATCATTTTGTTTATAATAAATAAATAAATAAATTTACTTTTATTTCAATTTAATATTGTTATTATTATTATTATTATTATTATTATTGTTATTATTAAATTATTATTATTATTAAATTATTATATTTATTGCATATATAGATAGTGTAGTTGCATTTTGTTTTGTTTTACTTAAATTTATTATCATAAAAATCAATATAAACAAAAAATAAACTAAAGCTCATACATAGAAGTGAATACTTTTTAAAATTTCCAGATTTTATTGTTTGAAAAGTTGTTGAGAAAATAAATATAATGGGTACCAAATGCAGACAGGTTTCTAGGAAAACAAATAGTTGAATCCATAAACAATTATTAATACTACATATATATTAAAATATACAGATGATATATTTAAATTGGGTTATAGATGATTTGTGGTAATTACAATTAACTATATATGTAGGAAATATATTTATATATATTATAATATATTTTATACAAAATTAATGATTGATTTCGCATAGAAAGAATATATTATTCATAGAAAAACTTGGACAAAACCACTGATAAAAATAGTAATTGAAATTCGAATGAATATCTATTGTATATTTAAAAAGGATCACTATTTATAATATATTTCTCTTTTATAACTTATAACGTAAACTATTTAAATTTAATTGTTTGAGGTGTTTTACTTTTAAATAATATTTCGATAATGTATAATATAATTTAATAACAATAGCAATAATTTTAGAATTTTTGAAGATCATATACAAAGCTTTTAGTGTATATATAAATATAAATCTATACAATAAATAAATAACTTTGGATGATATCATGCGATGTTATTGTTTTGACCTAGTTACTTTTCTTAATTTTTTTATTTTAATAATAAATCATCATATTCCGGTGTGTAGTATGTTTATTATAAACCATTAACATTAAAAATTATTAATAAATAATGATTGTAAATAATTAATATGGCGACAGAAAGGAAATTGTTCAAACAAATAACCAAACAAAAAATGGATGATGTGTCTGCAATCTCTATCTATATATATATTTATATTATACGATGCGGTATTATAATATAATTTAATATTTGATTTTTATTATTTTTTTTTAAAGATATAATTTCTTTCTTTACAAATATGTACGTTATCATTAAATAATATCTATAAAACTATATAAAATTAAATAAAATAATATAAAAATAAAATAAAATAAAAAACGGCGACTATTAATTTAATAAATAAAGAATTATAGTTAAAATAAAATCATTAAAATTATTGTTATGATTAAGAAAAATTCGTATTTTTTTAACTATACATATGCACCTGACAAAACACAACAAATTACCAACTATATAATAATAAAACACTCATAACACATCGATCCACACATAAAATAAAATAAAAACTAAATAAAAACCACCTCTTCGGTCATTTAGCGAAAGTATATTATAAACAATATTATAAATAATAATAATAATAATAATAATACCAATTTGGAATATATGTGAAAGTCATTAAAAATACTTACATGTTTGTTTTAATATATATATATATATATATTAAGTATTAGGATTGTAAATACGCACATATATACATAAAATATTACAAATAAGAAAGACACTTATGCCATCATCAATTATATATATATTTATATAGTAATGTATTACCTGCTACTCTATAATTATTAATATTATAAATTATATAGTTATACATTCATACATAAACTTATATTTACAAGTTACTCATCATATTAAAGCTATTATAATTTTATATATAACTCTCAACGTACATAATATACAATATATATATATTGATTATTATTCAAATAGACGTCTCACCAACTATATTATACATATAAATATATATTCATTTGATAACACATCACATAATAAATATTCAAATACTATATATATGTATATTTAATACAAACACATATTCAGTGCTATTAACTATATTAAAAAAAAAAAAAAGTGTAACAAATTCTTACATAAAATTTTTGCATATATGTACAATATATTTTATATATGTTTAATCGTGATAATTATTCGATTAGGTAAGTCGATGAAAATAAATCATAAAATTGTTGATACATTTGTAGATATTTGTATGGGGGTAATAATTTCGAAATCAATATTAGAAAGAAACACGACAACATTTTTCTATATTCACAAACAATAGAAATTTTAAAATTATTAAAATTTAATAAATACATTTCAAAACATTAGATTAAATAATATTTTATTCGGCTGCTAATAAAATGCATCTATCATCATATGTATTTAATATTGATAACATTTTAAATTAATATATTTACTACTAAATTTCTTTATTATTATTATTATTATTATTATTAATATTATTATTATTATTATTATTATTATTATTATTATAATTATTGAATAGCACAGCAGTTTTAACTAAAATTTTTTATAAAACCAATAAAATATATATATAATTAGAAATAATATTTCATATAATAGCTGCGATAAACGTTGGGTATACCTATAGGTTATATTATATAATAATTGAAAAAAAAAACCGGAACAAATAAATAAAATTTATATAAATGATGATGAAAATTGTTTTTGTAATTCTCTATGTCCACATTTTTGACATTTTGATAAATTTTTATAACCACTTGTGTTTTCAAATGCCTTATTAATATCATAATTTTTATTTAATTCAAAACTACCATTACTTTCATCGGCATCGGCTGCATCATCACTATGTTCATCATTATTATTGTTACAATTGTTTTCATTAATAATATCATCATTATTATTGTTATTACAATTATTACTACTGTTATTACTACTGCTATTGCTTATACTACTACTTCTACTATTACTACTACTACTGCTACAACTACTGTTGTTAACAATAACCTCAACACAATCATTTAATACAATGGTATTTTCAAAATTTCTTTTACATTGCTCAGTGATTGTATCAATGTCTGAACCAGAATCAAATGAATTCTTAACTCTATGACCTTGTTCATCTGATATTCTAACTTTAATTTTTGATAATATTTTATTATTATTATTATTATTATTAATGTTTGCATTTTCAATAACTGCTGCTGCAGTGGATGATTTATAATTTCTTATTACATTATTTGTTATTATTGTTTTTGTAGTTAATTTTGGTAATGACATAATATCAGTGTCATCGTTTTCATTATAAACATCATTATCACAATCATCCTCCGTATCATTATCGTTTTCATCGATGTCAGGCATTGCCGAATTACGTATATCATTATATGATAAAAATCGTTTATTTGTTCTTATCTCAAATCCTCGGTTATAGAATGAATAACAAATATTTTGTGGATCACAAATTCCGCCATCATATTGTTGTTGCCCATGATCATCTGAACAAACATTGCTAACAAAATTTAAATATAATGGATCCGAATTATATTTTATTCCTTGTTGCGGCTGCAGAACATTACTATATATTTTGTTAGGCATATTATTATTATTTAAATTAGTTTTATAACTATCGTTAGTATTATTATTATTATTATTATTATTAGGATTATTACTATTATTATTATTATTATTATTAGGATTATTACTATTATAACTATTAGTATTATTACTATAATTACTATTATTACTACTATTATTACTATTATTTTCACACATACTGCTTGTAAAACTGGAATATACCGATTTATTATAACATAATCTATTATTATACAATATTGATTCACATAATTTTTCGTTTACTGTAATTGGTTCTGAACAAAATCGCTCTGTTTTATCGATACTTAAATTTGAAGAAAATAAAAGTTGATTATGTATTTGATGGGCTCCATCCATACTGTGTGAACGTGGTGGCGGTGGTTTTGGAAGTTGATGTGCTTTTTTTGCGATATTATTATTATATGTTTTGGATGTAGTTAAATATTGTTTATAAGAACCAGTATCTAAACTTAAATTTGAATCATTTGAAGTGTAGATTTCAGTTGCTTTTTTATTATTTTATATGAAAAATGTAAATAGAAAAAAAAATTTAATTTGGTGTTTAAATAAAAGGTAAATAAATAAAAAAAATAAATAATAAATTACCAAAAACTATGCAAAAATAATTTTACAATAGTAAAAACAAGAAAAAAAAAAGTTTAGTATAAAAAATTAAATAAAATAATAGGAAGTAAATAATAAATTTCAAAATACAAAGCATATTTATATGTAAGAATAACATAAATAACATCTAGCGAAACTATACCTTCCTTTCGTACCTTCACCACCACTCAACACATCTTCGCCGGCATCTTCTTCAATAGGACGATTTTCTTCACTACAATGTTTACGTTCCGACGACTGAAGTGTATCACCATCGGATGCATTAATTCCGTGGAATACTAAATCCATACGAGAATCTAATGAAAATTGTTTACCTACACATACATAAATAAAGCCAAAGAATTATTGGTAACATTAAATTTTCATTGAATTAGATTATGTATTTTAATTTATACCAGACATTAAAATTCCTCTAATTCGACGTCGAACAGACGGTGAATTTTGATTCTATTAAATATAAAGAAAAATCATTTATTAATTTATAATATAGAAACATAAATTAATAATAACATTTGTATTACCGATATTCTTATACCAGCATATGCTTTTGCCAAAAATTCATCTGTATCAAAAATAGCCGCAAATGAACCATTAACAATTTTTGGTGACATTGGTGTATTAGCCAACAATAAACTGGATCCAAATGCTTCATTTTTTTCCCTTGTATCTGAATGTACGTAAAAACAAAACCGTTATTATAAAATGTAATTTTGTTAAATATATTTTAAATTGTTAATTCGCTAAAAAAAACTAACCTTTTAATGGTACCTTAGCTCGATCACCAACTTTAACGTTTAATTTTTCTAAAATATCTTTTGTAACCATACGTATTTCGGCCCAATCTTTAATTACATCATCATTTGTTGTTTTAGCTGATGTTATTGTAAATCTTATGAAATAAAAATTATTTAATTCATATTTAAACAGATAATTTAATCCCATCGCATATATATAATACCTAATAACATATTTTCCTTTCAATGAAGCCGGCACACAATGTAAATTACCACGATAATTTAATGTTTTTAATAAACGTTCGGTTAAATCATTTTCACCTTTTATACGAAAAACAACCATACCTTTTTTTTTTTTTTGTTACGAAGTAAAATACATTATTATTTTAATAACAAAAATTATTTTTAATGTTTATTTAATTTTTACCAAGATATCTTTTGGCTGGTATTTCAAATCGATGATCAGCTAAAATTAGTGCTTCAAATTTTTGCGCTAAACGAACGCCCTTTTAAAATAGAAATTATTTATTTAAATTAAAATATGTGTACCAAAAATGTGCGCAAATATACTTCTCTTATATGTTTTTGTAATCCTTTAATACCATAACTTCGTATAACAAACCATAATTTTAATGAACGAAATCTTTTACTTAATGGTATTTGCCAATGCTAATGAATAGAATGTAAAAATATTTATTACATTTTTTATAACGACAATTAATAAATCAATAAATACTATAAATATAATTAATAAAAAATTATACCATGTAATCGATAGCAAGTCCTTAATATAATTATTTTATAAATAAAATAAATTAACATTTAATTAAACTGTATTATAATTATTTAGTGATTCAAAATGGGTGTATAATAAAATAATTTTTACCTGAATTTTCATGTTGTAAATATAATGGTTCAACATTAAATGTACGATGCAATGCACCACTATTTTTTACCCTATTGAAGAAAATACAAAAAAAACCCGCGTTTAATTCATGCATATTAATTATAAAATTTTGTGTAAATTTTTACTATAATTAATAAATATAATTAATTAAAATTTTTCAATATAATAATAATTCATTTATAAGTTAAAAATAAATAGTCAATAAAATAAAAATCCTTTCATTTAATTAATCTTGTCCCATATTTGTCTTATGTACGTGTAAATTCGCAAATAAAATCCTTAATTATTTTAAAACTTAAATCTCCTCCATAATTGAAATCTCTGATATAATAGTAATTTATGAAAATTGATAAATTATTGAGAAATTGATTTGCGTTGATGTTGCTAAAGGTTATATCTATGATGCTGTCCATCTTTTTTTGTAGTATTGACTTTCATATTACATATTTATTTCGTCCAATTGATTATTATACATACATATAACTTTTAACACTATGGTCTAATCAATCATATAAAAATAATGGAATTATGAAAACATTTATCTTTCGTTAATTGCAGTACAATTGATGAATTCTTATATACTCTTATAATTTACCAGCTTGGCTATAATGAATGTTTAGTAGATGCAATAAGCTTCACTTGGAACAATATAACTTGCTGTATATGTTTTAAAAGTTTTGTCATCATGTTTTAATATCTATTATTTGACAAATTTGTTGAAAGGGTAAATTAACATTTTTATATCTGATCGAACTTTATTAGAAAAAAAAAAATCACAACAGACTCCGTTAAAGTTTGTCCCATTAAATAAACAGTCTCGAAGGTTTTTATGTACCGAAAATATACAACAATAATTATCGCATTTACAATATATCTGATAATGAAACTTGTTCAAAATTAGTTTTAGTGACAGGTTAAAGTATTTTGTTATCGAATAAATCAAGAATTATTGAAATTATTATTTTGAATGGAGTACTGTTTTACAGTACAATTTTATAACATAAAATTAAGTTAAGTCTTGTTTAATTAATAATTAAATAATTATATTTACAGTTTTTCACCACCGATATAGAACAATATTTACTTGGACTTCGGCGGATACATATATAATCAGTGGAAAGGTTAATCTAATATTTTGTTACAACAACCATATGAAGTTATAAATAGGATTTATTTTTGAATAAAACTGTTCATTATTTTCAAATTGTTTGGTACCACGTTTGTGAATTCGTATATATTATAAATAGCAATCTTCCCTAGTAACAATTTGTCAATACTTTGAAAAATGAGGAAAATTTCCTAGGTAAAAACCCACAATATTTTCCATGGAAAAGATATATTGGAATTTGTCCAAAGAATGTCCATATATTTTCCACTTAATATAATAGTATTTTATTTAGGTCAATTGAAATCTTTGGATTGTCAGGGTAATATGTCCATCAAATTTCCACGGTATTGTATTCATAATTTATTTCATCAATTATCCAAAACAGGCGGGTTCAAATTTTGTATATTTCGCTTATCTAGATATAATCCTCACTACCATATTTTTATTTTTTTTTTCAACTTCAATTTTTAAAACAACCATCAACTTAAATTTATATATTTCCGAGGAATTTTACAAGACTTTTCATGGATTTTATCCGTGAATTTTTTGTTCTTGTTTATTACAAAAAAAAAAAAATGCACAATCGATGAATTTTTACCATCGTTCAGCATCTTCATTCCGTGCTAATAGAACTTCTGGTCTATCGGTAAAAAAGTGAATCAAACCGCGATCATTGGCATCATCGTCATAAGAAAATTTTTTCTGCCAATCCAAGGACATTTTTTAATCTATGAACATTTTTTAATCTATGCACTCATCATAAAAAATTCCAGCGAACATCCGTAAGAAATCTATAGATATTACTACGGATTGAAACAACTACAAATTGCTGAAATTTTGTGGACAAACTACAGACAGTTTTAGTAGGGTTCAAGGAAAATATATATGGTAAATATATAGTAAATATGACTGTAAAACTTGTAAAAATCATTATTTAATTAAAGGACACTTAATTATCATATAAAAAAAAGTAATAATTCCGCCATAATAAATAAATTCGATAAATTTTGATTATTTCTATGATATCTCCAATATAATATAATGTACAAACTTAACCGGTAAAAGTGATTATGAACTTGTTTTATAAAATTGATCGAAAAATATATTTTCTTTACATGGATTTCAATAAAATTATTACTTTACGAGACACGTTTAAATGAAAAAAAAAACCTTATTGAACTATACTAATGATATCGATATATATATATGGACACCATAATACAAAAACTTCCAGTTAAATAATATTATTCAGTAATGTAAATAATATTCTAAAAAATATATACTTATTTGCAAATTTAATACAATACACGCATAGATGCTTAAAACATTTTATTGCATATTATAAATTTTAAATTTAGACAAATATTAAAAATAATATCATTATTTATATATATATGCAATAACTATATAGAGATAGAAACATGTTTATCTCATATATATTAATATAATATTATTATTTATTATAAACACACACATATAAAACAATGTAACAAAGTAAGTACAAAGTATATGCATAATTTTTAGAGTCAATGGAGAAATACATCATATACTAAAATATTTATAAATTGTAATACGTTGTTGCTTTTGAAAAAAACAAAATTGTTAAAATAGATAATAAATCAACGTTTTTGTATTTTATTATAATATTATAATATACAATACATTTTATGTACAATATTTAATATTATTATGTGAAAATATATTGTATTGATAAGTTAAAAAGCAATTCCAATAATTTGATATTATTTTAGTTTTTAAATTTTTAAATATTTTTCGTATTTTTATCATAAGAAAATTATAATAAATAAAACTCCTATTTATGGTATATGTTATGATATTAAATGTGAAAAGGTATAAAACATTTTCTTCGAGGAAATAAAAATATTAATCTCCTATGTACACTTGAATATGGTTAAAAACTATATTATTATTCGAGACCTATACAAACATTTTATATTTATTATTATTATTATTATTATTATTATCATTATTGTTATTATTATTATTATTATTTATTATATTAAAATGTTATAAATGAAAATAAAGGCGAATATACCGTTATAATATCTAGAATTAAATTTATGTCATGTATATAGCAGAACAAGTTCTTAAGAAAATTTGTGGTTATAGAAAGAAAGAAGAAAGCAATGAAGAAAGAAATTTTAAAAATATTTGATATAAAAATATTCAACTCTTTTCTTAAAGTAATGATAATGTACTTATATACCATATATTAGCTATATACTTATTTACTTATATATATTGTATATTATATACACCGTGTAAGTGTATATATATATTATAAATTATATATATATATATGAAAAGAAGTAAATAAATTTAATTTTATATACAGGGGGATTGGCAAAAAAATAACTTCATATGCTTTTCATTTGGAAATATATTTTTTAAAAAACTTATTATTTTCAGAATTTCTTTTATTTTTATAAAGAGTCCAATAATTTCATTGAAAGAAAATAGTCTTTTTTTATATATTTTTTTTATCAACTCTGCGTTATAACCACAATCAGACGTTTTTTGATGGCACAAAAATTTTATCCTATTTTGTTCATAAACCAAAAGTATGATGCACATCGATCACCACTACCCACTATTAACCAGTGTCTTCGAAAAAGAATTGATTCGCAATTATAATTTTCTATTAAATTCAACAAAAAACAGTAACTATTTGATCATTAAGTAGAACTATGTTCCATCAATAGCGACGGTTTTGCTTATAAAAACATAAATGAACGTTAAATACACCTATAAAACAAGACGAAAAAATGCACCCAATTATGGTTCGCTGCAAAAAATTAGACTTTTAATTATGTTATCATATTTACGATGGTTTAGGTTTATTCATCTTAATTCTTAATAGCTATTTAAATCCAAACAATAAATTTTGAATTGTCCTTGTCTCCCTATATATATACAATATATTATATATTGTACATTATATTATGATACTGTATATTCCATACAGTGTATACACAAATAAATATAAATTACATATATATTCAATTATATTTATTCACATACATTTTTGTGTATTTTTTTGCTTTTAAATTGAAACAAGCACGAATTTTGTATAATAATAATAATAATAATAATATATAAAACTTTTATTTTATATATGTTATACAATATCTTATAAAGAGAAAAGAACTTCATTTCAATACTATACATAAATTATAAGATATTTATCGATTGGTATAACAACTATATACCCAATGGGACTTTTTGTATGTTGTTCCAATTTCTTCAATGATATATGCATACATTAATTGTAAGTACTTCCAATTTTTATGAATGAATTCACCACCAATTAATTAATCAAAATATTCTCCAACAAATTTATCGGTTAATTTATCTGTGAATTTATAGGTATAGTTCAAATTTCATAAATAAATTCACCAGCGAATTTATTGAATTTGTTCTGTTAACACATTAAAAATCCACCCATTCCGAATCCATAAGTATTGTTTTAAAGAGTATAATATTGCACTGACCTTTGGTAATTAAGTCATTAACATTTTTTTTAAAGTGAACAGTAATTTTATATGTAGGTTAAAATTTGGTTTTTTATATTATTAGTGATAATGATGGAAAATTTTAAAAATTATAATTTTTCTAAATTACCTATAATTTGGGAAAGGTATAGTTGTTGAACCCCAACTGAGCGTGAGGCCACAATAATCGAATCACAAGTAACGTTCACTTTCTTTTTTTTTCAAAAATTATATATGTTCAATATTTTTCTCTAATATTTTATCTTTGAATTATTTTAAAAACACATTTTATCCAGCTTAAACTATGCTTAAATTCAGGAAAAACTGTTTGGGTAACGTTCACTTCCTTTTTTTTTTAGAAAAATTATATATTTTCAATATTTTTATCTAATATTTTATCTTTGAATAATTTCAAACACATTTTATCCAGTTTAAAATATGCTTAAATTTAGTAAAAATTGTGTGGGATAATATTGTTATTAATAAATATTAAAAAAAAATTAAATTTCTGTCATAAATTCACAAAAAACAGATAATTTTTAACTATTTGGCTTTATAATTCACTATGCTATAAATCAAAATAAAATATATAATAAAATTTAAAATTTTTACACTTTTAGTACAAAACTATAGTTTAAGTTGGTTTAAGTTTACGGAAGTGTTTACGTATGTTTAATTAATTGTTTATCACACACGTGACGGTGCAGTGTTTTATCATTTTTTCGAAAAATTGAAATTGTTGAAAAAAATTTAAAAATTGATGTGTTTGTTTGTTAGTTAACATATAAAAATATGTTTATATTTTACTATGGTATAGGTGTAGAAATATGAAACGATCGCTAGTTTCGATCTCGGTTTCGGCTGAAAATTTTTTTGTGAACGTATTCGCTAAATGTCTATCTCTTTATCATTCCGTTTGTGTTTATTACTAGCTAATATGAGCCCGCACTCCGCAACCCAGACTGCGGAAATGTGGTTGTCAAAAATTGTTATTCGTATTTTATATGTGAGTGGTTTTTATAGTTGCGGACTGTGCTCTCTGCCGCATCAAAATTTTCTCCCCAAAATAATGAAAGCGTTTCATTAAATTCTGTTTGCCGTTGTCAAATATGACATTTCGTTGATATAAAATTATGATGTTAAAAATTGTGAAGTTCGTATAACCACGTTTTATGAACCCTCACAGAAAGAGAAAAATTCAAAATGCGGTTTGCGGAAAGCGGGCTCATAAAAACCAAAGCATTACGAGCTAAATGTGTAAACAACATTTATTTTTCGTTTGTTGAAAATATTGTGTAATATTGTAGTTATAAAAAATTCGTGTAGTTTGTGGTGCATTGAATTAGTTTGCCTAACCACACTAAATTGTCCGTAGTTTGCATGTAACTAATTTGTTCCTCTCAAAATCCGGTAATACGAACTATTCGAACTGGAATTAAGTGTCAACCCTCAGAAATAAGAGCCAAACTAATCAGTTAAATCTTAGTAAAAAACTGATTTGCTGAGAAGTTTGTTGTTATTATTTCATTTCATTGAAAGAAAAATGCTGCTGAAAGTCATCGAATGCTTGTCGAAGGTTACATAGAAAATATCCGTTATCTGAAAGAAGGTGCAGAAGAGATTGATATCAATGCTTCAAAAGTAGTGGATTGTAATGGTAAGTCTCAGTATTTGGTGAGACAGCAGAAATATAAAAGAAATCTTACAAAGAGGCTTATGTAATGCATACGTGATTATAAAAGAATATTTCCCACAGAATTTTTGGACAATCTTCATACACAGGATATTTTCGAATTTGTGATGAAAGTCTGTATATGAACATCGAGGTTTTAGAAAGTTTTGTGAAACCCTGGATTGATAGTTTATGAACATTACGAAGACGTGAAAAAGTTATCCATCCAGAACGCGTGAAAAAGTAGTCCATTCCGAACGAATGACTTGTTCTGTACACATGAAAAACCCAACCATTCCGAACGCATGAACAACTCATCTAGAGAAGAAGTAATTACCACCAATGACATATATATAATCTTGAAAGTATTGCAAGAATGGGGTAGCGTTGACTAGAAGTAAGTAGACAATCATCGATGTTATCATACATACCGGTCCCACTGGGTAACTATACTTCCATATACTATATATATATATGATAACAGATGTGTATAGGTTTGATACATAATTAATTAAATTTATTTGTATCAATATAATGTGAAAAAAATGCAATTGCATGCAATTTATTTTTTCTTCAGAAATTTTCTTTTAATTGTTATAACGTATATAATATAAGTTTGAAATGAGTAATGGGTAAAATGTATTTTAAAATCATAAACAATTAACAAAAATATAATTTTTTGTATAAATCATAGTGCATTTGCTGAGTTGAGTTATTGGAGTATTTCTACATATTTTACAAAACATACAAGTATGTGGTTCTTTTTTCGATTATAAAAATTTCTAATATTTATAGCATCAAAATGTTGCAATTTAAAATATTTACTAAGACATAATACACATAAGTCAAGTCATGTTATTCCAAGCGAGGCTTATGTCATCTATATCTACCAGACATACATTACTCAGTCGTAATTGGTATATAAAAATTTACAAATTGGTCTACAATTATCGAAATGTTGGAACATAAATATGATTTTTATTACGGAAAATACGTTACAAAATCAATTTTTCAAAAAATTAAATAAAACTGCGATTATATTGTGTATAAAACCTCATGTTACGCTATATAATACTTATACACAATTAATCTATATATATATATATAGACTGGTACAATATAATAAAGAAAGAAATATTTAAAATATATATAAATGATTAAGAAACATATTATTTTAAATTTAAGAAGTAATATTAAATACTCGCATAAAATATAAACTTATTATAAACGAGTATAAAAGATTTGTTTAAAAAATAAAATAAGATAAAATAAAATTCCTTACCATAAAGCTGTACAATCAAAATGTACCATTAACCATTTAGAAGGATTAAATGCAATTGAATCACATTTATTAATTCCTTTTAACCATACACGATGTTCTGGACATATAAATGAACTACCAGCATAAGCAGCATCAACATGTACCCATATTTTATATTCGGAACATATATTTCCAATCTAATTTATTTATAATTAATATATGGAAAAAAAAAAATTAATTAATTAATTAATTAATTAAATATAAAATATATTAAATTAATATATGTGTTATTATATATACCTCTTCTAAATTATCAAATGCACATGCACCAGTAGTACCCAATGTTGCACAAACCTATATATTATAAATAAATTAATGTATATTAAAAAAGTATTTAATAATTAAAATATATTTAAAATAATTTCGTATGTAATCAAAGTATACGTCATGTCGTAAGGTATATAAATTTACTCTCAGAAAAAAAAAACCAATTGCAATTATATTTTAAGTATTTTTTTTTTTACAGTATCACTTAAATATCACTTTAATAATTATTATAATTAAAATTTAATTAGTAAATATTTATTATTTTAACGTCACAACAACATCAGACAAACATTTATGGAAACATTGTGCTCATTTATATGTACACACTAAATAAAATATATATAATATTATTATTAATTAGTTCCCATGGGAGAAATAAGAAATATAAATTTATATATAAAAATATACAAATAAATAAGAAAATCCTCTTTGTCATTGTCTTATGGTATTTCATCTTTTTTTTTCTATTATATACATATCTTTATAATAACTTAAGACTATAAGCAATAATCCTACGCGGAGATACAATAAATCTGTTTCATTTATTATTCATTCATATATAATATATATATAGCTACAATATATATATATAAGTAAAATGAAATCAATTTTTGTATTTTAAAATAAATAATTTTAATTAGAATCGGAAAAAAAAAGGAAAGTAAATATCATATCAAAATTGATAAGAAAATATAATATATACATTAAACCAATAATATATGGTATAAAATTATTACCCAAAATGGAATAAATCCTAATTTAATATCTTCATCAATTGCTTTACATAATGTATCACCACGTAAACTTAATTGTTCATCAGATTCAATGTAACGCATACGAACTAAACCAATTAATGCCGCCTTTTCAACACTTGAATGTGCTTGATCGGAACAATAGGCAACCAGACGTGCATTAATTTCGGAATCTTCAAGACCCGGAGTTTTTTCATGAAATCGCCGTATTGCCTGCGTACGCCCAGCTAATAAACATACTAATGTAGCTTCACTAGCAGTTGTTTGTATGACACCACCACCTTCACTAATGCCACTATTACTATGCAAAAATGTATCTGGTAAACCAATCATTTTTCCTAACCAATTCATAACAATTGTTTCCAATTCAGTACAAGCCGGTGATGATGCCTATATGTTTTAGAGACGCAATACAAAAATTTCAATATGAATCAATGAATTTCTATATATAAAGTATAATAATATATACAATATATATACCAATATATTAATGTTTAGTATGTAAAAATAAATAAATATATAAAATAATATACCCATGTAAATCCTAAACAATTGATTGCATCAGCCAACATATCGCCCAATAATGATGGAAATGAATTTAATGCTGGAAAATATGCATGCATATGAGGACTTTGCCAATGTGTAATACCAGGCATTATACAACGTTCTACATCTTTCATTATTTCATTCCATTCTTCACCTTCTAACGGTGCTGAATCGGGTAATAAATTTTTCATATAACCCGGTTTTACATTTGGAAACACACGTCGATCACGTATATTTTCTAAATAATCAGCAATATAATCAACCATTTCTTTTCCTATAAATATTAGTATTTATAATAAAATTAATATATATATATAATATTATTTATATTATGTATAAAAAAAAAACGAACAGTATTTTCTAATACTTTTCACTTCCTACAATTTAAATTTACATTTTCTTATACAAACAATGATATGACATCATATATATATATATTTATTGTAAATGATATATATACGTATAAAATTACAATAAAAAAAATAACAATGTGTTAAATGTAATAACATAAACCTTTATTATAAATCCTTTAACGTATTTTATTTTATATATATAGTGTCCAAATCACAAAATTGGTTTAATATTAAATGATTTCCTTTTCATAGATAAAATTACATTCATATATTTGCACTATATGCAAACAATACATATAAAAACAATATTATAGAATCTACATATAAATGACATCAAAATCAATGAAAATTTATAGATTATTCTCATACAGTATTCAGACAGACAATAAAAAATTGTTCGTAAGTATATTATTTCAAATTGTTTAGATTAGATACTTATATGTTTTATGGATGTAATAAAAATAATGTCAAATAGACACATATTGATTTAGAATTGTAAATAAACTAAATATACAATTTATGGTTATCTATTCACAATATTGTGTTATAATTATAGCTACAGTTACAGACGTATTAGAATACAGTACTATATATAAATACTATGTTTCTCCTATACATTTAAATCTTTTTATTAGGATACTGTTACGTGTCTGCTAATGAAAGTAAAAATAAGCAACAATTTATACTTTTTCGCACATAATTCGAACGATTTTTCAACATAATATCCATTCAGCTAGATACACCGATTACAATGATATTACAATTTTGTCTTCGTAATTATAAAATTTGTTATGGTCAACAAAAGATATGCGGTATCATCACTTCACTTTTTTCTTTGTCAAATATGGTCGATTATTTTTAATTTCTTCGTTCAAACGGTTTTATATAATGATGCAAAAATTCATCTGGATTAAGGTTAAAAATGGATAAATATTGCTCAATAACATAATGCTTGAAGTGGAATATTACCAAACGTGACAGTCATCTCACAATTAATTTTATTATATGTTCGATATAATGAATTATCATTATCATTTCTGAATTTGATACTGTTTTTGGTGTACAACCACTTTTTGTGTTCATCAGTTGTGGCTGTACGAACACAACAAAATTCAGTAAACCACTTATGAATTATATTAACTGACATATTGAACTCCTGATACCATTTATCAAGCTCTATCTATATTTCTAAAATCATAATCAACACTCGAAATTTATTATTTTTCATTTTAACAAACAAACAAAATTAAAAGTTGCTTACTGTCAATGGCTGCCAAAATTAAACTAATTGAATTTGTTAATATCTTTACTTTAAAGAATTAAATTAATTAACAAAAATTGAAGTGCAAGTGTTATTGGATGAATATCCATAATTTAATCGCTTGCTGATTGCTGTCAGAAACATTCCAGAATGTAATTAAACAAATATTTCCTAACAATAAGTCTGAATGCGCAGAATGCATTGATTAAAAAAGAAGCAAATTGAATTTCATCGGTGAATAAAAGACTGATAAAGCATTGCTAAGAAATACTAAGAAATAACGATTAATTGTTAAATACATTAAAATGAAACAAATAAAATAATACATTCATAAAGTATTGCTCTGTTTTTTATAGAACACGTAGTGAATCACCTGAAATGTTCACCAAAACATATGGTGCGATAATATTCCATATATTTTCAATATATAACAAATTTTGAATATTGATTTAGAGACGAAGTATTTCAAAAAACATTGACCTATTGAGAATTGCAAAAATTGTCAATTATGGATAAAATTTATAGTTCAAAGGCTGATAGAACGTGCATTAAAGATTTTGACGTTAGTAAATTAGGTAATAAGTAAATGTTTCTACACACACAATGTGAAAATTTTAAAAAGAATATACGATATATGAATAAATATCTAAAAAATGTTTTTATAAGGAGTGCGAGTAAAATTGATAAATAAACACTTATGCAATTATGTGAAAAAATATTAAATTGTATAAATAATGATAAAAATAAAATTGTATATTTAAGTAATTACAAAAATTTAGTTATTGTATATATACTAATCAAACATAAATTAATTTAATGTGCGGATGTTAACTTCATGTATGGCATTTAAATAGAAATGTATAAAGAAAATACATGTAGTATAGAAACAAATTTTTTTATTTTAAACATTCAATGTCAATTAACAATTGATTTTTTTTATTTTATTTCAATTTCATGGTTATATAAAATAGAATAGGCAAAATTTATGACACTATTTTGGGTTAATTAATAAAACAAAAAATAATATAAAACTAGAATATAACTGTGGAATGAGACCATTACCGTTTGGCACACATAATAATATAATTAAATATAATTAAAAATTTAATTTTTATTTACCTCGTTTTCGGTATTCGTCAAAATCCATGTTTTTTTAATTATTCCGTGGATAAGTTGATTTATAAACAAATAAAATCTGCGTTGACTGCTTCTTATTTTTTATCTGTAGAATTTATAATAAATATTAAACATTAATTGAATTTGTATATGGCATATTGGCATAAAATGCATGCAATATTATTTATTAAGTCACAACACATTGTTATATGCTCATATAACTTTTAAGTCTAATACTAAAATTTAATTATTTTTTTAAATACACATAATGCAAAAATAAAAATCGAATGCAAAATACAACTTTAAAAACTTTTGTACAACTAAAATGTGAATACATTGGTTAATAGTTTTAGAGCAGTTTTATTTATATTACGTATAATATAATATACAGTAAAACATTTTCGTATTAGAATAATTATGTTCAATTTTATATTAGTTTAGGTTCACTTCTCACATCATACTATCATTTGGTTAACAAATTATTGCTGTAATATATTTTATAAAACGTATATTCTATACCATATCCATATATAGGCAATATTTTGAAGTGTCCTATTGAAATAGTTTACTGTATAATAATAAAATATATAAAAATAAGTTATTGAAACAATATGTTTGGCTTCTTAAGTTCGTATAGGTTTGTATCGCGTATATATTTTTTTTATAATAAATATTCAATATATCATTTTTTTCCAATAATTCTTTCATAATTATTGTATATAAATATAAAAGAATTCATTTTTATTTTTATGTAAAACCATTAAATAGTAAATGGTTATAAGACATTGATTTTTATATGGAAAATTCATGATGAATTTATACATACTTCCTTCTAATGATTCTAATGAAAATATAGATTTTTAAATTAAATTTCAAAGCGGATCAATTTACAAAAACATGTTTTTTTATTTTTAAGTATAGCTAAAGTAAAGTAATAATAATCAAATATTATAAGGTGAAACATAGTATTGCCCATTAATTGTTTATAATAATAAATTTTGATTCAAATAGTATTTTGGGATATATAAAACATTAGTAATAAAATATTATCAAAATTTTTTTTAAATATGTAACATTCGTTGCTTATTGTTACATATAATCTATTTTATAGTATTGCATTTCACAAGTTAATTCAGTTATTAATTTATAAGATAATCTATAGTTATGATACTCCAAGTGGACATATTTAGATTTAAATATAGCATCTACATCAACATATTTACAACAGTCAAGTTCTGTAAATTTATTTCGCATATTGATTTAATAATTTTTCTTCAAACACATCGACTGATAGATGTTTCCATAATTCTATTGTATTTTTATATTATTATTATTCCATATAGTTATAGAAAAATATAACATTGCAAGACAATAATTGTTCACATCTTTGAATATAGCAGCCAAAACCATTTTTTTTTTTTCTGCAAATAAATTTATGCTTTGATTCGTAAAGAAACTAAGGGTGAAGGAACTGAAAAAGTCACTATGAAAATACGTAAAAAATCTCATGAAAATTTTTTTATATTATTTTATTATACTCGGAATTTTACGATCGGTTAGTATTAACGCTTTTGTTGAATTAAATATATGATAATTACTATAAATTTGCTTATTTTCATGTCATAATTTATTCATTTTTAACAAAAAAGACAACGATTTGAAGAGAAACGAATTTTGTTTATATTAAATAGCCTAGTAACAATTTGTCCGTACTTTGAAAAATGAGGAAAATTTCCGTGGAAAAAATACACATATTTTCCATTTAAAATATATATTTATATTTGTCCAAAGAATGTCTGTATAGATTTTCCACTAAATGTAATAGTATTTTATTTAGATCAATTGATATATTTGGATTGTTAGAGTAATATGTCCAACATATATGCGCGCGGTATTGTATTTATAGTTTATTTCACCAAATATCCAAGACAGTTGGTACAAATTTAGTATATTTCACTTATCTATAGATATAATCCTCATTCTTCATAATTTATTTTCATAATTTTTAAAACAACCAGCAACTCAAATCGATATATTTCTGAGGAATTTTGTACGACTTTTAATGGATTGTTTATTATAAAAAACAATACACAATCGATTAATTTTTGCCATCGTGCAGCATATACATTCCGTGCTCATAGAATTTCTGATCTATCGGTAAAAAAAACTGTATCAAACCACGATTTGTCATCATCGTCATAAGAAAATTTATTTTGCTAGTACGGACAATTCATGGATATTACTTGCCAAAATACATGAACAATCCAAAGATATTTTTGTCAAAATCCGTGGATTTGCTCATAAAAAATTTGAATATAAATTCTATGGATATTTTGTGGAATAATAGCAACGAGAAATAATTTTAATTCTATTCATAGAAAATATCGTCGGAAATATACGGATAATCCAAGGACATTTTTTTATAAACATTCATGGACAGGATTACACTCATCATATAAAATTCAAGCGGACATCCGTAAGAAATCCATAGATATTTCTTCGAATTAAAACTACGGACTACAACATATAATACGGAAATTTTTCGGACAAATTACGGACAGTGTTACTAGGGTAATGTGGAATGGATACTTTAAAAAGGGTAAGTTATTTATTGAGGTGAAAATGTCAATTCCATAGGATAGCGTAGGTAAACCCTACACATTGTAGCGCTGTTCTAATTGATCTACAATATAATACATAACTGCAGTAATTTAATTTATAATCATAAATTTGAGTAATCATATTCATGAAATATATATGCGTATTCATATGTTTTAGACAAATATATTATAATCACATCATCTACACACACAATTTTCCCATATTAAATCACGCAGTAAATATATATATTGTTTCTTTTGGTTTATACGCGAATACTACATATATTATAATATCAATATCATAAAATTACAATTATTAAAAACTACAATATTAACAAAACACATTTCACTCATCTAATATAAAGTATATTATTATATTTCATACATATATTTAACAAATAATAAATAATAAAACAAAATAAAAAATTAATAATAATAATAATAATAATTTATTTTGCGAACCACTCCTCCATTTTCTCATCTATAAAAATATTATTTGAAAATAAAATTCGTCTTATTATACATATAACCAACTTTTAAGAATTTATATATTAGAAAAGTTCAATAACATTAAGAACATAAAACTTGAATGATCATCACCGTGCCATCATTTTTTGATTATATATCGTTTTTTTTTTTTTTTTTTATTATTATTGTTGTTTATCTCTTTTATAAATAATGTTAGGTATTAGAAATTTACTTACCTGGCTTTTATTTATTTATATATATTATATATTGTATAGTGGGTTCTTTTATATTTTGCTGCTACTAATTTTTTCGTTATTATTTTGATTTTTTTTTGGTTTTTTTTTTTTATTATCACGAAATGGTAAATGTGTTAAAAATAAAAAAAATATGATTAAATTAACTTCATATTTTTTTGATTTAGAAAATTATTTTGGTTGTTAATTGTGACAACAAAATAAATGTGAACAATAAATGAGTATTCTTTATTTGCACCAATTAATTAATTTAATAAATTATCTTTTCTTTTGCATCATTCCAGGATTGATGCAAACGAATAACTGAGATTTTTGTTAAGGAAACTCACATTTTTATATCCCTGTAAGACAATTTCTATCTCTTTTTACAAATATACCCTGTATTCATATAAGGGTTGTACTATGTTAAGAAATGCTTCATTTAGGGTGCACGCCTTACCCTAAAAATTCTAACCAATACTATTTCTTGCTTTTAGTATATAAAATCTTCTTATACTATACTAGATATATCTTCACATATGCGTATACATAATTATTTTATACCATACCACATCATTTTATCTGAATAAATAAATAAATAATAAAAAAAAAAAGGTTCGTCGCTTTTTTACAAAAAAAAAAAACGTAAATTAAATAAACTCTTTTGTTTATTATAAGGATTTATTTATTTTGAAATCTTTCATTTTCTTTTATATTTATTTATATATTTTTATTGTATGTATTAAATTGTGAATTTCTTTTATGCCTATAAATGTATATGAACTTACCAAAAAAAAAAAAAAAAAAGTAATTGTTGAAAATGCAAATTGATGAAATTACGAATTTTTTTATATTTTGTAAATAATTTAAATAATTAATTATTTGACATTATATTTAAATAAAAATATAAGATTCGACTATTTGATTAATAAAATGAAATATTATGAAAATTAATAAAATGAAAACTAAAGGAAAGAAACACACCTACATTTTATAAATGATGTAATGTGAATGCAATTTATGTCATATATCATATGAATGTAAATATATATAATCCCTAGTAACACTGTCCGTAGTTTGTCCGCAAAATTTAATTAAATTAATTAAAATAAATGATGTAGCCCGTAGTTTCAATCCGAGGAAATATCTATGGATTTCATACGGATGTCCGCTGAAATTTTATATGATGAGTGCAGTATGGATTTTTATAAAAAAATATCATTGGATTATCCGTATATTTCCGAGGATAATTTAAACGGATTCTCCTTAGAATTATTTTTCGTTGCTATTATTCCACAGAGAATATCCATAAAATTTATATTCATATTTTTTGTGTGCAGATCCACGAATTTTGACAAAAATATTTTGAACAAAAAAGAATAAATAACCCGAGGATAAAATCCATGAAAAGTTTTACAAAATTCCTAGGAAATATATCGATTTAAGTTTTTGGTTGTTTTAAAAATTATGAAAATAAATTAAAAAGAGTGAGGATTATATGTATAGATAAGTGAAATATACTAAATTTGAACCCACTGTCACTTGAATAATTGGTAAAATAAATTATGAATACAATACCGTGCGGATATATGTTGGACATATATTACCCTGACAATCCAAAAATTTCAATTGACCTAAATTAAATACTATTATATTAAGTGGAAAATATATGAACATTCTTTGGACAAATTCCAATATATCGTTTCCATGGAAATTATGTGAATTTTTTCCACGAAAATTTTCCTCATTTTTCAAAGTATGCGGACAAATTGTTACTAGGGTGATAATGACTTTAAAAGGTACGATACACAGAATAATTTTGAGATATCAATAAAAAAAAATAATTTTGTTAAATATATAATAATTTAGTAATGTTTTTTGTAAACATGTAACATTTTATAACATTAGCCGTACAAATTTTATACAAGATCGTTAATCATCGCACTTATATGCAACAGCAGTGTAATACACCGATTATGATAAATTTTGAATATATATTATATGGAACTCGATAAAATAAAATTGATGTCTTTATTTTAAAGCAACAATTTTCTTAAAGTAATTTTGGTATACACTTACAAAGTTATTTACAATAATTTAAAAATCAATAAGATTAATTTTTGTATAAAAAATTTTTTTCATTCAAGTGTAATTAATATATAACATATTCGAATGTTATCAAAAATCGGCGTCTTATATACCTATCAACCTTAACTAGATTCTATCAAATCTAAACCATAATGTAATTTTATTTAATACAGTTTCTAATATATATGTTACTATTCGTGTGAAGCCACATCGGTCTTATACAAACATACTTACAATATGCATATGCTTTTAAATGTTATACATAATTTTACTTTATATTAACGGTTGTCATTGATTTGGTATATAAAATTACACAATTTAATCAAAAAAGAAATTTTTCATCAAATGTATATATATTTTTATTGATTTATTAATTTACATAATTTTATGACTTCCTTTCTTCATTAATCCATATATTATCATTGGATATCATAAAAAAAAAATACCTCCACCATAATGTAGTATTTGCTCATATTAAAAATAATAAATTACTTTATAGGAACTTGTTTCTGTACGTATATATTTATAAAATATACGGCCTATATATTTTCTTATAGTGAGTGAATAAATAATTGGTTATATATTTTATACGTGATTAAAAAAAAAATATTTATAAAATATTATATATTGAAATTTATTTCATCAGGAAAAGAAGAAAAAATGTGAATTAAAAGTTTATTATTATTTTTTGTTCTCAACAACTGTAAATTACTGAAAAAAAAAGTCTGCCTATATATATAAATATTAATTCAAATACTTATAACCATAATACCGCACAATCAGAAGTAATTTTTTTTTGTTTTTAAATAACTATATAGTAATTTATAGCTTTGCATTCTATATATGCAGGCCCGTGCCAAGCAAATTCTGCGCCCTGTGCATAATTTTGAAAATACACCCTTAAATAAAAATGTATCAACATTGTTTAATATATACATAGATTTTTCTTCAAACAAAAATACTTGAAAAATTTTTGATTATGGTTATTTTTGTTCTATCTTAACAATTTAATTATATTTTAGTTGAATCTTCTTTTTTTTTCTTGCTGTGTGTAATAGAACCGTTTTCACATCACGCCAGAGGTAGAATCTCAATGCGTTTTTATGAGGTTTGCCCATTACAGACCTAGTCTTCTACAGAATATAAATTTTTTTTAGTTATTTAATTATTATTATTACTTATTATTAACCCCCTGCGGTTCAATATTCCGGCAAAAATCGATGGTTAATTTTTTTCTGAAGTAAAAAACTAATGAAAATAAGTAATATAAGGGTTTTCTATATTTGTTAAAACCCTCCTATGGTTTTAGATTGTCTCGGGGTAAGTTGATTACGTATAATTGATTCACCCATAGAGAAGCTCGGGATAACGTTTTTAGTAATATCTCGGGTTGTAATTTAATGGTAAAAATAACAATCAATTTTAAATTAATTTTAATTAAGTGACAAAACAATTTATTGACAAAATAATATAAATACATTCTCTTCTCGATTCATTCATCTTTCATTTGCTTTTTATTTTATGTAAAAATATTAACTACAACCCGAGATATTACTAAAAACGTTACCCCGAGACAGTCGTATTAAAGTAATATTAATTTTAAATTGAGTTGTGTGATTATTTTAGTGTGTTTTTTTCAGTTTTCGGTGCCGCTAACACACACGCGCCCCGTTTCTATGTTCGTTCTGTTCAGATGAAAGCTACGGGCATGTGTATATGCAAATGAAAAAAAAAATTATATAATATTTTAAAACTTCATTGAAATGCCCTTTTTGGTTACACTATTTATATTTTATTTTTTTAATTTTTGCGATTTTAATGTGTTATATACACATGGTGTTTTCTTCGTATATACTAAATATGCATATAAAAAATTGCTGAAATGCTGTAAAAAAACCCTCAACATTTAGATTGTTACCATTACGTGATGGTTTTTAAACAACAATGATCAATAATTTACGGAAGGCATTTTTAAAAAAATTCCTGCTTAAAAGCCATCGATTACATATATGCGGTTAAGCATGCACAAGATTTATTTGAAATAATGTACCTATAAAAATTGTTGACGAAAAATAGTCAGCCTTATTGGACAAAGATGACACACAAACACAAAAACAAACATACAATACCATTGAATAATGCCAAGTGAATAAACGCAAAAAACATTAATAGTTTTAAAAAAAAAACATAAAAGCAATAATTAGACAAACATATCATCAAAACAATCACCATGCTGAAGTTATACGTTACACCATTTTCGAACATATTTCATCTGCGAGAAACATTAATGATAAAGTCAAGTGGATGACCCATTCATCAATTGATCTGACATAATATGAAAAGAAATATGTTTACTTAATTTAATTATTTTCTTATACGAATGAGGTTATAGCCCATAAAATATAGTGTACCGATCATATACATGTGAAAAATTTCAAAATTAAAATCGATATACAAAAAAATTTTAACATATATAAATTTTGCAAATTGAACTAGGCGATAGCTTACGATCGATCGATTGGACTGAACGCAAGCTTACCTTTATTTGCATAGATTTTTTTTTTTGCATTTAACAAATCATTAAAATAAAAAATGTGTAAATTGTAAAGCCACACGCATAATATCGTGTATACCTATACTTTATGTGATATGTCATCATGACGTAAAGTTGTTTGTAATCAAACTTGTCTTTTTAAAACTTACTATGGTAAGATAATAAATACCATCAATATATATATATATATGAAATATTCTAAAAAAAAGTCGAAATAATATTTATAGTTGCGTGTGCGTGTGTGTGTGTGTGTGTATGTACATAACATATATAATAAAAGTTATATATTTTTTAGAAATAACTAATACAAATTATATTATCTGAACCAACTACAGTCATGTTATGAGTAACCAGATTCATGTCAAATATTATTTATATATGTATGGATACAATTTACGTTATATGGTATATATTAAATACATTAAATTAAACTTACACACATATGCACATGTAAGGTATATTATATTATATTAAAAAAATACATACTATTATAACTAAATACATGAATAAACAAGATAAACTACTTTAATAGTATCCTCTATATATTCACTAAATAACTATATATAATATATTTTTGTATATAGAAAGAAAAAAATAAATAGTATTCACAAGGTATATGCATCAATATAATAATATACCTGTGTATTATACCATATATTATATAGATATAAAAAGAAATATAAAGGTGTGTTATTCTACTGACAAAAAAAAAATAAAAAAAAAAGTACAATAACTCGAATATACCGCTATACGTTGAGGTCAACGAACGTACTCACTAATACAAATATCGGAAAATATTTAAAATACACCATACCAAAAAGAATATATTTATATACTACTTATTACAGTAGGTATTACTAAAAATCCAATATTTATATCAAGTTTATATACAAATGTGAGCGGCTTTTTGTTGTGAATGTATTCCATATAGAATAATACTATAGCAGTTATAAAAATATTATCCATAATATATATAATAATATAACGATATAACTTAATTGATACACTCAGTAATATATAGTATTGATAAAAAAAAAATAAAAAATATATTACTATTAGTTAGTTTGTTTTTTTTTAATAATATTAACTCAATACAATGTAACTACCAACATATTAATTAAATGGATAACATTAACACATGAATATAATATATAATTTATGTTACCATATTTACAATTACATTTCTAATCCATAGCTATATATAACCATTTAATGTGAGATAATTGATAATAATCCAGAGTTTATTATTTATACATGAACAATAAATAATAATTTTACTATAAATGTGATATATAGATAAAATGCTTAAAAACATTTCTCATAAAATCATCATAAATAAATTTATACAAATATCCAGCATAGATTGTTGTGTGTATGGGTATGCAAACATGAAAAAGGGTAATTTTACTAGTTACACATTGTGTCGATTTATTTTTAAATTTTAAAGCAGATGATCACCATTATAACTAATAAACATATATATATAGGCTGTTAAAATAATTTACTGGCATATGACATGAAAAATACATTTGTGTTATGGAAAATTATATATATTTACTCCATGGCATTATAGCCCAGGTGCGGTTTTAGCCTTCTCCCAACTGACCCATTCGCAGTCAATGTCTTCCACGGCAGAATTTTATTTATCTTTATGTCACAGTTTACTGCGCATCTACCCATATGTGCCTTAGTTCTTCCGGCTCTCCTTCTACCTTCTGGATTACCATTCTATAGATTTTTCGGCACACACGTAATGCGTGTCCAATCCATCTTAAGCTATTAATTTTATTTTAATTTTGGTTGACCGTATAACTTGTCTAATTGAAAATTATATCTTCGTCTCCAACCATTCTGTTCTTTGGCAGGACCAAATTTGCCACGGAGTACCTTTCGTTCGAAAATCTAAAGTTTTTTTTTTTTTTTTTTATTTGTTTTTTAGCATCTTTACAATCTATCTTAAATATTGGTTTCTTACTGTATACTGTAAGAACCAAAGATATTAAGTAATTTTATTTGATATATAAATTATTTATTTTGATTTACTATATGAAATGTTAGTAATGGATCCAGTGATCCAATTACCCTTAATTAACCATAAACATTAATAATCATTGTTTTATTAGGATGGGTGTTGTTTATTTAAATCTTGTTATTAATTCTGATGGTATATGTCTTTTTAATCTTCGTGAAAATCTAAAGTAATTGTACCTGGTTCTGTGCCATCCACTAAACCTCCAACACATACGTTAATATTGGACATATTAATGTTGTATATATAGCTTATTGCACTTAACATCTCGCAGTAATGTTTTCGATCAAAATCGAAAATCATATATGGTGTGACACACAAACAAAAAACATTACATTGGTATAGATGGTTAGAATCTTTAGAGAGGGATATGAAACATATAGAAATTATTGTATTTTGATATTATCAATTAAAATTCTATCTAATCTAATTAATCGATTTTTAATATTGTATATAAATTACGATGGACATAAAGTTTTAACTTTATTATCAAATAAATTTCCGTTTTATATTTTTAAACGATTTCAACATTATTTGCAATAAATTACATCAATAATTGTGTGTGTCACATTCATCAATGAATCATCATCGTATACTGTTTCTGTTATTTAATTTGCAAAACATTTTGAAATTTGTGCCAAAAATTATTAATACACATTTTCTATATTCGTGCGATTTAACTATTATTATTATAACAAAATATTAAGGCAAGACTCGTATGTGTAAAATCTTTTAAGCAATTTTTAGACACAAAATAGGTTTTTTTTTTGTAATAAATATAATTTGGATTTAAATAACCATATAAATACTGTAATTTTTTATTGGATAACAGAATAGTCCTGCTCAATCTATTATTCAAGCATTATCATTTTTTTTTTAATATTATATACATGAAATAACAAGACTTTAAAAAAAATCATCATTATATCCATTCGATTTAAGTACATTTATAGTATAATAATACAATATTTAGTATTAGTTATACAGTATTTTACTTTTATATTATTATTATATTATAATCGTTTTTATACTGTAAAAAAAAATATATATATATATAAAATAACTTCTAATAAATTGTATCAATACTTTTTTAAATAATAATTTCTAATATCCTATCTATCAATCTATGTCTATTTTCACATTCGTTACGATATACATATATTGCGTATAAAAAAAAATATAATAAATATATGGTAAAATAAAAATTATAGATAAATGTAAAGAGTATGTATTTTTCTATGTGTACAGGGTGTATTAAAATATAATGGCCGCAATGAGATCAGTACCGGATAATGATAATATGATAAATTCTTAGACAAAAATTATTAGATGGTATGGTATTTAGGTAATTGACACATACACAATTTTCTTTCACTTTTTTTTTCTATTCTATATATATATATATAGTCATATCTTTGCGGCTTTGTTATATGTTATCGTTGTAAACATTGGATACGTCAAAATTTCTAATTAAATTTGAATTTTTAATAAAAAATAATAAATTGATGAAAATGTGAAAATGTTTTTTTTTTCTACAACAATATGAGCTAATGGTTAAATCAATCAATATTTTTATTATACATGATACCGAACACAATAAATCATCTAAAATATTTTATTGTCTATATTATACAAAATTTAATTGTGTATTTTTTCTATTTATAGAATTTCCAAGTATTATATACAACATTTATGATACAAGAATACATTTCAATCACATTATCATAACAACACTGCAAAGTTTTTATTATGCACCTTTTAGCACACTCTGTCTATGTACATATATTAATATGTTATGTGTTGTACTTATTGTACGCAGATTTTGATATGCGATATAGTAACAAACATAGAATTTGTTCACACGATATATTCATTGTAAACATATTGTATATAATATATATATATATATATATTACATATTACAAAATATACATAATACATGTGTACTGTAAAAGTACATAGTATTTTATGTTTATGAGCATAAATTGCGTTAACGCATATATTAACAAACTAAGTATAAAATTAACAATAAGGAGAAAAAAAAAATAAACGGACAAAAAGAAAATAGTATTATATAATAAAATTAAAATCTTTTCAGTCTTAATATGGTATTACACACTATGTGTGTCTTATATAGATAAAACAGATTTTAAGGTACCTCACGAATTGAATATAATAACAAGAAAATATATAATGACGAAAAAATATAATAATATAAATGAAAAAAATTTAAAAACGAAAAAGTATTTAAATTTTTTTGTTTTATTTTTCATCTGTTGGTTACAACTAACTAAAATACGACGAATAATTCTTTGCGCTGACCATATAGTAATGATTTTTTATTTTTTATTTTTTCGGTACATATCAAACATTTAATTATTATTATTATTATTATTATTATTATTGTACAGGGTGGAAAAAAAAATGTATTTAATTTTTGGTCACTGATAATTAATATACAATCAAGAAAAAATAAATGTATTCATCATTAACCACAAAATTTAAATATTTTCGATAATATCACAACATCAGATCATTGGGTACTAAGACATACGTCAAGTCATCGCCTATATGTAACAATTATCTTACATATTACAGTCAAGTTGGTAAATTACTTTGCATGTGAGTATATATAACAATTCACCATTTAGTTTGAATTTATGTTTTCGATAGATTTTTTATTAATTCAATTATTCTTATTATATAATTATTCGCCCATATAACATTATGTGTAAAGATAATGTTAATGTCTTTTCAGTATTTTCAAAGCTATTGAAATTTTTGATTTTATAAACGAATAAATGATTAAAATTATCATAAGTAATTTTTAGTACAAAAAATACTCTAGAATTTTTTATACACATAACATTCGAAATAACCATTGTCCTCCCCCAATGAAGAACCACTTCATTAACCGTATAAATATAAATTCAAAGAAATTTTAAGAACACTGTTTAAATTTCATGAAATTCATTAACAAAGTAAAATATACGTCTATTATTATTTTATAAATATATTTACTAAATCACATATAATATAAGATAAGACATAAGCTAAAAACAAAAATTATTAGATGCACATATGTAACATAAACCGAAAGAATGTATAAATACATAAGCTGTATTGTAGTAGTACATGTGGTATATGGTATAGTATAAATAACACATATATAATATTATAAATAATTTGACAATAATCAATCAAATATTTTATAATGCAGCAATATATCAAAAAAAAAATAAATAAATAATCTTTAAATACACGCATGATAATGTCGAACATACATATACACGCGTAGCTACCATATGTAAAATTTATATAATAAAAAATCGATATATTATAAATATAAATATAAATAATTCAATACCCTAGTAACAATTTGTCCGCATACTTTGAAAATTGAGGAAAATTTCTGTGGAAAAAATCCACATATTTTCCATGGAACAGATAGATTGGAATTTGTCTAAAGAATGTCCATAGATTTTCCACTTAATATAACAGTATTTTATTTAGGTCAATTGAAATGTTTAGATGATCAGGTTAATATTTCCAACATATATCCGTGGTTTTGTATTCATAATTTATTTCACCAACTATTCAAAACAGTAATTTTACAATTTTACAATTAAATTATATTTTGCATAAGAAAATATAAATATCATACTTTTTATTTATTTCTTATGTATTTATTACATTCAGTTTTGTTTCAACAAGTTACAATCTGTTATAACAAAATATTTGTGCCAGTGAACTTGTCGCATGACATATTTTTGTCAAAATTCGTGGATCTGCTCACAAAAAATATAAATATAAATTCTATGGATATTTTGTGGAATGATATCAACGTGAAGTAAATCTAAGGAAAATCCGAAGAAATTAACAACGGAAATATACGTAAAATCCATGGACAGGGTTGCACTCATCATATAAAATTCCAGCGGACATCCGTAACAAATCCATAAATATTTCCTCGGATTGATACTACGGACTACTACATGTAATGCGGAAATTTTGTGGACAAACTGCGGACAGTGTTACTAGGGTATACAATTTATAATTGTAGATAGGTAATCTATATATTATAAACCGTGTTAGGATATATTTATAAAATAAAACAAATAAAATAATTAACCCTATATCCTTCATAAGATATAAAACGGGTATACATAAACTATAAACGCACATATACATTTTACATATCTACTCTAAATTAATATTATTCATATAATCTATATAACATTAGATATATTACATATTATCACCCTGTGTGTTATTGTTCGTATAATTTAAATAATATACACAAAAATACACGTTTAATATCATTTTACATACAATACACTCTTCAACTTGACTTCGCGGTTCATCATAATATACAAATATTCAAATTTAAATCTATCTGTATTATTTATGTATATACTATATATACCTATCAATAGGTATATTATATTATATAGATAAATATATGTATGAGTATGTATAGGTGCTATGGATCATCATCAACTATAGCAGCAGTAACAGCAATAGTAACATCATCAGCAGCAGCAGCAACAGCAGCAGCAGCAACACCAACAACTATAGCACCAACAACAACAACAACAACAGCGACAACAACAACAATAAAAAAAAAACAAACCGTTTGTTAACATTGTCAAGTACGAGGTTCTCCAAGGTACCTTAGTAAGCATCTGATTGCCCATTGTCGAGGTCACACACCCCGACAAGACCTCTGCTGTATATTTTTATTTATTTATATTTGATTCTCGTTTCGTTTTTCTTTCTATATTATATTTATTTATATTTATACCATACAAATATATTGTGTACATACAATTTTAAAAACGTCGACGTACTAAATTATATTTCCGTGTTCGCTTTTCTTATTGTTTTAACATTTCTTTATTGTTTATATTTATTTATTTATTTATTTATATATTATATTTATTGTTTTAACTTATAGTTATTATATTTTATAAAAAAAGAAAAAAAATTGATTGAATTTAATAATAATATAATAATTAATTAATCATAATTTTTTGTGTATAAATTAAAAATAAAAATAAAATATAAAAAAAGTTAAAATTATAATAAATAAAATTTAAGTTTAACTTATAAAATTTTTTTTATATAGTGAAAATCTTAATAAAATAAAATCAAAGAAAATTTTTGTTTTAAATAATATAACTTTTAAAATTTTGATTGATCAAAATATTTTTAAATGATACATATGTAAAAGTGGTTGTTTGTGCGTGTTCGTGATGGTCAACAATCTTATGGCGCGCGGTCAATGACTTGAAATGAAAAACAATGGATGATGATGAATGGTTTTTTATTTTGTGGTGGTTTTTAAAAAAAAACAATAAATATAGTGAAAACATTTTTAAACCTAACCTAATATTTTCTATATATAAATATAAAATATTTTACATAACCTTTAGTATATAAAAAGACAAAAATTTATTATATAAATAAACACACAAATAAAAAGTTATTTATAACACATTATTTAAGAGCTTTTATGCTCTCTCTCTCTCTCTCTATCCGTCTCTCTTTCTTTACTTTTTAAAAGCAGAAAAGAGGAAAAACATCATATGTGAAATAAAAAGTGATTTCTTCATAAAATAAATTATAAAATTCAATTAAATTAAACTTTCATTATTAATAATTTTATTACGATTTTTGGTGAATTTTAACATTTCCATTTATAATAAATATTATAGACACTTTCTAAATAACAAAAAAAATATTTAATAATAACATTTATATACATTTTTTTGATATTGTTGTATATATTTTGTATATTTTAATTATTTATATAATAATTATTTGGAATACCTCTGGAATTGAACTTCACTGCGAGACGATTGTTATTTTGAATGCAAAATTTTGGATTAAAACAATAAAATGCCAAGCACAATACGAGGTAATTTTATTTTTATATTTCTTTACTTATTCGCATTAATAAAATATTTAACAATAAAATTATTTTTTAAATCCTTAATGTGTATGACTTAATCGGATGGCGCCTCTTCCAATATAATATTAATAAATGACCAATATAAATAATAATAATTTGATGTTAAAATAACACGATGAAAATATTCAAATTTAATAAATTATTTCACATTATATATTTCGAAAGTGGAAATTATATGGCATAAAAAATTAGCTAAATTTGCAAATGCATATAACACGCAAACTATAACATGCTAATTATTTATAATTATTATTTTAATATATCGTTATCGTTAACATTAAATATACGTACACAAAACATCTTTTTCGGTATATAACGGCTACTAGAAATTTATTTTTAATTAAATATTATGCCTTCGTATACCACCATTTAACAATTTTTAAGTCAACTTATATGTATTATGATGGCACCAAGCACGTATAGACCACATTTGACATATATGATCATCAAAATCTACCGTTCGATGATGCAATAGTTCATGTAAAAATGAAATAAAATACACGAAAATCGTTACATTGATTTTCATAATATTACTCTGAGTATAAAATGTATGCCAAAAAATGTATAGATCAATTGATCGATTATCCTATATCTTCATCCATTTTATTACTGGTGTTTAAATAATTGTATATGTTTTTAAATATTACCAAGTGTAATATTATAAATTTTACACTCAAATATACAACAACTTATTCGTACCAACTTTATGGCAATAATTTAAGTAATTATAAAAGGTTACTTGTACTTGGTAAACTTAATTTTAAATCTCATATTCATTATGTGGTTAGTACATAGGGAAAATTCTGTCATGTCATTATCGTGAATCGGGTGAGTTTAGTGATCAGGGCATTATTTTTTTCACTTATGCGTTCTATTCTTGAATATACGTGTGCTGTTCGGTCATCTTATTTTGCATGCAGTGAGCCTAGATTGGAATCTATACAGAAAACATTCCTTCATTTTACATTGAGGGATCCAGATCCTTGAAGTGATCCACATGTGCTTCCTATCGTTATGAATATAGGCTCAAAGGCTTTTAGGTATACCGATATTACTGCATTAAATTTTATGGTTGATTGTCATAATATTTTAAATATAGATTGAATAATTAGGATAAACTATTGAAATCTTTGATCTATCGAATATTTTTATTTGGGAAATTATTGAAACAATTATGGTTGTTTAAAGCTTTTGAATGTTTTTTTTAATGTTTTATAATTCTTCAAGCGAAATTACGTTAGATAACTAAGCCAAAAACTGTAACGGTTAAAACAAGATCAATTTCAATGTTATTAATATTTATTTTATTATTTGATATTATTTGTTTGTTTTGTATTTTTTACTATGTGATTATGTGATACATTAGTATTTAATGTTTTTATTTTTGCAGTTTTTACAATAAATAAATAATTAATTAAATTTTTTGTTTATATATTGAGTATGTAAATGCATGTATGTAGTGCATTTGTGTGGTGTGATCGATACAATTTCAAATAATAAATTGTAACAGACACTTCGACGTCCGCATATGTTATTCTTTTCATGTTATATAATTTGTTAGAATATGAATATATAATAGAATTAAAATGTTACCAACGGTAACTATACCCTGAAAAAAAAGTACACGGATTCAATTAAAAAGTAACGTCAAAACAATGAAATATTAATTAATTTTGCTCCAAGGAACATGGTTCATTGTTAAAATGAAATAACATTTATTAAATCAACGAATAATTCATTAAAATATAATACCGAAATTGAATGTTTTTCAATGAATCACTACGTTGGTTTAAAGAATTGTATAATTTTTTTGATGAATAATATTCATTTTTTCAACGTGTTCTATATAATAACTTATTATCCTGCGCATTAGTTAATTAATGATAGCGAATTCATTCATTCAATAAACAAGTACATTAAGATAATTTTTAAAAATGAAAAATATTAATGAATTATTAATTGAAACAATGAAAAATGGGCTTATAAACGCTATTCATTGAAATTATGTACAAATTTATTTTCAGTGTAATCAGTTTGTGAAAAGCATGTAGAGAAGTGTAGTTAATTTATTTGTCATTAATTCGATCACATGTTGCAAAATAAACAATCTCACTTTAACGTTTTCAATCGGAAAAGGATTTAAAAACCATTCTGATTGAAACCACAAATCTTCCGTTGTCCATATAATATGACCATTAACGAATATGTAATTGGGGGAGTATTCGCAAAAGATTTATTTATTCAAGTACATTACATACATAAGTATTAATTCAAATTATTTCAGACATTTGACTTTGTATATAACCAGATTGTTTGATTTTATTACACTAGTAATTATTTATTAACTATATAATGACAATGCTTCAAATAACAGATAACGTTAATATTATTTAACGAATACCTTTATTTATAATATATTATAAATTTGACACAGTTCGTCACCATTCATATATAAATATTACATATATGTACAAAAATTCATATATGCAGATGTAAATACACGTAATTATTCATTTGTAAACCGTATAGGTGAATTGATCTCAGGTAAAGTGTCATTAAACTAACGGTAAACACCTGTCCATGTATACATATTTTATTTTTTTAGACATTTAAATATTTTATATATGATTTTCATTCACACATGTTTTTTTCTGTATGTATTCGTGATACCTACTATATAATTTGAATAATTTATACACACAATACAAATAACTCATTCATTAATTACATCGTTATTGTTGTTTATTTTTTTATTTTTTTGTAAACATTACATACTTTAAAAAAAAAGTAATACTCTTTCTATAATCATATTTTGCCTCAGGGCATATTTATAAATTATTAATTTAAAAATAAAAAATTAAATTAATTTAAAGAATTAAATAACATTAACAAAAAAAAAATATTCATGTATATATGAAATGAGTATATTCGGAATACAGTGGAGAATGTTGGTGAACTGAAATTATCCAGAAAGATATATAATATACGTAAATTTGGTATTATTATTAATAGTATTATTGGTTACTGCGTTACGAGACAAATTTATTTAAATATTCACAATAAAACAATTATTATTGCACAATTAAATTAATCGCATTTACTGTACCAAGTATTATAAAAACTTTCAAATTATTATTATTATTATTTTAATTGCTTGTTTAAATTATATTATAATATATTGTAGTTTAAAATGTTTAATTAAATATGTCTTTTTTATATTCGTTATTAGTATTCATATACAGACAGATAAATGATTTAATCAACTATTAAAGAAAAAATGTATATTTAATAATTATAACGTATACACATTAACCCTTATGTAACATCATCATTTTTCGATTGGCCATCCATTGAATATTAAGAAAATAAAAGAAAACCGAAAATAATCTAATGTCTAATTCAAAGTCAATCAAAATTCTGTTAGAAAATTTAATTCCGGTGAAATTTATATTTAGTTACAGGCTCAAGTTATGTGAGTGACTTGTTTTTTTATTTTATTTTTATGTATACATTTTTTCAAGAATATGTCAATCCCCCAATAATCAAATTGTTGCTATATCTCTTTATAGTGTGTATGGCGAGATATATATTACAATCGCGCATACAATGCGATTATAGTGTATCAATCCGAATTATTGTAAGTTTGATTCGCTCCTGTGTTGACCTATGAACAAAATGTTTAGAATTATTTCTAGTAAAAAAATAAACTTGAAAATTTCTATGAAAATATAGTTTTGTAGCGAAATATTTCGTGTATTTTTAAAGTCACAATTTTACTGGTGATTTCGCTGACGCACCACTGAATCTACTGCTATTTTGAACACGCAACACATTTAATTTTTGGTTTTTTTTTTATCGTCTAAACTAAATTAATATTATGATAATGATTTTCATTAACATTTTTCATTCCGTATTAGTTTGGTGTGATTTTCTGTAACAGTAAATAGAAGATGTAGAAGAATCATACAAAATCAAAATCCATTTGAGTTGTGCGATAGAAATATTTACAATTATGAAAATATACAAAAAAAATGCAAAAAGTCGTTCCAAAAATCGATGACACGATATTAACAATAATGTATTAGCATGTTTCACTCATAAGTTTACTATAAGATATAATCATCCATATATAAAAATAATCGAATCAATGAATACTATTAAAATCTATATCGAAATATATTTGCAGAGCAATTAATAAATTGTAGCATATAATCGAAATATGTAGGAGTGATTTACTAATTTTATACAGCAATGTATATATGTTTGAGGTGCGTCTTAAAAATAAAGTGTCACTATATATATCGTTGTTAAGAGGTATGGCTTAAGGATGTATGTTTTGGCAGTCAATCCATATAGCTCGAGTTGGTTTATATGATCATGGAAGTATCCAGCGGAGGTTTTTATTCAATGTATATTATTTGATTTTTTTTCTTCATATATAGGGTTAATAATAAAATAGAGAAATGTATATTGTTAATGCGGGTGGAGTATTATTTACACAGTACGTATATAACATAACATATTATAGATTTCCATATACTTGTATCGATATATACAATTACCGATTTATACTATATAAATTATAATATTATTCATAAGCACAAATATAGAGCTATATATATTAACATATAAAGATTTATATAATTTAAGAGATTGTAAAAATTAGATAATAATTATGGGTACACGTATAATATTTAAATAAATAAAATATTTCATTTAAAAAGCAACTATCAAATTGTCATTTATAATAATAATAAAAAACTTTTATATTATTTGCAAGAAATAATTCATAATTTGTATATATTCCTTGGATATGGATATACAATACAATATATAGTTATATGAATATCTGGTTAATATATATATAATATAGCATATTTATCTGTCTGTATATGTTATACATTACCATTCAAATATATGTTCATGCGAAAGTTATTTTGAATGTTATAAAAATATACGGTGTGATATGGTTCTTTAATTATAAAGTTTATATACCATTTATATTAACAAAACAATATATATATTCGTATATGTAACGTGAGAAGAAATAATTTTTCTTTTAAATTATAATATATTATATTATAATTATTATAGAAAAATTATTAATAATAATAATAATAATAGAAACAATGGGTTTATGTAAAAGTTTAAAATGTTATAATAATTTCAAATTTTCATATTAGATAAAACATAATCACCTCGTAATTATCCAACATTTTTAGTTATTTCAAATGGTATTAAAAAATTATTTATTACATTCAAAATGGTAAATTATTCCATAGTTAAATATAGTTCACCAGAATATTGACATATTCTAGTAACACTGTCCGTAGTTTTTCCGAAAAATGCCCGCATTATATGTAGTAGTCCGTAATTTCAATCCGAGGAAATAGCAATGGATTTCTTACGGATGTCCGCTGGAATTTTATATGATGAGTGCAACCCTGTCCATGGATTTTTCTAAAAAAATGTCCTTGGATTTTCCGTATATTTGCGATGATAATTTCTACGGATTGTCCATAAAAGTATTTCTCATTGCTATTATTCCACAGAAAATCAATAGAATTTATATTCATATATTTTGTGAGCAGATCCACGTATTTTTCACAAAAATGTCTTTAAATCTTCCATGATTCTTATGACGATGATGCCAAATCGCCGTTTCATTCAGTTTTTTACTGATCGACCAGAAGTTCTATGAGCACGTAATGAAGATGTTGAACGATGACAACAATTCATTGAATGTGCATTTTTTTTTTTTTTATAATAAACAAGTAAAAAAAAATTGCGGATAAAATCCATGAAACGGCTTACAAAATTCCTAGGAAATATATCGATTTGTTGTTGATGGTTGTTTTAAAAATTATGAAAATAAATTAAAAAGAGTGTGGATTATATCTATAGATAAGTGAAATTTACAAAATTTGAATCACTGTCTTGGATAATTGATGAAATAAATTATGAATACAATACAGCACGGATATATGTTTGACATATTACCCTGACAATCCAAAGATTTCAATTGACCTAAATAAAATAATTATTAAATTAAATAGAAAATCTATGGACATTCTTTGGACTTCTTTTCAATATATCTTTTCCATGGAAAGTATGTAAATTTTTTCCACGGAAAATTTGCTCATTTTTCAAAGTAACAAATTGTTACTAGGGTATATATGAATTAGGTTTTTATTACAGATGTTACATTAATTTGATTATTTTTAAATATATATATATGAGTGCATGCGCATAAAAAATTATAATTAATCCTTTTGATTATATAGAATTAATGAAATCTAAATATTTGGGCGTTGTAAATAAAAATTTCTGAAGATTTAAAATATAATATATACTAAATTTGGATATACATAAAGATTAAATGTAATACATAGTATATTATAATAATTTTATAATATTTGTCACACTATATAAATTAGTATATCGATGGTGTATGTACAGTTAAAAATCAACAAATAATATTTTGGCCAACGTAACATATATGATTATGGAAAAAAAAGTTAGTTTCACATATTATTCTTAGTCTTTCATTAGAATATTTTTCGTCATTATTATCACATTCTTAATTTTATTATTAACTTTTCGATAATAAATAAAATAACTAAATGTATTAGAAAATGATATATAATTCAAATAAAGTGTAAATTTAAAAAAAAAAATTGCATTTAATTACTTCAAATCAAAATAAAAAAAAAACATTAATGGATAAAGAATAATATTTCTAATTTGTTTACATTTATGATTTATTTATTTACATAAATTTATATATTTACATACAAAAAAAAAAAAAATTATATTAAATTAAACTTGTTTTTGTATTTTATTCAATGAAGAGTATATAAATATATTCAAAAGTATATAATAAATATACATAATGTGCACACACACACACACACACACATCATCATGCATATATAAACAATAAGAAAAATACAACTTAATTCAATTTACACATAACATGCAAAAATTAGGTAACCTATTTAAAAAAAAAAAAAAATAAAGAAATACTCTTTTGACCAGGATGTAAACAAACTAAAAAAACCAAATATATGAACCAATAAGAAATATTCTTCGCTCGCATTGTATACAATATATACATCAAGTTTTATATAGATAAAGAAATATAAATATATAAGAAAAAGAAATGATTATTATGAGTATACATAAAAAATACAAAAACCATAGAAAATTAACAGTTAAATTTCTTTTACAACAATTCCCAACAAAACTTTATATAATATTTTCTTTCTCTATTGTATACACAATATTAATACATAAGCTATATATGGCTATAAGTAAATATACACTTATTTATAATATGAAAAATAACACTTTAATGTGCACCTATACTAGTGCATTAATGTTTTGTCGTTATGTGCGTGGAGTAAGTTACAAAAAAAAAAAACCAATTGTTAATATTGTGCTTACGTGAATGGATTTTTCTTTTTTATTTTGATTCTTAACATCATTAATCTTTTTATTTTATTTTTTTTTGCCTTTATTCTTCTTCCAATTCTATATAGGTATACTAAAAAAATGTATATATAATCATAAAACCAGAAAAGCTACACTATATATGCATTTATAGTTTTTTATATACAATATATACTCGTATATTAGTACAAGTATTATATATTGTAGTTTATATAATCTACTCGTACATAACACATACATATACATACAATGGTAATACTTTATGTTTTAACTTTTTATTACTTATATATACAATACAATATATCTAAAAAGAGTTGCAAGAAAAGTTATTCTGTGTAATTCTTTAAAAATTTCAATGTAAATACTCGTACATAAGAAAAGAATGCTTATATTTATTTTTTAATTTTTTTTAGTTCTTATTGTTTGTTGATTGGTTCATATACCTGTTGTTTATTACATATATTGTGTATATATAACTTAACTAACTACAGATATATAAATATACCTACATATGTATTTGTGTTGACTTAGACCACGCAAAGTAGGACTGTTACGGGACTTTACTATATGATGATGTATGATGTAATTTTATGATGTCGCGTTTATATTATTCTTATATATATATATATATATATATATATTGAATGTATGTAGGTAAATATATAAGCAGTTATTTATTAAAAATAAAGAGGTTATAATAAGAGATACAAATATTGTATATAAAACATATATTGTATAGCAAGAGAATTAATAGCACAGTTTTTTGTATATTGACCATACGAACAATATTTTAATGGATATTTTATATATTTTTATACAGTTTATTTATGTACAGAAATGTTAGTAGTCATAAATTGTTTATTTATTTTTTCTCATATATTTATGATTATAGTATCGCATAATTTCATACATATCATATATGTTATATATATGTATGGAATGAAATTCATCTCAGTATATGCGTGGCTTAAATATATTTAATAAATTATTGATGATTCTATGGTTACACATAAAAACTATTTATATTAGACAAAGTTATGGAAAAAAATTTTTGGAAAAATTTGTGTTAAAATATATTTTTTTGAAGATAACTAGTGGAAAATTTTCAGGGAAACGTGAATTTTCTTTAAACAATTTTCATTTTTCCAAGCACACATCAAATCTTAATCTTAAGTTATATATAACTTTTGATTGTGTGAATAGATTTTCATGATTTTTTTTTTTTATTTTTTTTTTTACCAAATATTGGATTCACAATCGGTTAGAAAAATAAAATTATATGCACATGAAATACAAAAAAATAAATTTAAAAGAAAATTGTTTTCAAAAAATTTATTTATTTTATAAATATTTTTTAGCCAAACATATTATTATTATTATTTTATAAAAATTAATAAAGTTTTCTATTATTATTATGACATAATTTCATATAATTTATGTTGTATATTTATTGAAAATTTTACTGATAAATTATTTGTCTAATCTAATACAAATAAGATGTACAAAAGTTCATTCAACTTAAAAAATAACTTAATTTTAGCATCATAAATTATTTATTACATAACCACTGACAATTATTATTGATTAATTTATACACGTAAAGTTGTGAAATTATATTCTGAATCTGATATATATGTTTAGAAAAGTTTTTCAATTTTGGGACGAACCAAAACGTAACAATTTATTGATGTATTGTATACAAGAAAATCTTTTTTAATGACAAAAACATAAATTCGATAACCAAATTTGTTAAATGAAACAATTTTCAATAATGGATTCCTCATATTGTTGAAAAACAAAAAAATGTTCAGTATTTTCCAAACTAAAAATTATGACAACTGAATTATCGTCGAAAAGCGATTTCTCTTTGAAAATATATGTTGTGTTGGACAATATTATCTAATATAAGAATATAAGAATAAATAAAGAATAATAATATATGAATAAATATGGTGTCTACAAGAACATATACTAAAATTTTAAAATGATACCCTTAGTAACAATTTGTCCGCATACTTTGAAAAATGAGGAAAATTTCCGGGGAAAAAATCCACATATTTTCCATGGAAAAGATATATTGACATTTGTCACAAAAATGTCCATATAGATTTTCCACTTAATATAATAGTATTTTATTTAGGTCAATTGAAATGTTTGGATTGTCAGGGTAATATTTCCAATATATATCCGTGGTTTTGTATTCATAATTTATTTCACCATTTATCCAAGTGACAGTTGGTTCAAATTTTGAACATTTCGTTCACATTTTGAACTATAGACACTCTTTTTAATTTATTTTCATAATTTTTAAAACAACCAGCAACTCAAATCGATATATTTCCGAGGAATTTTGTAAGACTTTTAATGGATTTTATACGCGTGGTTTTTTTTTGCTTTTTTATTACAAAAAAAAAATGCATTATCGATGAATTTTTGCCATCTCTCAGGCAGCATCTTCCGTGCTCATAGAACTTCTGGGTATTACTTGTCATAATACACGAACAATCCAACGATATTTTTGTCAAAATCCGTGGATCTGCTCACAAATAAATTCCATGGATATTCTGTGGAATAATAGCAAAGCCAAATACTTGTAAGGAGAATCTGTAGAAATTATTATCGGAAATATACGGATAATCCAAGGACATTTTTTTATAAAAATCCATGGACTGCACTCATCATATGAAATTCAAGCGAACATCTGTATGAAATCCATAGATATTTCGTCGGATTGAAACTACGGACTACTACATATAATGCGAAAATTTTTCGGAAAAACTACGGAGGGTGTTACTAGAGTATCTATACATTATTTGCGTAATTGTTTTGGTGAATTCAGTTTTTATTTAAAAATTCCTTTTATCAACAATGTATCAGTTAACCGTTTCGTGTGAAACTGTGCCTTTACATATCTGAAAATGCCACGAGTTCGAATTGTAATATCTTAATATAAAATTAAAGATATATAGATATGCTAAAATACAAATAGTTTATATGAAAACTTTAATTAAACTTTGGTTTATTATATTAAAAATTCGGTTATTATTATAGATTAGATTAGATTAGATCAGTTACGAAGTGTGAAAAAATGATTTCATATATTACTATATATTTTTCGGGTAGTCGAACGGACTATGACAGTAGAATGCATTATGAAAACAAAAATTAAAACTACTACTTTATTAATTATTATGTTTTTTAATTAAGGGCCATAGTTTTAAAGGAGAGATTATTTCTCATGATCATAGGTGGTCCTGATGTTTACATAAATTTTCATTTATTCAATTTAACTTATATGAAGACATTGTTATTCTCTAAATAACGTCAGAAAATTTAGCAGCACCGTATTTTTGTTACATTTCATAGAACTTATTGTAATTGTATATTAAAATAATGTTTTTACAAAACTTTATGATATAATTACAATTTTTATTTATTGTAGATACGTACGAAAAATATATTCGTATACGTATTGAAAAATATAATATTATCCAATTTTTCACCTATCCCTCAATTTTTACAGACAAAAAGAAAAATATTAAATTCACAATGAAATCTACAATTATACGAATAAATATACATAGAATTTTTAGTGGTATTCAAAATATATATTGTATATTATAATAAAATGTTTATTTACTTCCGCATTTTCTTTTAACATATACAGACACACACACACACACACAAATATAAGATAATAATATAAAATAGAAATTGTATAAAAATCTATATTCACGAATACGAACAGGATTAAATTATATACTATATATTTCACACATATACATAAAATATTTAATAAAGGATACACATGAGAATAATATATTACTCTGGATTTTTCATATGTATAGGTGTATATATAGAAATTTTCATGCGCATATAGTAATTTTACATCAGAATAAAAAAGAAACTTATCAATTAATTTAAGGAAAATTCTTAAAAAAATAAAAATAACAAAAAGATTTATTTATTTTATTCATTTCTTACTATTAAAAAAAGAATATGCAAAAAAATATAAATATTATTATTATTAAAATATATCCTATGGCGGTTGTAATTGTGTGTGTGTGTGTGTGTGTGTGTGTGTTTTATATACATTAAAATATATGTACACACAAACAGGATTCACCTATATAAATTTGACTATTTATGTGCGTGTGTATAAGTGAGAGAGACTATTCCAGGATATATATACATATTCTCGTTGTGTGGTGAAAATATTATTTCAAAAATCCTATATATTTACAATTATATAGTTAAAGCAAAAATCTTATATCTCTCCGCATCATCATACATTTACAATTATATTAGGGCAGTAAGTTGTGATTCACAAAACGAAGCGATAACAAATTGATTGTATACCAAAAAATTATGTGCATTACTTTTTTTTTTTTTTTCTTATTCATAATTTTTAATAAATGAAAACTAAAGGCAAAATATTTTTCTATTATTAATAATGTGTGTTTTTCATTGTTGTTTTCAAAAAAAAAATTTTTCATTGATACAAATTTTGAGAGTTAACATTCGATAGTGTGTAATAGGAAATTTTTTTTCTATTTAAATTTTTTTTTTTTCCTTCTTGTTATTGTATTGTTTTGTTATATATTTTTATTGTATACATTGGCATTTGAATGTGTTAGTTAGTTTAGTATTTTATAAGAAAAATTTCCATCAAATATACGTAAAACATACAAAAAAATAAAAAAAAAAAAAGAAAGAAAGAAAGATAAAAAACATTTCCGAATTCGAACAAAATTTAAATTACATAGCAATAATATAATAAATAATAATAGTTAATAAATAGTTGATCGATTAAGATAATTTACAAAAAATATTTTAATGGCAATAAATAGTAGTAAGAAAAAATTAAAAAATAATAAAATGAAGTAGTCATTCATTAATCAAAAAAAATAAATAAATATAGTGTTATAATCAAATAAAAAAAAAAAAAATGATGCGACTGATTTTCTTTTAATTTAACTTTTCCTTTTTTTTTTCTGCGCTAATTATTTAGTAACATACAAATAAAAATAAAAATAAAAATAAAAATAAATAAAGGCTGATTGATTTAATGAATTGTTGTGTATATATAAAATAAAATTAAAAAATTAAAAATTATATTTAATAAATAGTTATTTTATAAAAAATTTTACTTTCGGGTGTGATTATCGGGCGCACGGGGGGTCGATATTGATTAAAGAAAAAAAAATTAAATTATTTTCCATCATTGAAACGACATTTATATTTTTCTATAGATTTTTTCTTTGTTTTTTTTGTTTTTCCTTTAATTTATCTAATAAAAACTAGAATTATTATTTTTGTATATGTGTGTGCGCGTCTATTTTGTTTATAAACATATAAACTTGCTTTTGCATATATGCTACAATAATATAATTTAAATATACATATATATATATAGTTAAATTGGAAAATGAAAAATTCTCATAATAAATTTAATATTTCAGCAGAATTTTTCAATATTTACTTATTTACATAGTTTTTAAAATGAAACAAAACATATAAATTTTACATTTTAACGCGTTTACGTTTGGAAAAACACCACCCTTATACAAAAAAAATAAATAAATAAATAAATAAATAAATATATGTACACAAATCGCATACATGCATAAACAAATACATAACCTAACTAAGTGATAGTGTGGAAACCATTTTGAATTTTCTTTTCTTATATACACACTATTATATATTACACCAATACCAATAAATAAATATATTGTTATTGTGAATATTATTGATTTTAAGGAAGAAAATAATAACTTTTCAGATTGCATTTTCTCATTTTATGTAATATATATAATATTTTATGTGTGATACATTTAAAAGAAAATTTTAAGTTATTATATTAGAATTTTTATTATGTGTGTTAAAGGAGTGGTGTACGGTGGCGGTGGTAGTGGTGGTGGTGGTGGTGTTTGTGGTGGTAGTGGTGGTGGCGGTGATTGTAGTGGTTGTCTTGGTGGTGTTGGTGGTTGTGCTGATAGTGCGCGGATTCAAAGGATATAATTTATTTACATGTACAGTGTATAAACAATTTTTGATATTGAAAAATATCAATGTTCAATTTAAAATCCATGTATTTCATTTATGGAAAAGTAATAAATAATATATGTAATTATTATTTTGAATAAAAAAAAAATTATGTGTATGTTAAACAATATTTAGAAAATATACAAAGAATATTATACTCATTTTTTTATATAAAATATATATATATATCTATAGGAAATAGGTGTTTGATTCAAAAAGACTGATTTATATATATACTTCGAACATTTGATTTTCCTTTTGGGTGTTTTTGTGTTTTTGGTTATTTTTTTTTGTTGTTGTATTGTTAAAATATCGTGTGTAAAATAATAAAATAAATAATAAAAAAAAATAGACATGTTATTTTCAAAAAATTCAAGTAAAATTTAAATATATATATTTCAAAATTTTTGTACATGTGATTGATGGTGATTGGTGAATGAATAATTGAAAAGAAAAAAAAATTAACAATAACTTTTAAATTATGATAGAAAAACTTATTTTTTGTACATTAAAAATAATAATTATTTTAATTATTATAAAATGTGTTAAAAAATAACAAAATAATAATTAAATTATTAAAAAAAAAATTACCCATCATTTACACAAATCACAATGTTTTTAGTTAAATAAACAATATTTAACATTATGTGGTGTTATTCATAATTAATATATATTCTATATATAAACAATAACTTGTTTGTTAGTGTTTGTCATCATCATCACCCCCCATAAATAAATATCGTATTGCATAGCAAATATATTAAAATTAGAAAAACGTAGGAAATATACCTACGTAACCGACGTAAACGCGTGTTACATATTCAAGTGGTGCGAGTTTGCATCATACATATAAAAATATATATATATTTACGGCATAAGTTTTAATAAAAAATTTGTCAAAGTGGCGTCATCAAACGAATCATCTGTATCCGTCCCTTCACCCCTATCCATCTCATTATCTGAATTGGAAACAACCGCGTCTATTATAACGGTGGTTGGTGAAACAACAACAACAATTATATTGGGGGGAAGTGGTACCATATCACCAAATAATTTGCATCAACAACTTCAACAGCAGCAGCCACAACAACAACCCCAACAAATAACAACAACAAATAATACAGCACCCGTTTCCAGAGACATTTCTTCAACAGGAGGCGTCATGACAGGTTCATATTGACTTTTTGATATTCTCATACGTGCTTAGCTATCGCATAGAATATAAAGATATATAGATAGAAATATTTTATTAGTTTCTAGCACTTAATAATAGATACCAAACATAGATTATATTGATATGAAAAATATAAACAGTAGGAAAATTTTGTAAATATACGTATTGTTTTCATGACAAATGAACATTTTGAAAACTATATATTTGCGTATTTTTTTAATATATATATATTTGTTTGTATTTTTTTCGTGGAAAAATTAACTAATCAAATTTTGTGAAAAAATACGTAAAACCATTTTCTCGTATTTATATATTTTCTTTTATATATATTATATATATTAGAAACGCATACATTATAATATAACGCCATGTTTTTTTGATGTTGGTATATAGTAAATAGTATATTTTATCCTATATATAAATTCATTAAAACTTTATATATTTAAAAATTAATGTACATAAGAAAAATATGTTTTTTATTTTATAGTAAAAATATAATTTAGTTTTTCACTATATCAAAAATTAAATTAAATTTAAATATGAACAACAAATATGAATGAATTCAATGAAAATTTAATAATAAATTTACTATATTAATAATCTTTAACCAATTTTAATATTTTTAAATTATATGCATGTGCAGTTTGTTAAAAAATATAAGAAATTTTAAAATTATTTCCATATTTAATAATAATTAATACTTTTTAGTTACATATATATAGTTTAATATAGTTTTGCATCAATGGGCATGCGTTTAGTTAGAAAAAAAAACATATTAGATTTATTCTTCCGGAATCACTTATATATTATATATATAGGTATTATATACAGTTCTTATATATACTCAAATATATAAATATATACATAATTCAATATATATATATATACGAGTATATAGAAAATATATATATATAGCACATTAAACACACAAATTTATTTGTTAATATAAAGCTTTTTTTATAATGTGCTTTTGCAATGCAATGCGGGTGAAATAGAACAATTTATAATTTTATTGTATTATGCCTTCTTCTTACAGACAATATATTAAATGTAAACAATTAAAATTTAATAAAATCAAAAGAATTGCAATTGCTGTAAATACACTATTCTAAATTTAACTTATATAAAAGTTATATAATATATGGGAATATGAAACAATTATTTATTTTCTTTATACTTTGAAAAAGTATAAATTAATTAAGTAATAAATTAAGCATAAAGAATACGAAAATTTATATATAAAAATGAATAGCTTATATTTTATTATTTTATTCTGAATGTTTTGTGGACGCGCGTATATACAGTTCATTTTTATATGGAAAAAGTTTTAATCTTATACAAACTATTTCTATATGTAGCACCGTATCACCAAACAAAAACATAACAATAAATAATGGTGCATTTAAAATAGACTATATAAAGTTTTATTTTTTTAGTTATATCGCATAATAATTATAATTCTCGATGAAAATAATAATTATGGGTTTACGAAAATTGAATGTCCGAATACATACATCCAGAAATATTTTTAATTTTATTTCAATGTAATTATTATTCTGCAAAGTATATACTATTAAAAAAGCAAACTTTTTTTAATAATACGATTTATCTTTTGATGGATGAGTGAATGTATGTAATGTATACGAAGATTGAAATAGAAATTAATGGCATATTGTTTAAAAATAATACAATTAATCCATTTGGAATTTATTTTAAACAAAATGTCCTATTTTAAAATGATTTCTTTACCTCAACGCTTGTGATTTGTTGCTATGAAATTAAATTCGACTTCTTCGTCATAGTACTTAAAATTATTTTATGAAAAATGTTTAGGCATCATAGTGTCACTATGTTGGTGCAAGGTCTGAATATATCAGAATTCATAGTCTTTATAATATATAAAGACTATGGACTAACATTTTGTTTCAAATAGCTATAATTTTAGATAGTTATTTTATTATTTCTACAATTACACAACTTTTGCAAACATCTATAACTTTTAAATTGTTAGTCATAGCTAAATGCAATATTTTACAAAATTGTAGCGAAATAATTTAATTTTACTTTTTTGGCATAAAAATAATATGTTGCGCCGTTAGATTTAAAAAAAATACATTTTAGTATGAAATTTTTGAGAAAAAATATTTATTTTTCAATTATATTGTTCAAAAACTTGAATCTGAAGCAAGTTATAAAAAAATTTATAACCCAATTTAATTCAGAATTTAATTCTCTACAAATTCGTTCTACTATAAATTTTCTGTATTTACCTTACTTTGGAAGTTATTGGTCCATTAATGATGAGACTATCGAGAAAAATTCGTAGAGCCGTATCTCGAAAACAGAGCGCCAAATCAAAAAATGTTATTTAGTAATTTCGACTTAGAATTATGTCCCCCATCACCCTGTATAAACATATATTTATATATAGTTGAGTTTATTATTAGTTGCCACAAATTTATCTCATCAAACCTCTTCTATATATATATATATAATAGTTAATGATTTGTAAAATGTTAACTTAAAATTTCAAGGAAAATTTATAGGAAAGTCATGTTTTATACATTTATAAACTTTTTTAATAGGTTTTATTTAACCGAATAAATTTAAAAAGATAATCGTCTATATGAAAGATTGATAGATTAAATTGTGTAATTATATGGGAGCAATATGAAATATATGTCATTAAATAAAATGTTGGTTCAATATAATATAGTTTAGAATATAGAATTGAATTTTGCAGAATACTTTTATCGATCACAGTTTCCATTTACAGATTGCGTATTTATTTCCTTATCAATTTCGATAAAAATATATAATGTCTAAAATTTATAAGATAATTAAAACAATTCTAACCTATATTGTGTGTGACAAAATGTGTTTGTCCCAAAATCATTTGATTGTATTTCAATATAAAATTTAATTTTTAAAACACTATTAGAATTAGAAAAAAAAAAAAAAAATTAACCAATTAATAATTCACATAACAAAAAAAAGCACGTGTCTAATAAAATAAATAAAATAAAAAAAAATAAATTATATGGTGTGTAACAAAACAACAAAAATTTGCAAAAGCAATAACAAAATTCAATAGTAACGAAAAATAAGAAAAAAAAAAAACGAGAAACGCGCGGCTGCTATATTATAATATAAAATATAAAAAAGCAACATTTATACGATACAATATTATAAATTAATGAAAGAAGAAAGATGAAAATAAATACAAAAGTATATATGGTATAAAAATATTAGTTAGTAAACGCAACTTCTTATAACTACTTTTTTAAATGAATATTTGTATAAATACAAAAAAAAAATTAATAAAAGAATAAGTATGAGCAAGGTTGGTCTAACTGTGTATTTCCATTATAACTGTATTATTTGTAGTTGACGTAATTACCGCTAGGTTTGCGATGGTCATTAATACCATATACCATCATCATCAATTTTGCAACAGTGAAATGAATATCGCATTGTTATATTAAGAAATGTATGAGTTGCGTTTGTGTATTTGTAAATGTACGATACCTATATAAAAACAAAACTTGATTTGTACTTTTTTTATATATATAATATTTGATTGTTTTTTTTAATTTTTCTTAGTGTGTTATGTTCTTTTATTATTTTTTTCCAATAAGTAAGAGCGAGCTTTTTTGTATTCGTTGTCATTTATTTATTGTATTTTATTTATTTATTTATGTATTTTCCTTTTTATTTTTTATGCCATATTCAATATATTGATATTATTATTTTATATATTACAAGAAACAGTTTTCTTGTCTGGTTGTTGTTGTTCTTTTTTTATATATCTCTTATATACTTTTATACATTTTGTATTAATAATTTGTTATGGTATACATGCAAAAGATATCGAATGAATAATCGAATTTTAATAATATATATATAATAATTTACATATACATTATGATAATAGAATAAAATAATATATAATGGCAATGTGAAATAATATTATATAATACCAATTTGGGTGGTTTTTTTCAAAAAAATATTTTTATATATAGAATGTATTTGTATATAACTATAAATTTACCTATAAATACATATAACATATAAAAAATAAATTTTCCTGCGGCAATTTTATATAACGGAACAAACAACGAAACCAACGAAAAAAAAAAAAGCTAATATACAAGAATTTGCTATCTCATCGAAATTGATTGATTTTAAAATTTAAGAAAGAAAGTTTATTTTTTTTTAAATATTGATATATTATTAATTAAAAATATTATTATTTTATTTATACAATATATACTTAAATAATATTGGTAATATAAAATAATCCCATTTTTAACAACATTTTTAACATTCAAGCGTTTGTCTACACATTATATTTTCTTATACAATAAGAAATTTAGAAAATTTTTTTAGTAATTAATTTTTAGTATTTATATAGAAGTCTCCAATCCAATATACTACTACCCTAATAACACTGTCCGCAAAATTTCCACATTATATGCAATTGTCCGTAGTTTCAATCCGAGGAAATATCTATGGATTTCTTACGAATATCCGCTGGAATTTTATATGATGAGTGCAATCCTGTCCATGGATTTTTATAAGAAATGTCCTTGGATTATCCATATATTTCCGATGATAATTTCTACAGATTATCCTTGGAAATATTTCTCGTTGCTATTATTCCACAAAATATCCATAGAATTTATATTCACATTTTTTGTGAGCAGATCCACGGATTTCGACAAAAATATCTTTGGATTGTAAATGGATTTTGGCAAGTAATACTCGTGAATTGTCCGTATTAGCAGAATAAATTTTCTTATGACGATGATGCCAAATCGCGGTTTGATTCAGTTTTTTATCGATAGACCAGAAGTTCGATGAGCACTCAATGAAGATGCTGAATGAAGGCAAAAATTCATCGATTGTGCATTTTTTAATAATAAACAAAAATAAAAAACCGTGGATAAAATCCATGAAAAGTCTTACAAAATTCTTAGGAAATATATAGATTTGAGTTGATGGTTGTTTTAAAAATTATGGAAATAAATTAAAATGAGTGAGGATTATATCTATAGATAAGTGAAATATAAAAAATTGAAACCACTGTCTTGGATAAATGGTGAAATAAATTATAAATACAATACCGTGGAAATATGTTGGACATATTACCCTGAAAATCCAAAAATTTCAATTGACCTAAATAAAATACTATTATATTAAATGGAAAATTTCTTTGGACAAATTCCAATATGTGAATTTTTTACACTGAAATTTTCCTCATTTTTCTAAGTATGGAAAAATTGTTACTAGGGTATTGCTTAAATTCAAATTCAAAAGCATTTTTTTTTTTGAAAAAAATGATTGAATCATTGAATTTAGTTTTCAATAAACTTATTATTACAGTTGAAGATGCTGCATGTCAAATCATCCTGCTGGAATCACATGTTGTCTATACCATCGATGTCATTCAATTTTGAAAAAAAATCTGTAACTATCTCAATTTACCGTTTTGAACGACCGCGACAGTGTTTCCGAACAATCAATATAATTTATAATAGAATTTAAATAATATTTATACAATATTCATTCATCAATCAAATATCAATCAAATCATATATATGTAAAATTCAATTATTTATATAATATATAATATTATAAAAAAGCCGTTAACTACAATATAAACTACGCATAGTACATAAAATCTCTTCGTATTATATACTTTAAAATATGTATATATTAAAATCAATTAGCATATAAACTGTGCATACATATAATATTAATTTAAAAAATGACATGTACATAATTTAATTCAATTCAATCTTTATTTATAATCCTACGCTTTCTTTTACAGCAGAAATCTTTTGAATCGTTCTAATATGTATATAAATATATTGTTTATAAGTAAAGGTAAATCGTAAGAAATATGAAAAAAATAAGGTTTACCAGAGACTGCAAATCTTTTACTTTACATATTATTGTGCAGAGGTAATTACAGTTTGCATTATATTCAAAACAAATTCGATAATAATTAGTATAAAAAAGTATATATTATATTTCTAAAATTCATGTAAGCAACGCACACGTATAAATGAAGAAAAAATAGAATATAATTTAGTATTTAGACAAAATATTAACGATATATTCTATTTTTTTCACTTTAAAAATACTTAAATTACATAATAAATGAAAAACGTTAAAAAAATAACAGTTTTATACAAAATGCTTTTTGTTATCTATTTTTAAATATCATTTTCATTAATATACCATTTTGTTAGTTAGTTAGTTAGTTCGTTAGTTAGTTCGTTAGTTAGTTAGTAATACAGTATATATAGTTGAATATAAACAAAAAATAAAAAATCCGTTTATGACCCACATCATTCAAAATTCAAAAAAAAAACAATACCAAAAATTAATTTGCATAAAAAAATATTTTTAATTTAAAATTAAAAAAATAAACTCACACGACCACACACAATTAACTGCATCTAACTATCTATCTATTGTATTGTCTATCTATACATAAATAAATTTATAATTTTAAATAAGACAAAAAACCTGAAATTATAGTTTTAAGTTCATTTTCATTATTATTTGAAAATATTTGTTATAATAATTTGTTGGTGTTGTGTGTTTTTTTGTTTTTTTTTTTTGTCGCAGAAACAGAACTTAACTTGTAAAAGTTCTAATAAATAAAATAGACACAGGGTGTCCGCACAAATGATGGTGACGGCGGCGAACCAAATTTTCTATTATCCACCGAGGAATTTTTTTTAAAATTAATCTAAAAAATTTTTAATTTGTCTATATGGCAAATAGTTTAAAACTTTTTAAACCATACTCTTTCAAACACTTATAACGTTAAAAATAAAAAAAAAAGCGAATGTATATCAATAGCTAAATTAAAAATGTTATTGTCTACAAATTCGGTGTACATTGATCGTCGTCGGTATTGAACTTATGAACACCCTGTTTAACATATTACTATATATAAACCAAACTATATAAGTATAGTTATTTCAACGGTGTATTTTGCAGTTACATCACGTAAAACTTAAAATTACTCAACCCACTTTTTTTTCTGCTTTTTTTTTTTCTTTATATAACAAAACTGAACAAAACCAGTATAAAATATTTTTATTTTCATATTGTTATCCCACACACATAAATAAAAAAAAAGAGGCATACATATACACATTTATACCATATTATTAAACTAACTAAAAATGCGATCTTTATGTATAATATCGTCGTAGAGTATATAAATAAGCCATAAAAACTATATATACTAACACATATATGCGTTTCAAAAACTTTACATTATGAACTTTTATAAAGTTTTTTTTTCACTACACATACTGTAATTTTTTGTATTTATTTTTTCTTTATATTTTTTTATTGTTTATGTAAAAAAAAAAAAAAAGCTTATGTGATTACTTACATTTATGTGTGTGTTGGTCTGTACATCGATGCAATGAGCACCATAATTTTACTATTATTTTATAGATGGCCTTACTTATATTGTTTATAATTTAGTTAGTGATTAAAATGAATTAAACAATTAACAATTTTATATTTATTTATATTATTTTTTATGATCACTTTAAGATCAATGTAAAAATATGAATTTAATTGAAATTTTTTGATTTCTTTTCAGGTATGTATACAAATTTTACTACATTTATCCTTTCATTCACGAAAATGGACATTTTTATGTTTCCTTTAAAATTGTAAGTATATTGTGTAATATTGATGAATATAAATTAATTTTCAGGTATATAATTTCATTTTATTTTATATATTTTTTTGGGAAATAAAATTCATTATAATTGTATTGATGGGATGAATACTATAGTAATATACATTATGTACACACAACTTCACTGTATTATTTTCGTAATGGAAGAAAATGTTACATTGTTATACAGTAAAACGATGGACACTATACCGGTGGAATGTCTCGGTATATGTCTGAGTAATTAACTCATAATTCCACTCTGTAGGCGGATGAAAAACGACCCAAACCGTGGTCTATTTGATTCGATATTTACCGAAATATTTAAATAATAAATATTAAGTTAATTAAATTCTAATGTTTGAGGTACATATTTGCCATATTAAAATTATAATTATATAATAATTAAATATTATGATGTCTTACACATATTTTAAAAAAAAAACATAATTGTGTCAATAAATTCATTATAAATTGTTATCATTGGCACTGAAGTAATGCATTCTAACTTATAGCTATATATATATTCATAAATTTCAATGTAAATTATAATTTAATAATGACTAATAATAATAAAGATTGAAATTGAAATTATTCACTTAAATATATTTAGCGATCATTATTGTTTTAATAATTATCGCATACCATTTACAATGTAATTAATCGTAATTGTTAAATTGATCTTCATATATAATTTTGCATACAAATCCTAATGGCAATCATATTTTATCATTTAAAATAAATCCATCATAAGCCCTATATAGCTGCGTATTTGTACAAGAGGGTTGCTTTAACGCAAATCTAAGAAATCTTCTCTGAATATATATCAATTTAACTTTAAAAATATGTATATAGGTCAAAAATAGGAGGCAAAATCTCTAACAATCTTAATTTAATTTATAGACAGCTAGTAATAGAATTAAATAAATATCTTTTCACAATATGGGTATAAAATTTAACCGATTATGTTATGTTATTAGAATCTATAAAAACACAATTTCACGATTCACAACAAAAGTCAATGTGATTACGGAAGGTCAGTCATTTGTTAAGGTAAATTAGCGCGACTCCAACATCTTTTTATTTAAACATGAAGAAGATACATATTACAAAAACGATACAAAAATGTTAAAACCGGATAATTAATTAAAAATTAGAATAATTAGTAAAATACAATGCTTTTGATTGACAAATATTTCTATATACAAAATGTTGTAAATTCTACAGTGTCAGAACAAATGGGAGATTTCAAAAATATAATAGTTTTCATAATTATATAGATTCAAATAACCTATACGAATTGATGAAAGTTTAGCAATAGAATGATTGTTATATAGTAATATCGATCCTTGTCCCACCCAATTATGTATAGTGGAATATTTATATAGATTTCTTTGAAATTTTTGGAAATAAATTGATTACAATATTATTTCCATATGCTCCATTACATTGATGAATATACAATTCAATTTCAAACTGTTGTCGTGTACAATTTATCAGATAAAATGTTCAAATAGAAGAAAAATTTCTGGGAATATATTTTTCTATAATGTATATCGATATTAATAATGAACATCTGCTGTTATATTGGTATATATTTGTGTACCATCGCAATTATATGTTATTTTAAAGTGAATACATTCTCAGAAATTTTTTATCTTGAAAATATAAACAAAAACCAAAATAATCTGCTCGATTAAAAATGTTCACACAAATTTTAAGCGAAATAAAGCTTTAGGATTTTTTTTTTAAAATATTTTAGATATATAATAAACTTTTTGCTATATATACGAATATAGCTTTCTTATTAGCTAAATATGGGCACATTGTTATTTAACAAAATGTTGACAACACGATTTTTATATTTTCGTTTACAAATACATAATAATATGGTACATGATCGTGGTGAATGGTGGATGGCATATAATATAATATAATATATGAAGTCTATACAAATTCAAATGAATCATGTTTATTGAAAAATACATTATTTATATTTATATGATTTTCTTATGTAACTACTATTTTAGCTATTTTAGATATATATATTTTGTTTTGTTTAATTTTTAATATGTACAATTGTACTCATCAAACGTATGGCTATGTGTGTACGTAGGTATATAAATATTGTTATTTCAGTTTTATATATAGTTATATTCAATTCAATTCATACAATGAATAAATGAATTATTGATTTTTTTTATTGTATTATTAAAATTATTATAAATAAATAGTAGATTTGTTTTTAAATTTAATTTTAATAAAACTGTATATTTTTATTATTCGTTTATAGTATAGTCTAAAATAGCTATTGATTACTTAAAAATATGTTGTATTTTATTTGCATATAAATTGACGGTAAAATCAATTTTTTAATTTATATATACTATTTTTACAACAGTTAGACATTAGACAGGGTGTTCTAAATTGTATTGTACTTGTATTTATGGACAACTAATGATATGAGTCTATAATGTAATATTATAGCGTTTATATTGAATTGTGGGAAATAATATTTTAACTAAATTATCCTCTTTTTTTTAAAAAAAAAAAAAATTTGTATGTCCTTTACTTTTAGATAAAATACATCAAATAAAATTATCAATTATTAGATAGAAATACGTATTTAGTCGCTCTAGTCATAGGTATCTGTTTGAATAAAATTTAAGAACAATTATTGATTGGCATTTGTGACAGATACTTTTATCATCTTATAATTATCTGATGCCGATTCTATTTTTGAGATGCATTAGAATTTAATTAAATGACTATTTTATTATATTTCTTATCACAAGAAAGATGTTTTGGATTATTATAGATTAAAGAATAATTCAATTCAATTAATTGTATTCGAATTATTATTTAAAAACTAACATTAATGACTATTAGCATTTAGCATTAGCATTGATGTACTTATATTAAAATTTTGTACATATTTACATTTAAATAATAATAAATTTATTTGATATTTGTTTCCTAAAAAAAAGTTTATAGAAAATTTAAGTTGTCCATACGATGACACATTTGAATAAAACGTGTTTGTTTAAAATTAATTACTCTTTATATTATAAAATTTTTAAAAAATGATGAAAATTTTACATTTTACTGCAAGCATGTGTTTGTTTTCCTCAAATAAACGAATGTCAAATGAGATGATGTATTCACGGGCGACAAAAACGTTCCTATAAATTCATTAAGAAGGGCAATTTCTCGCTAAATAAATACTTTAACAGATAATATGTAGTTCTTTGTGAAATATATAAATTCAATCCAATTTATAATTTATGGTGTGCTATACCGTAGTAGCAATTTGTCCGTACTTTGAAAAATGAGGCAAATATCCATGGAAAAAATCTATATATTTTATTTTTATATTACATTCATAATTTATTTCACCAACTATCCAAGACAGTGGTTCTAATATTGTATATTTCGCTTATCTAGCGATATAATCCTCACTCTTATTAATTTATTTTCATTATTTTTAAAAAACAACCAGCAACTCAAATCGATATATTTCCGAAGAATTTTACAAGACTTTTCATGGATTTTATAAGCGCGGTTTTTTCCTTCTTGTTTATTACAAAAAAAATGCACAATCGATGAATTTTTTCCATCGTTCGGGCATATTCATTCCGTGCTCATAGAACTTCTATCGAACGTCTATCGGTAAAAAAAACTGAAAAATCACAAAAACTATGAATATAAATTCTATGGATATTCTGTGGAATAATAGCAACGATAAATAATTCGAAGGAAAATCCGTAGAAATTATCATCGGAAATATACGCGGATAATCCAAGGACATTTTTTATAAAAATCCATGAACAGGGTTGCACTCATCATTTAAAATTACAGCGGACATCTGTAAGAAATCCATAGATATTTCCTCGGATTGAAACTAAGGACTACTACATTTAATGCGGAAATTTTGCGGACCAACTACGGACATTGTTACTAGGGTAATTGTAAATATTAGTACAAATTGAAAAATTGTTGTCAAATAAAATTTGAAATAAGGTAATAAAATCATAAATAAATTAAATTATAAATTAATAATCATATAAGCATATTTTTCTATACTGTTTGGTATTTTTGATTTTAAAATTATGTTGTTATTACATACCGTTTTTCTATACGTAAATACATATCTTTAAGATACACTGTATTTTAATTAAATACGTAAGAGTATATATTTTTTTTAAAATCATTTATGTATACATTTTTAATTATTATATACTTGTTATTATATAACAGTATACTATATTTTATTTCACCTATATATATGTAAAACTGTTTAAAATATCTTCAAAGTTTAAAATAATATTTAATAATAATAATCTGTCTATATTTATTTTGAATTTCGTTGTTATTGGTTGTTATAAAAAAAAAAAATTAATTTTAATAGAAACTGAATTAATATATATTTTAATTCACATTCAATATATGTGATTTAAATTTACATAAATATAAATAAATATGTTATGTACGAATGTATGAATGACTATAATATTCTTTTGATTATGTATAATATTGTATATTCTTAATTTTTTTCCCGCATTATAACACTTGTTTATTGTTAATATTAATATTAAAATAGAAAAACTTTAAGATTATTATTATTAATAATTCAATGTGTTAAATAAATGTGTATAAATGTTAAAAGTTGTATAATTATATAGAAATATAAATTACTAAATAAATAACAACTCATTTTTCTTTTTGAAAATTATATTGTATTTACAAAATCAAGAAAAATACGATTTTTTTTTATTTTAAAACTGTTTGAAAAATAGTTAAAAAAAAAAAACCAAATGCATTTTATTATAAGTAAATAAGTAAACAAGTTAATTGTGCATTTAGTTATATATATTTCTCTATAAGTATTTATTGTAATATGTGTCTTACGAGATTATAAATATTTACAGTATATTATATTTGTATAGGTAACGTAAACGCGTATACTATGCGCTATATATCATTATATAATATATATATGATATGCATATTTATATATATATATATATGAAAAAACGCGACGAACATTATTAATATGAACGTAGTTTCGCGCCAAAAGTATTTTTAAAATGAGGTCAATCAAACCACTACTGCATAGAAAGTACATCGACTGACTCTTTTAGTTAGTTTTTTTTCATTAGATTCTCTAAGTAACTTGTTTTTCATTAGAATTCATATAATGTTTTGTACACTATTATTATTATTATTATTATTATTATTATTATTATTATTATTATTATTATTATTATTATTATTATTATTATTATTATTAAAATTATTATTATTATTATTATGGTATCTTACCAACAACATATATTTTTTTATGTATTAACGCTTTAATGTAATAGCGAATAAAATGGCGTAATTATGTATATTACATTTATACAATATACAAGTAATTTAATTACATATTCGCATATAATAAAATCAAACTATTGTAAATATGGTACTGAATACTGATATGGAGTTATTTACGTTCAAGTAATAATAACCGAAAAATATTAATATTTTAGTTACATTAAATGGTATTTACAATTATTATTATATAATAATATACAATATTAAACATACGTAAATATTATAACAATCAACTAAATGAAGTATAATCATCATTTATAACATACACCAATGTAACATCCATCATCACCAGAAAAAAAAACCCAATGTATATATTTCCTATATTATATATGTATAATGTAATGTGAATTTAAAAAATAGGGAACTCTATATATGTTAAATTCAATAATTATATTATAACACAATGCAATAAACTTGATTTTATCATTTACTTAAGTGGATTCACAGTTCCTCGAAGTTTTTGCTAAATGTGAATATAATGGAAGAATATCTATAGTATTGTATATATGGTATAGTACATATAATTAAGGAATGTACATCTAATGAGATTTTTATTTTGTTTATGAAATTCGAGCCACAAATAATTATATACAATATATTGACAATACAACAGCATGTGCTATATAGATATAATAATCAATTCTGTTAATTAAATATCTATTTTTATATGATTTGAATTAATGCAAGGGCGAAGCGAGAAAAAATGTTTTCAAATTACAATATCACTAGATGTTTATGGTAGCCGAGTATTGAAAGAGGGCTACATTATGAAAACCAATTGGAATGCTAACTTGCTTGGATTTTCTGGAATATTATTAAGAATTATCATCGTATTAAATTACGCGGGTTATTATTTTAACGAATTTTTGTATACAGAATTGCATATTATAATCCATTGCCAATCTTTCATAGAAGAGAAATTTAAAACCGATTCACTCGTTCACAAGATATGACCGATTTTCCGTTTTATGTCAATGTATTTTGTACGAAATAATGATACTGTATAAATTTTTTGTATCATTTGGGTGTTCACTTTAAATACAGTACCACAAATTTCTGTTAATTTTCTCTGCCATCGATTGGAAAATCGGTCATATCTTTTGAATGTGTGAATCGATTTTAAAAATCTCTTCTATGAAAGATTGGAAATTAATTGAAAGTTACAATTCTGTATACAAAAATGTAAATCCGTAATTCAAAAAGTTGATAATCTGTGTAAAAGTCAATTTAGATCGGTGAACACTCAAATTTTTTTTCATAATTTAGTCTCATTTCACCCAAATTATAAGAAATATAAAGTGATATTAAAAACGGAAATCTATTTCTCTGGCTTCGTCACTGAATTAATTTACAATTCATCTATTATTAATTTTTATCTATATGTACTAATTTATATTAATCCGTATTTTAAAACTATTCTTATTCATATGCTATTAATTTTCCGCTATTTATTGCATTATCATTTAAATTGATAAATACTCAATTAGTAATTATTTGTTTAATAAAATTTTTAACATTATGTTAAAAAAATAAAAGAATATATTTTAATTGCGTCATTAAAACAGAGATTTTTTTTAAGTTTTAAGAAACAATATTATTCATATGTAGTGAAAGTTAATATACTCTATATTTATATGAATAGATTTAATTTAAAATATATATGAGTATTTAAGTCATATATATTATATTATTTAGTAAATTATAAAATAACAAATTGTATATTTTATTATGACAAGTAAACCAATCAATTAGTATATATATATTAATTTTAATATTCTCTATACATAATATATTTAATTGTCTATAGATATTTTTAATTCATTATACTAAAAATATGGTCGCATGACAATTACTTAATTATTATTTTGAAAATTTAAAAAATAATTGGAAAAAAAATTGAGAGTATATGTTACATATTGTAGTTACGTAATTAATTTCACGAGTATAGTGAAACTGTGCAGTGCGTAGATACCTAAAAATAGTATACATGATTTAATGTATTTCAATTAATTACAACTGATTCAAATCAACTGAATTTTACTACACGAAAAACATAGTAAATTTCTAAATTGCCTTTTCATATAAGTAATTGATATGTACCAGTGTGTATAGAAGGCTATGTTAATCTTTAAATAGTGTCCAACAAAAAATATTTTTTTTCTGATTTTATAAAAACATAGAAATGTGAATTCAGTTGAGTAATTTTTAGTATGAAACATATAGAGATAAATTCGACAAATATTATATGTTAAGGAGTTATAGAAAATCTATAGGCTTTTTTAAAATAATTAAAACCTATTATGTCTTATAATACGTACGTTTAATGACAGATACACATTACCCTAGTAACAATTTTTCCATACTTTGAAAAATGAGGAAAATTCCCGTGAAAAAAATCCACATATTTTTCATGAAAAAAATATATTGGAATTTGTCCAAAGAATATCCATTGATTTTCCACTTAATATAATAGTATTTTATTTAGGTCAATTGAAAACTTTGGATCGCGTCAGGTTAATATGTCCAACATATATCCGCCGGGTATTGTATTCATAATTTATTTTACCACTTATCCTAGACAGTGGTTCAAATTTTGTATATTTCGCTTATCTAAATATAATCCTCAATTATTTTTAATTTATTTTCATAATTTTTAAAACAACCAGCAACTTAAATCTATATATATTTCCTAAGAATTTTGTAAGACTTTTCTTGGATTTTATCTGCGGTTTTTTTCTTGTTTATTACGAAAAAAAAAGGCGCAATCGATGAATTTTTACCGTCGTTCAGCATCTTCATTATTCGTGCTCATATAGAACTACTGGTTTATCGGTAAAAAAAAAACTGAATATTCACGGGTATTACTTGCCAAAATACATGGACGATCCAAAGATGTTTTTGTCGAAATCTGTGGATATGCTCACAAAAAATATGAATATAAATTCTGTGGAATAATAGCAACGAGAAATACTTCTAAGAAGAAACCGTAGAAACTGTCATCGGAAATATATGGGCATTTTTTCTTTTCATATAAAAATCCAGCGGATATCCGTAAGAAATCCATAGATATTTCCTCGGATTGAGTGTTACTAGGGTAGCGACACAGGTTAACCACACTTCATGTTCTTTTTATTAAATTTTGCGTATAACGATATTCTATTAATAAAATGCTGTTTTGCATAAAAAAAAATGTTTCCATGTCAATTTCAAGAATACTTTCAATTTGATCTTAATTTGTTTGTTTCTTAATAGCTAATACAATTTTGTAGACCAACATATTTATCGTATGCACCATTCTACATTCTGTTTGTAAAATTAATTATAAATACTATTCTATCTATCAAAATATTTCTTCTCAATTATTTATTTTAAATAATGTATTAAGAGGGGCACAGCATAAAAATAATATTTAAATAAATTTACACCACAAATTTACTACGATTTTAAAAATATTAGTTTTAACAACATTTATGACCGTCTTAATTCATTATTAAACAAAAAAATGTTAATGTAAATTATAAATAATAATGCAGAAATCATTATCATCTTACGCATTAAATTGATATACAAAATATAATAAAATGAAAAAATAGTATAAAAATTAACAAAAATAGTGTAGGCAAATTATCAGGAGACGATACGTCACATCGATATGGGAATTCTATGTATAAGGAATTTAATTTTAAATAATAAAATACAATTTCCGTAATATTTTGATTTCAAAATAAAAAATCTGAAGATTATCTCTATATTATACAGATTAGAATTCTTTTTTTATTTCTTCTTCTTCTATTGTTAGTCTAATTTTATAATATATAAGCGAACTCATCGAGATGAGTCTTTGTACATTATAATATATACCATCTCCGTTTATACATAATACTAGTGAATTGATACGCATAATGAGATTAACGATTAAATTTTAAATGTATATTTTAGTTTACCATCGCTCGATGTATATACTCTCGTATTATTATAAATGTATCCAATATATTATTATAATGCCAATATTTTGCATTGCATATATATATTGAGACTATTGATAATTGTATACATGTTTTTTTTAATACAAATTATTATTTTACACAAAAAATGTAAATACAGTTTACAAATTATGTTTATGTATTTACTTTATATACAATAGATAGTATATTATATATATATATAGGACAGTATATATGTACATTGGTAGAAATATACAATGTCATGACAATATAAATATTATATAAGTTTTACTACAAATTTATTTTTTTCTCATTATAAAAAAAAAAACAAAAAATTTATATTAAACCATATTTGAAATAATCTCCATTCGCCGCCGTTCATTCTTATTACACATGTAGAAAAATATTAAGTTATATGAGAATTTTTTAAGGAATCGTGCACCGTTATTTTATTGAATATCAATATACAATAGATGAATCATATTCTTTCATATTTATTATGCATCGGTATATTATTTCATATACTTTTTTATATACTGTAATATATGGTGAGAGACACGGAAGTAGTACTCATATACTATAAATAAGAGACTATATAGATATAAAAAAAAATTATAAGGATAATGCAATTTTATATAATCTATCGAATGTTTTAGGGTTCGTCGTACTACACCTACAAAAATGATTGTTGTAGGTTTTTTTTATGTTTTTCAATCTGTATTTCGATGTTGAAATAAATAAATGGAAAAAAATTAAAAAATATTAAATATATGTTGTGTTATTTCTAATGGATATATATCATATATCAAATACTATATTACGCATTTTTTTCCATTATTCGTTAAATCTTTTTGTTAATGCATTTTTTATTTTTTTCAAAAAGGAAATGTCTTCACATGTATATAAAAATTATTCATTTATAAAATGCGTTTTTTTTTTTTTTCTCTTTACTATAAAGTGCATTTCAATTAAAATGTAAAATGAATTAAAATTACATTATTAAAAAAAATGGTATATATGTGAATGTTTGAACTTTCTTACAATGTTATTACAAGTATTTATTAATAATAATAAAATACTCGTATATATAATACAATACAAACAAAACAGACACAGTTAAATGCTGAATTCAATGTATATTCAATGAATATCCCTGCAGTAAATTTTGAAACTAGTTCCGTAAAAAAACTAGTTCTTCAACTAGTGTAAAAAGAACTAGTTATACAGAACTATTACTAAAGTAATGCAGATAGAACCAATTTTAAATACGGAATAATACAAAAATGTGACGAAACGAAGATAAACAAAAACGTTTTTGAACTGTTATATTAATATATAGAAATTTATGTGCTGTTTTTAGACACTGTTTTGATTTTATTTTTAATAGTGTAATGATTTTCGTATATTAAAAACACGTATTCTGATTGTGAAGTGAAAAAGACGTTTATTAGTAAATTACAATCCAAAATATCCAACAATTTTAGTACAGTAGAAGAAGATATGCACATTGTATCTAACGAGAACTTTGTGGCGGAAGATTGTTCCAACAATATGGATATTTTGGAAAACGAAAAGCTACCAAAAATATCTTTTAAAAAGAAATTAATCGATTGGTATATTAGGAATAAACCATCCCGTAAATATTTTGAAGAATTGCGGTTTATTTTACTCGAGGAAAACTTAGAGGTAGCACGTAAAATGGAACTGATATAATTTAAGAAAAGGTGAAGCACCAATTGCAATAATTTATAATATTCTTTAAATTTGAAGTAAATTATTATTGTGTATTAAAAACATAATAAATATTATATTATATTAAAATATATTGTCTACGAGTATTTAAAAATTAAATTCAACCTTTTTTTTTTAAAGAACTAGTTAAAGTACTGGTCAAAGAATACATAATCTAATTCAAATTAAATTTAACCAGTTCAGTAACTAGTTGCAGAAGAACTAGTATTAGCGTACGTATAAGTGTTTACATTTGAACTAGTTCAGTAATTGGTTACAAATTAACTAGTTCTTCAACTAGTTGAAAAGTAATGCAGAAGAGGACAATTGTTTTTTCGTAGGACATCTCAATGTTAAAAGAAATAGTTGGCAACATATAAAAGGGGTTTAGCATGGAACCAGTACTATTTACTTTGTTACTAGTTGTACTACTAGTAGTAGAACTAGTTCTCTTTCCTGCAGGGATATTACTATGTGTTAATATAATATTATATGGATGTTTACATCAGTATATAATATATAGAAAACACACGCAGTATATGTTACAATACTAGATCGTATATTATGTATATAATACTAAAAATGCGTTAATAAAACGACAAGTATTAATATTTATTCAAGTGGAAATTTGCATATGTCATAATTTATATTATATACATTTACTACATACACATTTTTAATACTATTAACTAATTTTTTTTTTATATAATAATAATACAAAATAATGTCTAATATTGTTATTTTTATAATAACTCTTGTATTATATATTTATTCTTTATTTATATGCGAGTAGATTTATATATTTATATGCGGTTTTTATTATTATTGTTTTGTGTATATAAAATTTTTATTTTATTGAAAAATAACACTTAAAATGTAGTAAAAAAAAAACAATTATTTAGTCTTTTCAAATTTAAATAAACATAAGTGATTTATGAAATTTCTCACATACAAATGGAACTGTATTTATTTATTTTTTTATTGTTTTATATAAAATTTTCACATTAACACATTTAAATATCATATTAATAATATACATTGATATGGTATATTAATTTTGGTTCTATCGTATATGGTATTTGATTATTGCTATAAATATATATATATTTACACAGCTCATTTTTACATAGAAATTGCTAAAATTCCATTTAATTTCTTTTAATAATCATTTGAAAACAATAATATAATTATATAAATTACAAAAAATTATAATTAATATAGAATTTGGTTTTTGTTTACATATTGATGATTACATATTATATTTTACTGAATAAATACCACATATATATATATATATATATATATTTGTATATTATCAATTATAAGATAACCCAGAAAAATTATAAAAATTGTTACAAACAACAAGAGTGTGTATAAATATATTAAAAATAAATAAATAAATAAATATATATATTAAAAACAATTAAATATATACTAAATTGAAAAAATCGGGCCAAATAATTATTCTACTCTTGTGTGTGTGTGTGTGTATATATATAATTAATATAATAATTAATTAGCTAATAAACAATTAATAACTAATTAATATATGTATAATACTAATATAAATATATAGTATTGTTGTTGGAAAACATATATTAAAAAAAAAGGTTTAAGTCGTTCAATGAATGAATAAAATTGATTATACCACATGCTCTAGGTATATATTCGTATATTTATATAGAATAAATGTTAACTTAATTGTTTTAATTGTTTTTGATAACACCACAAAAAAATTATAAAATATAGCTACTGATAAGACGAAAATACAATATATTTATTTATTTTTTTTTAATTTTACTTTTATTTAATCCGAAATAAAATTATAAAAATAAATGCAAATCTCGATTTTATTGTAATATATACTCTGTCTTTTTTTCTTACAAATATATATTTAAGTATGTTATAATATAAGTACGTCTTATTCTTTTGAAATTTAATATAGTATATATACGAGGGTTGTTCGATGTATTTCCTGTAACTACAATTACCATTATTTTAAATTTTTACCATTGGCAACAACATTCTTTTAAAAGGCATGATGCAAATTTTCATATACCAATCGATTAAGTAGTTTATTATTTACAAGAAATTTAATAAGTTCATTTTTGTATTTTTCAAAAAATGGATAAATTACAAGTTCGTGATGCAATTCATTATATTTTTTTGAATGGGTTATCAACAACACATATCAAAAAGGATAATACTTTGCGTTGTTCATCACCATCATATCCGAAACCATTCGGTTTTGAGTATAGCTAAATTTAAACGTGGTTGTACGACCGTAAATGATGAAGACAGATGTGGAAGGAAAACATCCATTGAAATGGTAAGAAAAGTATTTAATGCAGTGACAAATGATCGTCAATCGAAAAGTTCGAGAGCTTGCTGAGATTTTCAAAATATCAAATGATATAATATTTGTAGGATATTACATGTGAGGAATTGAATATGAAAAACCTATGTGCAAGATGGGTGCCGCGCGTTTGTTAACATTACCACAAAAGATAATTAGTTGGACACGTTGTGACGAGCTTTTGGCTATATATCAGCGTAATTCAAAAAAGTTTTTGCGTCGATTCATAACTGTTTATGAGACATGGATCCATCACTACATATCAGAACAAAAATCAATTTAAACAATGGATAAAAGCTGGTGGCAGTGCAACAAAAAAGGCATTAACCTAAAAATTAAAATGGTTATGGCCACTGTTTTTTGGGATACACATGGTATATAATATTCATCGATTATCTTACAAAAGGAAATACTATATATAAGTAGTGTAATATTATTGTGCATTATTGGCGCCATTGGATGACGAAATTTAAATAAAACGACTATACATTTAATAAAGTAATATGTGCTTTTTCATCAAGATAACGCACCGTCACACAAATCAACAGCAAAATTAAATGAATTACTGTACGAAATTACTCCACCGCCACCATACAGTCCAGATTTAGCTCCTGGCTTGCTGGAAATACATTCACGTCTGAAAGTGAAGCATTTTTTAAATGTTTAGAAACATCGTATTTTAAAGATGGAATTCAAAAAGTTGAAAAACGTTTGATGAAGTGTATACCGAGTTAGAAGGGCACTATGTTGAAAAATAAAGAAACATTCATCAAAAAAAAAAACTGTTTTTTAATATGAATACAGAAAATATATCGAACAACCCTCGTATGTATTATATTATTATTATTATCTCGTAAGTACTTTAAAATATAACACTTGTATTTCCAGATTAATATGACTTTATAGTATTCATTTTAATTAAATATTATATACATAACATATATATAGCGAAATTCCAGCACAGAACAACAGATTACTTGTTTAATTGTTTTCATTTTTGGTACATCAATGGAAAATTACAATTGACACCAGAAAAAAAAAAAGCTGTTTATTCTTTTCCATTTCGAAAACTGTATTATGGCTGTGAAAGGGAATCATTTTACTGTTATAAATTCGATTCAAAAGGCTTGTACCGATATCACTAATGGTTTGATCGAAATAACTTTGTTTGTTATCAATGAAATGTAATAAAATTTTGACAAAACATCAGTCAAAGATGTGACTTTTTTATCTTATATAGTTATCACTTTTGGTTCATGAGATTTTCTAAAAGTTTTGGGAATTTTTAAGACATACAATTTTCTGCGAAACAATTTGTGTATCATTTCTATTGTATTGTACCGATAGAAATGATACACAAATACTTAATTATTAAAGAACTATAGGAAATTTAGTATTTATAATGCGAAATAAATACAGAATGAAAGCTCAATCTTTGAATAAGTGCCATTATAATTTATTATAACTTTATAATTATAATAATAATAATAATACCACCAATATACATATTTATATATGTGTGCGTGTATGCATATAATTTTTAGTCACCCAGAATAAATATTAATTTATAAAAAGCAAAAAAAAAAAAATATAAATATACAACAAAATTTAAGTTTAAAATTTAACCTACTTATTTAATCGATATTTATTTTTTTTTTCTGTTCTGTCAAGTTAACTTACGCTATATTGTTGATTTTAAAATTTGTATAATATTATATGTAACTGATAATTTAATTTTTCAAAACATTATTTTATTTATTTATTTTTTTTTTCGTTTATTTTGTTAATTATTATTATTGTCACGAATAATGATGATAATAATAATAATTATAATAATATAATTTGGAATATATATAAATGCGTTGAATATATATGCAATAAATATGTATGAGTTAAATAAATTTTGGTATTCACTGCTTTTTTTAACCATATATAACCAAATAAAATTATGTAGTATTTTAGAATTTAGCGAAGCTTTATAAATAAAAACATAGTCTGTTAATGGTGTATTATAAATAGTTGTGGCCGCATAGGCCAGTCGATTAAAATGTAATTTACTCTTTAAAATATTGATAACAATGACATGAACATAATTAACAATATAAAACTATATTTATATAGTTAAGATATAATTTTAACGCTTCGTTTATGATACACTTCAATGGAAGAGTTTTATCTATCATATTTGTCTAGTGCACTGCATTTATATATAATACAAAATAGATATATTCGTACGTAGGTATGAATAATAAAATAACATACCAACATTATAAAATGTTTTTTTTCTGTATTATACAAATTACATATTATAAATTCTATCATTATAATATTTATGTAATAAATAGAAATAAAAGAATTTACACTAAATTAACCCATAAAACTTTTTTGTTCCTGATCGCAGCTCAATATATTTATGAGGTTTCATTGAAAAGTAATAATCAAATATATATACAGTTTATAGTTATATGTTATATCTATGTATTATATATATATATATAGACAGAGTGTTTTTTTAAGCTTGCTAGGACTTTCAATTTAAATAAAACATATTTATATTTATGTATAATTTATTAATAGTTCGCATATACTAATTTTTTTTGAAAATAATACATATTTGGAGTAAATGTGCGTCATAGCTATCTGTGTTACATATACAGTGCAATCATTCGGTCAAAAAGTTTTATCAATTTTTCTATAACAACAACTACATTAATTTCGTTTTCATGTTATAGGTTGTTATAGGTTTATCATAGAAAATAATTTAAAGTCGTCGAATCGAAATCACTTGGAGATAAATTTACAGGTCCCAATGATGCCTCCATCAAATAATCCATATGTACCACATATAAATTTTGTGGATAAAGTCATTCATTGTATTACAATTACATTTATTGACGCATGTATATGCGCGTTTAACCGGCAATGAATGTAATGTCAATAAACAATATTTTGGTTCTATATTAATTAGACAAACTAAACACTGATTTAAAAAAATATTAAATTCCACAATTTATGGAAGCGTTGATGAAGTGTTGGGTTAAACGATTTATAATGAAATTGAAATTGTCAATTAATAATTGTATATATATTTAGCAATTTGTTATTTTTATTTAAATTTTAAGTTCTATCACGCTTAAGCAAAAACATCCATACAGTGTGTACAATGCCCTAGTAACAATTAGTTCGTACTTTGAAAAATGAAGAAAATTTCCATGGAAAAAATCCAACATATTTTTCATGGAAAAGATTTATTGAAATTTGTCCAAAGAATGTCAATTGAAATCTTTGGATTGTCAGGGTAATATGACCAACATATATCCGCACGGTATTGTATTCATAATTTATTTCATCAATTATCCAAGACAGTGGTTCAAATTTTGTATATTTCGCTTATCTAGCGATATAATCCTCACTCTTTTTAATTTATTTTCATAAGTTTTTAAAATAATCAGCAACTCAAATCGATATATTTCCGGGGAATTTTGTAAAACTTTACATGGATTTTTTCTTCGATTTTTTGCTGTTGTTAATTACAAAAAAAAAAGGTAAATTGATGATTTTTTGCTATCATTCAGCAACTTCATTCCGTGCTCATAGAACTTCTGGTTTATCGGTAAAAAAAACTGTATCATCGTCATAAGAAAATTTATTCTGCTATTACGGACAATTCATGGGTATTAGTTGCCAAAATACATGGACAATCCAAAGATATTTTTGTCGAAATCCGTGGATCTACTTACAAAAAATATGAATATAAATTCTATGGATATTCTGTGGAATAATAGCAACGAGAAATAATTCTTAAGGAGAATCCTTAGAAATTACCCTCGGAAATATACGGATAATCCAAGGACATTTTTTATAAAAATCCATGGACAGCGTTGCACATAAAATTCCAACGGACATCCGTAAGAAATCCATAGATATTTCCTACAAATAATGCAGAAATATTGCAGACAAACTACGGACAGTGTTACTAGGGTGTATACAAAAGTTTGTATTTGTATAAAAGTACATATTATATATTATATTATCTAATATTACAACATATTTCATGAATTTCCGTTTATTAATTTATACGATATTATTGATATAAATATATGTGTGCGTATATTAAAATCACTATCAATCACAATAGTTAACAAATGTGATTTATCAAGGAATATCAATTTTGATTTACGTTGTTTTAATTGTTTATAACCATTTGGACCACTAAAAAGCATATATAATCTTTTTGGATGTATTCTGCGTAACAAACTATGCAAAACTATTTTATGATGCCATTATAATATTTTTTATAATAATTATATGAATTATTAAATATAATGTCATAATTCTAATAGTATTCGTATATTTTTATACAGTTAAATATTTTTGATGCGTTTTTATAAAATATAAATAAAAAAATAAAATTCTGTTACGCGCACTTACGCAAAATTAATTATATGTATTAATTTATGTTTATATGCTCATGCGTAATTTTTTTATTTTTCATGTTTTAACAATGTGTTCTGTGTAGTAGATAGATATTTAAAAAAATTTATATTATATGTTTGTTCACAAATACATGTAAAATGTAAACTCTATTAATATATGCATTTATTATTTTATTATATAGTATATAATGAAAAATGCAATGAAACCCATAAATGCTGCTGTTGACTCTATATTGCTATTATAAGCTGCAATGTGAATGCACTTGTTATGTAATACAATTTTTTTCATTTTTTAGATTATTTTTATATCATGTGATTATTCATATACATTTTTTATATATATGAATTGTGTATGGGTATATATGTTTACTTATTTTCTCGCCCCTCAACATTTATGTAAAAACAAAACAACGCATATATATATATGTATATGTATATGTATGTGATGTACATAAATTATAAAATATATAAGTTTATTATATATAAAATATTACATAGCATATATATGTTATATATTATTATATAATAAATATGTATATAAGTAGCAGATAGAAATATATAAACATAAACCCATACATAGGCATGATGCGGTGAATTAAAAAATACTTAATACTATACATTTCTGTAAATGGTATTTTTAAATGACCTATTAAACATTATTTATGCATTAGAATAATATAAATATTAGATTTTGTGGTTGTTGTTGTTGTTGTTGCTGTTGTTGTTGTTGTTGTTGTTAGATATATATATATATATTTTATACATTAATTTTTGTGTTATTTTTATTATATTATTTTTTGTCACCTGTTTACTAGTAAATTTTATTTTTTTCTTCTATCTCACTTTTGTATTTATATGCAAAAAAAAAAAATAAAACAAACAAATCATTTAATTCGATTTAAAAATTAATTAATTAAATTAATTGTCATTAATTTATTAAAATATAGAATATATATTAATACAGATGCATATTTCATATTATGTATAAATAAATAGCAGATTTAAATTAACACCTTATTATTAAATACTCAGGTTAATTATTTTTATAAAAATAGTAATACAGCATATGATGATATTATATGTATAACTAATTACATATCATTTATATATATATGTTATATATAAAAATGTCATTTAAAAATTGATATGCATTTATTTAAGGATATTTAATATTTTATATATTACATATATATTATTATATATATATATATAGTTACATTAACATGCATATGTTTGTATTATATTTGGAATTAAAATAGTTTATTTATATATTTTATAATTATATACATTATAAATAAAATATATATATGATATATATTATTTTTATAATTATATTTATTAATACATATTATAAATATCGATAAATAATAAAATTAATTTCATTTAATTCTTATAAAAAAAATTAATATATAATATATAGGGCGTCCACGAGCGGTGCGCATTCCTTCAAGGGTGAATGATGGGGGACATAATTCTAAGTCGAAATTACTAAATGACAATTTTCGATTTAGGGATCTGTTTTCGAGATACGGCCCTAAGAATTTTTCTTGGTAGTATCATCATTAATGGACCAATAACTTCGAAAGTAAGGTAAATACAGAAAATTTATAGTAAATCGAATTTGTAGAGAATTAAATTCTGAATTAAATCGTGCTATTAATTTTATTATAACTTGCTTCGTTTTCAAGTTATTGAACAATATAATTGAAAAATAACTATGTTTTCTCAAAAATTTCGTACTACAATGGATTTTTTTTAAAAATCTAACGGCGCAAAAAAAGTGGTGTAAATGTAGAAATAAAAAAATAACAAACTAAAATTATAGCTATTTGGAACAAAAGAAGAGGAGGCTTGTTTAAATTTCGTTTAATCATAACCAAATACCTAATACTCTTATTTTATTCCAAATAGCTATAATTTTAGTTTGTTATTTTTTTATTTATACATTTAGACCACTTTTTAAAAACATTTATAACTTTTAAATTGTTAGTCATAGCTAAATGGAATATTTTACAAATTTATAGCGAAATAAATTATTTTTACTTTTTTGACATAAAAATAATATGTTGCGCCGTTAGATTTTAAAAAAAAATACATTTTAGTATGAAATTTTTGAGAAAAGATAGTTATTTTTCAATTATATTGTTCAATAACTTGAAATTGAAGCTATTTATAAAAAAATTTATAACACATTTTAATTCAGAATTTAATTCTCTACAAATTCGGTTTACCATAAATTTTCTGTATTTACCTTACTTTCGATGTTATTGGTCCATTAATGATGAGACTACAGAGAAAAATTCTTAGGGCCGTATCTCGAAACTAGAGACCCAAATCGCAAAATGTTATTTAGTAATTTCGACTTAGAATTATGTCCTCCATCACTCCCTTAAAGGAATGGACACCGCTCGTGGACACCCTGTATATAGATAGAAATAAAGTCAAGTCAATAAATTTAAGAGCACATATTTTTCCAAAAAAAAAATTTGTACTCAAAAAATATTTCTAAAATTATTCAATATAAAATTTAGCGTAGCGGAATGGTTCAAAAATTCATAAATAAATATACGGTATAGAATTGTAAAATGCATTTTACAAATAGATTGGAAAATAAGTAACGATTCCATATATATTCATAAGACAAGAAGTTTTAATTTGATATAATTTAAAAAAAAATTGCCATAAGTAAAAGACAAGAATTAACTTTAACAATATACACGCGGGAATTTATCTACATACCTATAAAAAATTAATTAGTATTTTATTTATTTTTTTTTAGTTTTTTAAACTCGTAAATTTTGTAAATTGTTTTTGGTTTAAAAATATCACAAACATATATTTGACATAAATAAATTATAATAATATATATTCTATTTTTGAATACTATATATTTAAATAATAATAATATGTACCATTTTTCATATAATAATATATATTATCAAATATTTATTATAATAAATTATATTAATATTAAAGCTATATTCGTATATTCGTATACATATGCGCCTATTGTTCACATACACAAAGAGGACTATTTTTAACTATAGATCATACAATATATGGAAACTAATTTTATTTATTTAACTTATAAATTTGTGGTGTGGAATTGAAGGAAAATGCAATGTAATAATATACAATAACCTAAGCACATTGGTATTTAAAAGACTTTCAATATACACAGTCAAGTTACAGGTTATAATTTATTAATAATTCATTATAAATATATAAAAAAAAAAATATCAAAAGATAATTTGCTTCCTATTCTATTCTATTTGTTTTGAGGAAAATTATGTTTTCATTTAATTAATTTTTTTTCTCTCAAATAATGACTGTACAAAAACTGTATTATTTTAGCAAAAAAATTATTACAAAACGAAAATGTTGATAATATTTTTGCAATTAGAAAATTTTTAATATAAAATTTACCAAATTTTTTTTAATAATAATCTCTATATTAATAAATTTGACAAATAATTAATAAAAAATATTTATTTTATAATATTAAAATTTATCTCATCAAATTACCCTTTAATTATATACATAAATATGGACAAAGGGTTTTTCACTGCAACTAATAATAAAAGATATATATATAAATAATATTATAATGCAAAATCATCATCATATTTAATCCACTCATATTCATATAATATTTATAAATATGTGCATTATTGTTACATCCATATATTTATAATAAATAACATTAATTATTAACATTATTAAAAAAAAAAAAAACAGCAAGGTGATTTAACATAAATTATAAATTACAATAATAATGTAATAAATTTAATAATAATAATTATAAATAATCTTAAGTTATCGTCCGCATTCCCAACATTACATTCAGATGACAGAAAGCTTAATTTCGCGACGATATAATGATCTATCGTTTGAAACAATCTATTCAGAAGGAAAATTCTCAACATCAGCGTAATTGTTTAAATATATAAACAGTTTTTGTTTTTGCGAAAGGTGTACGTTACATCGAATAGAACCGCTCACTTTATGACGCTCCCGAAGAATACTTTTGGTGTGGTAGAACTTCCCATTATTAAACTCATTCATTGTATGTTTTACGGTTATGTGTAGGTACGATAGTTGCCGTACGGAAAAATCAGTATTCGGCGATTTGATGTAAATTTATAGTCATTTTTATACTGAATTATTTATAATCAAATGAATTAATTGGAAATCAATTTATATATATACATATTGTTTACGATGCAGCAGAATATGACCATACGTTTTCGCCATCTACAGCAAGTTAAGTTTTAGCAGTTTTAGCTATAGAAGTTATTATTTACAATCACTAGATTTTTTCGATTCAAATTTTCTATACATAATACACTTTTTATAAAATCACACATTCAATGACCTCAGTTTCGCATCATTTTGGTTTCGAAAGAGTTAAAGAATAGCGAATATTTTTAAAATCAAAATAATGTGGTAAAGTGCAAAAATTGCTTATATAATCTTATAGTTAAACTTTTATATTCGATTTTAAAGAGTACTTGTATATGAATGAAGAACAACCTTTATATACCTGCGAATTTTACTGAATATTTGTATATATGTATTATAGATTTTACGAAAAAATTATCTCTGTTCCTGCCGGCAACTGTATATACGCGCATCTGTCGTATCGCATGGTATACATAAACAGCGGTTTTCAAAGCAATCACCTAATATTGTAATAATAATAATAATAATGAAATACGAGCATATTTGTTATATATATACAATATATAAAATATGCACGCTATATAAGTATATATATATGTATTTCTTTAAGAATAAATTGTTCATGATGACGGTACTTTTGATTTTGTAACAGTACCAAATAGTATACAACAGTATATTTTATATAATTCTATTTTACCTGACTCAACATACCAAAAAACATAAACATCTAATCGTGTATGCGCGTAAATACTATATACATAGCATAAATCTTAAAGTATATTAGTTATTTCTGTACATAAATTGAATACATACTTTTTTATATATTGATGTATATATGGATATATAATATAATATAATATTAAACCAAATTATGGTACTTTAAATATCCCACTTTTTTCTTCATCTTATTCTCCATCATCATCTTGCCGTTTGTTATTAACATCAACTATATGTATATATATATATAGCAAAATACAACATAAACTTTGTTTAGCAGCACTATGCAACTATACATATATACTATTTCTATCTATACACAATAATATATTGTATATATACGAATACTATACATTTTTTTTACTATATACAAACATTCATACATACATACATACATACATACATTGTACATATGATATATATGGCTATAGAGATATTACACTATGTAGTACTATGTCTGATGTAATACAAAAATTTTACGAATTATATGTTCATTATTCGTTGCTGTTGGTTGGTTGGTTGGCTGGCTGGTTGGTTGACTATTATATATATATATATATATCAACACATCACATAACATTACATTTTTCATTCAATCCGTAATATAATTTTTTCATGTATATAATAGATTGTATATAAATATATAGATATATATATATAGTTATTTATTTATACATAATGTGGAGTAGTGGAAATTTCGTATTCTCTATAATAAAATAGCCAGTCTTTATCCGAACTTTGTACTGAACGTATCGGTTTCTGTATGTGTCCTGTTTTAATATTTAATTATATTACTAATCTATTTTATTTACTCGTATTTTTATTATTATTATTATTATTATTATTACTATTATTTATTTATTTATTTATTTATTTTTTTGTTTTTTATATACAATTTCCATATTATCGTAATATCCTATACAAATATATTGTGGTGCATAGAGTTTTTTAAAAACTTTTATATATAATAAATTTTATACAGTACATAGTTTTACACAGCATTATGAATGTTAAATAGAAAAATTACATTATTGAGTGTTGATTTCTTTTTTTTTTTTTGTTTTATTTTAATGGTGAAAATTTTTTACTCATAAATTTATAAATGATGAAACAAAATTTTAAATGGTTTTTAAAATAAAAAAAAAAAAAGTTTTATTTAAAAATTAATATAAATAAATAAAAAAAAGAAAAAAAAAAGTGTATTTAAAGTGAAAAATATATAAAATAAACATTATAAATATTGTAAATTCAAATCAATAAAAAAAAATTCATCATATACTGCGAAACGAAAATATATAAACAAAAAAAAAGGATTAAATAATTTTAAGAAATTTATTTATTTATTTATTTATTTATTATTATAAATAATTATTGTCTGTTGTGTACCATCTCTAGGAAATAAATTAATAAATTAAAATTGAAATTCATTGAAAACACAAAAAAAAAAAATAGAAAAGAAAATCACTTATAACTTTTACACACACACACACCTACACCGCAATTGCATAATTCTCTATAGATAGACGTAGTATAATACACATGATATAAATAATATATGGCAAATAAATGAGGGTTTGCATAATCATTAGTATATTTTTATAATTATTATTAACTTATATGAGTGTGTGTATCCATTTGATGTGATACTTTTTTAAATATAATTTCATAAATTAAATAATTTAAAAATTTTTTTTATAATTGTTTATTTTTATATATTTTTTCATATACAACCACGTCAATTCAGAAGAAAATTTAAATAATGCAATTGTAATTTTATCATCAAATTTTTATTTATTTTTTTCTTCTGTCTTATCTCTATCGAATTATATTATCTACAATGATATTAAAAAAAAAATTACGTTTAATTATTTTATGTATGTATATTTTATATATTTTGAATCCACTACTAAACACACATTACATGATTACAACATCCTTATACTTTACCCACAATAATAATAGAACACAAAACAATAACAACAAAAAAACACCAACAACAATAATAATAATAATAAACTATTTTTGATAAGAATTGCCACATTATTTTGTTTTTTCTCTGCTTTCAATTTTTTTTTTGTTATTGTGTAACTATATTTAATTTTATTTATTTATATATTGCGGTTTTTAAATTTAATATTTATTATTATTATTATTATTATTATTATATTTAATATTATATGGCAAATATTTAAATTAATTAATTTAATTTTGCATTTATTATTATTATTATTATTATTTATATCAATATATGAATGGACAGTTATTGCAAAAAAGTAAAAGAATACACTTGACTTAGGTTTTTTTTTGGTATAGAATATCTTTTAACTGCATTAACGATTACAATATAGGAATATTAAGACGAAATTCCCAAACACACATAGGCACACCGATATATATATATGTACGGAAAATTTGTTATGAATTATTATTTTATATGCGGAATAGTATATTGAAAAATATTTTGTTCAAATAATTATTTTATTATTATTTGATTAAAAAGATATGATAAAAAAAAAAACAATGTTATCCCTTCACTTTTGTGCCAAACTGTAAATGAATTTTGTGTACACAGAGTTCGTCGTACAAATAAAAATTATTCTATTAAAGATTTTAATCAAATATTATTATCTAATTGATAATAATTTAATTGACCACAATTTTTTTTTTGTTTGTTTGTAAAATTGGACACATATTAAAAAAAAAAAAATTCCAATAAAAGAAACTATAAAATTTTTTCAAACTTAAATTTGGAATAGCTTCAACCAAACAGCAGATAATAAAAAAAATTTGGCGTTTAAGGAAACGAAGAATCCTGTCCGCTATTTGTATTTATATTGTGCTTAAATAAACCGTTATAGTTGCTCATGATAGATGAACAAAAAATTAAAGATGTCACCAATAGCATCATATTCACATTCCTACAGAGTAAGGAATTCTTATCACGAAAAGCGCATAATTTTGTTATTCGCAATTGTAGATTATAAATGTTTTATCGTTTTTTTACAATCCGCAACAATATATAAATATTGATATTGCTTACATTCCGTTTTGACTCGAAATTGGTAAATATCTCGACAATGTACTTAATCCCTTCTGAACCGTAACAAGTTTTTAAACTATATTTTTCCGGTAGCCGAATAGACTATGAAAAAAAAAAAATTTGAATGTGCATTTTCTAAATTTTCCGGAAAATTGACTTTTAAAAACTATCATCTTTTTGAATTACAGGCCATAGTTTTAACGAAATTTTATTATTGTATATATAATATAGAATTGCAAATTATAATCAATTTCTAATCTTTCATAGAAGAAATTTTTCAAACAGCTTCACTGAAACCTATTTGAAAACCGATCATATCTTTTGAATGGCGTGACACGATTTTAAAAATCACTTCCCCGAAAGATTGGAAATTGTTTATAATTAAAAATACAAAAAACGGAAATCCGTTAAAACTTAACATATGATAATTCATAAAAATCCATTTTCCGGAAAATTTAGTTTAATAAATATTCACCTATTTTTTTCATTATTTAGTCTACTTTTAATTTAATAAGAAAAATATGGTGATAATGTAAACTGAATGCTATATATATATATATATATAGGATTTGCCATTGGTTGTATTTAATTCGTGTGTGTATCTATAATGTTTTGGATGTGGATTACATGTTGGATACATGATGGTTTTTGGTACCGATGTTATGTAATTAACGATACTTAACCGTAATTTTAAATCAATTAATAATTTTCAGAATATTGTATTGATTTAATATAATCTGTTGTTTTTTTTAACAAATTATCAATTATAATAAATAAAAACAATAACAAAAATTGAATTAATATTACTCCTTTTGTGTATAAATATATATATAGTGTAGCATAATGTATGTAAAGAACATATATTATAACATAAAGAATTTCTGATACATATATATATATAAAAGATAACAATTTTCGCTAAAACAAAAAGTTTTATCATATAATAATAATAATAATAATCTATATATCTTTGCACACAAGAAGTTTCCTAAATAACAAAAATAAAAAGAAAAAATAATGGAAAACTTTTCACATATATAACAAATACATACATAAATATTTTCTTTTTTCAATTTATTCTATATACAATAGATATAAATTATACATTTATAATTGCATATATATATATATATATGTATCTATGTACTTCGATAACTATACATCGTATCCTGATGCATAAAAGTTTGTATTTTATACAACTAAAAAAATTTATATATTCACAAAATAATAATAATAAATAATATATATTTTTGAAAGAATATAAAATTTGATATCAAAAATATTTCGTATATGAATTATTATTAACTGAAGTAGTATAAATATTGAAAATAAAGAGAAAAAAAAAAACGGAAAGAAAAAAAAAATCATACAAAGCTCTTTTAATTATAATATTCTTTTTCTTGTTATATCTATATATATATATATATCTGTTATAATTGTATGCATGCTTCACAATTTGTATATCATATATATAACATATATACGAGTATATAAATATAATGTATCAAATACAAGATTTTTTTGAAAAATAAAAATAAAATGAAACAAGGGGTTGTTTCATCTCATCATCATACGATACGATATCACTTTGCATATACAATACATAAAATTGTGTATATGAGTATTTAGTGTATGATATATTCTCCACATCAATGTATACATTGAACAAAAAATGTATGAAAAAATTCAGCAACATTTAAGGGGGAAAGAATGGGTTGATGAGAATAATACAAAATATATATAATATAACAGCAGCTAAAAATTTGTAAATAAAATAACAAAAGAATTTTGTTTAGTTATGATTATTTTGTGATTTTTTTTTCCATAAAATGCATATAATGTATACATAAATATAATATATATATATATGTATATAACAATAATGATTGAATGAATGCAGTTTTCATATATATAAATTCATATTTTTCTGCCATAATTTTCTGTTATTATTTATATGCATTTTTTTTTTCCAACATTAAACCATTAGCTAATTGTAGTTTTTTTTTTTTTTCTATTATTATTATATTGTATATATAAATTAATTTTATTTCTATTGTACAATGATGCACCACCCACACAAACAAACACACATTATAGTTAATATGTATCGAAATAATAGTGTTCGATTAACTGAAATATATAATTGAATATATATATATATTTAAAGTATATGAGAAACGACTAAAAAAAAAAAAATAATTTAAATATTATTTACAGAATTTTTCTGTAAACAGCAGCAATCTTATAATATATAAATATATATATTAGAACAATATATAAAAAAAAAAAAGGTGGTACAATGCACCTACAAATTATTTTATTTATATTTCGATGATTGTAACATTTTATATACAGAAAAATTTGTATACGTAAAAATAATTCATTAACTACTACTACAAATATTGTAGTTTTTATTTTGTACGAATAATTGTATACACACATAAGTATTATTATATAAATTACATATTTTTTCCCACACATAACCGTACATATCATTTTCATCTTTGTACATACACACACACACACACACACACACGTTCACCTAAAAATTTCTATTATATACTATATTTTAACTATACAATACAATATATATATATATATATGTTGATGCATCGCTACATTACGTGCTAATATAAATATATCGTATATATATATTCATCTGTAAAGAAATATAGTATGCATAACAATATATCTTAAAAGTACATGTATTCTATATTATCTATATGGCATATGCATATATATATATGCTATGAATATGTACGCTCTATAATATAGTCTATCCTATATATATTGTATATATATCGATAATAAACCATCGTGAATATATAGAGTTGCAAAGAATATGAAAATAGATTATTTTTCTTATAGAATATATATATATTCCCATTCTCTTTATGTATTTTATTTTAATAATAATAATATATAATACATATGCGTATGTATATATAATATCTATATACTAATAAAGCAGCTTTATGTATTATATATTCCATTATTTTATATATTACACTGTTCCATATACCTGCTAACATATATATTTAGGTACATAGTGTGTACAACTATGTGTCGACGACGACGACGACAACGACGACGACGACGCAACGACAACAACGACGACGATGACTACGACGCATATATGCATTTCAATGCATTCATTTTTATAACTTCTCATATATATATATAGATACTATTATATTCTATGTGTATTGTTTATATATAAATGAAACCACACATACACAAAATCAGTACTGGAATTATTTATATATTAGCTATAGAAATGAAAATAAAATACTTATACATATGTATAAAAACTCTGCATATTATATGCAATGCATATACAGAATCATATGTATATGCTTTTTATTTTCTCAGTACATATGTATATGAAATATATATACTTAAATAATGTATAATATAAATATGATGAATGTTTATTATTCTCGTATATGCGGTTGATACGAATATATACTGTATATATTATAAGCTTTAGGCATAAGCACATAGAAATGCATTTGCCATATGTTCACACATGCTTTATTTTACACATATACACAATGAATATATAATTGTTATATATATTTTATTAAAAAAAAATGATGGTTTTTGAAATTGGAATTTTTTTTTCTATATATGATATATGCAAACAAAACTATATATTCATATAGATTATAAATGTATATTTCGTATAATGGCATGCTATCTCTATTATAATACCATAAATAAATATATGATGGTAAATATACCACCATACGCAGGATGTGGAAATAGTTTCCGTAGACTAAATCAATTTGAAGATCACAATTTCATCCATGATTTTGTTTCCAAAAACACACAGTAACGTACTTTCTGAACATGAACGGCACTTTCGAATGTAAATTTCGGCAATCGATCTGTATTTCACAAATGTATAACATTAATATCCAAAGTTATTTTCATGTTATTTAATTCAAGTTTAAATTTCTAGATTTCAGTAAAGGATTTTTACTTTAAATAAATTAATTTTGTTAATTATACATTATACAATTATATTTTATTATTATTCATATAAAGATAATGCTATTTTTGTATATATTAAAGTAAAACAAAGTATAAATTAATATAAAAATTATAATAACATAGACGAATTTGTATTATATAAAAAATTAATTTATTTAAAGAAAAAATCTCTTCGTGAAATTTGAAATATTAATCGGATGGTAAATAACACGAAAATGTCTGGGAATTAAGGCTAAAATTATGTATATAACTATAAGTATATATATTCTTTATATTTTTATAATTGCTTACAATTAATTATATTATATATATATATATATATTGATAAATAATGGACAATATATTATTTGAAAATCAAATGTTAATTATCTATATGCATAATATTTAAAATAACCTTGATGTATGAATGTAGCGTAAATTTTCTCTATATATATATACATATATTCATTAATTAGCTATTTAATTATAATTATTTAATTTTATATACACATATTATATGTACTTAATAATACATTGTATACATTGAAAAAATTATATATATATATATATATATATATATATATATACACCTTGCAACAAAAAATATCCACTTTGAAAAATAAATTAATATTTTTAATCCTTAATATATGTATATTTTTTAAATAAGTTTATAGACGATTTTCTTTAAAAAAATTTTAAAATTCAAAATTATGTTATTCATTTGATAGAATATGTGCATTATAATATATCAATTGATCATCATAATTAAAATATAACATGTTAAAATATCTTCAAAACTTTATACATAATTATACACGATGTCTACAAGTGGTGCCCATTCCTTCAAGGGTGTAATGGGGGACATAATTCTAAGTCGAAATTGCTAAATAACATTTTTCGAATTGGCGCTCTGTTTTCGAGATACGACCTTAAAAATTTTTTCTCGGCAATCCATCATTAAAGTACCAATAACTTCAAAAGTAAGGTAAATACAGAAAATTTATAGTAAACCGAATTTATTGAGAATTAAATTCTGAATTAAAATGTGTTATACATTTTTTTATAACTTGCTTCACTTTCAAGTTATTGAACAATATAATTGAAATATAACAATGTTTTCGAAAAAATTTCGTACTAAAATGTTTTTTTTTTAAAATCTAACAGCGCAACATATTATTTTTATATCAAAAAAGTAAAACTAAATTATTTCGCTACAATTTTGTAAAATATTTCATTTACCTATGGCTGACAGTTTAAAAGTTATAAATGTTTGAAAAAGTGGTGTAATTGTAGAAGTGAAAAAATAACGAAGTAAAATTATAGCTATTTGGAACAAAAATAGAGTAGCCGGTGGTTGCTTATGAATAAACAAAATTTAAACAATCCTACTCTTCTTTCGTTCCAAATAGCTATAATTAATTTTAGTTTGTTATTTTTTTTATTTCTACAATTACACCACTCTTTTTTGTGCCAATAGATTTAAGAAAAAAATCATTTTAATACGAAATTAATTAAGAAAACATAGTTATTTTTCAATTATATTGTTCAATAACTTGAAACTGAAGCAAGTTATAAAAAAATTTATAACACATTTTAATTCAGAATTTAATTGTCTACAAATTCAGTCTACTATAAATTTTCTGTATTTACCTTACTTTTAAAGTTATTGGTACTTTAATGATGGAATGCCGAGAAAACTTCGTGTGGCCGTATCTCGAAAACAGAGCGCCAAATCGAAAAATTTGATTTAGTAATTTCGACTTAGAATTATGTACCCCATCAGGCTCTTGAAGGAATGCGCACCGCTCATAGAAACCATATACATATAACCCAGTAACACAGTCGTTATTTAATATATAATTTTAATATCATATATATTGTACTACTGTTAATATATCTAAAAAAATCTATATAGTGATACACATTCATAATTTATTAATTTATTATTTTCTATATATTATATTTTACCTCTTATTCAAACATAATTATCGCATACATCAATTTAAGATATTATTACTGTATATATATATAATATATGATTATATAGAAATATATATTGTACCATATATAGATAATAAAAAAACATATTTAATTTATTTATATAATAAAAATATATATTATTTCGATTACAATAAATAAATAAATAAATAAATAAATAAATATACATATAAAATACTACTATTAGAAAAAAACAGCCCGAATATAAAATAATAATAAATAATAAATAAAAAAAAACGAAAATGGAAATCAATTGTATAGAGAGAAAAAAAAAATTATTTTAAATTTTATAATAAATCAAAATACGCAAATATTTATATACATAAATTAATAGTGAATGTTTTTTATTAAATTATTAATGTACGTATATATTATTAAAATCATTAATAATAACATTTTAAAAATGATTGTATAGCGAGCGAATATATGGTATTATGGTATCACAAATTCGCGATACCACCCAACAACAACCAACCGCGCACACAATCAATTTTACCGCATACTATCGCCCAGCTATAATGTATTGTAAAAAAAGGTGTATATGAAGAAATTAAAAAAAAACTATACACAAGACATTAATAATTTTCTAATTGAGCTATGCATATTTTAAAAACATAAACTTAAAAAAAAAAAAAAAAAAAATTAATAAATAAATAAAATTAAATTAAATTAAGTGTCTTATGCAATCAACACATATAAATAATAATACATATATTTACATATATATATAAAATATATATAAATTCACTGTAAAAATACATATATGCAAAATATACCTAAAGAAAAAAAAAATTATATTTATTAACACAATGTGTAAATTCATAAAAAAAAAATTTTTAAAAACGTGAAAGTCAACATCTCAACATTTATATATCCATATGTTATTCATTAAAAACGTGTGTTTTTATATGTTGTATACAATGCGTTTTCTTATTTTATAAATATTATATAGTTTATCTTTATTTATATATAAAAATGTTATAATTTATACACAGTAAAAATAAATATATTTAACTCCAACAATTAACTAATTCAATAATTAATTATAATAATATTTTATATACGTACACAACACGCATAGAAAACAAAACAAATAAATACAATATTTACAAGTACCTTTTTAAAAATTAAAACTGCTGTGATATAATTAATATAATAATCAATTTAATTATTACAAATTTGTTATTAAATTAATAAATATAAAAAAAAAAAAGTATGTGAAATTTATGAAATTGTTAAAAAAATTAATTGTAAATATACAAAACGAAAAAAAAAATAAAAAATAAATAAGAAAAGAAAAATATTGTTATCAACAAAATAATTATTTTTTTTTAATGTTAATGTTAATGAACTAATAATAATAAACAAATAAATGTGAATATGACTAAATTTAAAAATTTATTATCATAAATAATGTTTTATTATTTAAAATTTATATAAAATATATATATATTTACGCGGCAATTATCTTTACGTTTTGAATCACCATTATCATATATTTATGTATATGTGTGTGTGTGTGTGTGTTAAAAATGGATTAATGATCATTATCAGTTAAATAATAATGTATTTTAACAATTATTTTTATTGTTTTAAAAATAAATAAAAGAAAAAAGTAAATATAAATATAGCAATAATTATAGCAATATTATAATAATTAACATCATTTTGGATTTGGTGTTAGTGAGAAAAGGATGAAAAAAATTTCAGTGGCGAAGTGTTTTTTCAATAAAAAATTAAAAATATAACATAATTATTTTTTGGAAATTTAAATAATACGCAGCTTCAACCACACACGTAAAGCAAAAAAAAAAACAAAATATTTCGTATAAATATAACAACAGCAAATATGTATATGATTTCGACAATTAGTGAGTGGATAAAACCACCTTTTTTATCATAATTATAATACAGTGAATATAAATTTGGTGAACTGTGCATAATAGAAAGGAGGCAAAATAACAACAAATAATAAAAAAAATGATTAATTTTTAATTATTTTATTTACACTAATTTAAAAATATTTTGTGTTAAATTAATTGAATTTGTTTATCATATTCATATATATACAATTGTTAAATCTATATATATATATATATTTTTAAGAAGAAATTTTCAATGTATACTGCAAGAATGTTTGATATGTGGAGCAGTACTGTTAACTCCAAACTAGAACCGCATACACCTGTACAAACTAATGTTCAAGCAAATGGTGTACAAACACAATCCAGTGGCTCTATAAAAGGTAAATCATTTTATTGTATTTAATTATACATATAAAAACTATAATTTCACTCACACGGCGAACTATTTCGACTATTTTTTAAAATATTTTTGGTTACACACTGAAATTTGTTGAAAAAGTAAACCCTAGAAAGTTTTAAAAATATAATAATCAAACAATTATAGATTAAATTTTAAACCTAAGAAGTTTAGAAATATTGTTGTCGAACCGAGAAAAGTTCGGTTTTTTTTAAACTTTGAAGGTTTTCAAATACCGCAAAATATAAACTCAAGTTTTACATATACAAGTGCAATGTGCCTTATTTTATCAATACATAATAATAAAAACATTTTGATTTTAAAATATATAACACAATTTGAAAAACGTAATTTTATAATATTTTCTATTTATCAAAGATGTTTTAATCTTCGATAGTTTAAAATACAATTTTAATTCTAAAATAATAATATTATTACTTAAATATAATAATAATACCAAAATAGTTTACAATATTCTACAAATATGAATTTGGTTTGAATATTAATCTCAAATGGTTTAAAAATCGACGTAATCTTCGTTGTGTTTATTATTTAATATTAATTATAAAAGCGTGAGTAACCTAATTTTGGTTTATGGATTTAGTCCAAAAATTTTCAACCGTGCATATATAATAAAATTTCAACTTAATGCGAAATCAAAAAGACTTTATATATAGAATTTTTTTTATATAAATTATTCTTTGCATATTTTAAAAAGTTATCTCTTTTATAAAAATTGCTATAATATTTTAGATAATAATTTATAAAGATAGAAAATAATATAAAAATAGATTTTTTTACAAAAATTAACAGAATTTATAAATTGGTTTTTAATCTTAATGGCAATCAAAAGTACATTTGCCGAATACAATTAATAGTAAAGCTGGAAAATTTTTAAATTCCATGCGAGAAACATTGAAACCTTATTTTGAATTATACATTTAATACATTTAAATCGTTAAAACTTATACATTTCTATAACAATATATTACCAAACAAATTTCTATATGAAATCTCATATTGAATCAGAATTCATTATTCAATAAGTCGATAATAATACCGTGGCAGTAGACTTTATACTTATACTTATATTATAAAACTTCTACAATATATAGACGTACTACAAACAGAATTAAATACATATAAAGAGAGATATGTTGTAGGAGAATGAAAGAACGGGTCGTAGAATTTAGTTAAATAAAATTTAGGAATTTTTGTCGTTACCACAATTGAAGATGGATCAAATAAAATAAAATTGAAAAGCAAAATAAGAATAAAATTAATTAGAAAAATAACGGGTACATAAATTTATTAAGAATTTGTGAATTTAAAGTAAAGCTTGAAAATATAACAATAAAATATGTATTAGTAAAAAATTAAATAAATAGGGAAATTTATAATAATTGTATTTTTTTTTAATTATTTAAAAGTAAATTAAGTTGAGCTAATATTAAAATAAAATATAAAAATGTGACAGCAATCTTAGAATTAAAAAGGTAGTCGTTACAATTGGTATATCCTGATCGTAGGATAACCAAAATCTATCGAATCATGTTTACTTAAATAATATAGAAGTGAAATTTTTAATCATATATACATATTTAACGATTAAAATTCGAATCAAACCGGTAGTGACGTGTGACAAAGCTGCAATTGAGCGATCAAATAAATTTTAGATTTGATTAGAGTATATTTTCTAAACAATATTAATTTATAAATATATATAGAATTTGCACATCTTACAAACTAAATAGATTTACAGGAATATTATTTACAATTTGTAATATTTTTATGTGATACATTGACTATAAATAAAGATAACCCGTAATAATATTTTATGATTATACCAATAGAGTATAATAAATTATAAAATAAATTTTATAATATATATTGTGCAAAGATATTTGAATAACTCTGGGAGCATATATGTCATCTACAATATTATGTATATGTTAACAGTATATAAATAATTTGGGTATTATATTAAAAACCTATATATTTTTTATTTTAAATTTGTGTTAAAAACGGAACTTTATAAATAAAAACAAATAACCAAACTTTATGAACATTAATGCATTGTTAATATTATACACAATGTATGGTATTTTAGTTTCATAGAAACAACTATTTTATTTTACATTTGCACGTATATACACATTCAATATATGTGAATATATTATGTAAATATATAGCATAAATGTTGATTGGATAAAGATCTCTATAGAATCATTAATTATATTAATATTCATTTATTTATTTATATACAATATATAAAGTAATATAAAAAAAATTAAAAAAATTTAATAAATTATGAAATTTAAATATGATTAATTAATATGCAAATGAAAAATGTAACCGTTTATTTATATGTGAATAACAAATGCCTATGGAGTGCAGTTATCTTAATGTTATATGCACAGATATACATAATCTTATTTTCATATATATAATCTTATATTTACGAAGTTAATTATATACAAACATCATATTAATCTCTTATATATATACCAAATAGTAAAACTACAATATATACAGAAAATTATATACAAATCACATTTATGCATTACGTTTTTCTTTTTTCGATATTCATAATTTTTTGCATTTTAATATAATATAATTTTTTTTTAATGTGAATTTTATATAAATTAGAAGAGATCAAAGTTATATTATAGTACAGGTATTTAAATTACCTATGGTTTATTAAAGCTGTATTTTTTTTTCTGTTGCAAAGCCTATATCAATAGCACTAATATTAACAACGTTATTTATATTTTTCTCTCTCTTTCTCCATTCATAGTATAATATATATAATAATATTATTTTTTTCGTATGGTAATTAATTTTTTAACTAAATACTTGCAGAGATAAAAAAAAAATATAATATTTACGATATATATTAATGTTTCGCAATATAACAAGTTGAATATGTTGCGGCGGTGTTAAACTATAAACATATACACATTAATATTTATGGTTATATATATATCTCACCATTAATATGTATATACTGTCCACTACATAAACATACAAGGTTATAATAAGTTTTTTTGGAATTTGTATAATCTTCAAATTAATGCAATTTTGGAATTTTTTATTTCATATAGAAAATCTTTCAAATGACCGTAATTTTTGGTATGAAATTGTAAAATTTATTTGTATTAATAATTTTGTATTATAATTTGTGATACTGGTGTAACTTTTGAAATCTATTACACTATACCACCACAATAATTTAAAAATATTGTTATAATACTGATCAACATAGATCATAAGCGAATAACGCATAGCAAAGCGTTACAGCTTATATGAAAATATCAACTAATTTCGAACTTATTATTCAATCTATGTGTTCCATTGCTGGTCATTGGTATATATCACCATATATAATATTAAATAGAAATCATATAAATCATAAAACTATTACAAAATTTCTGAACTACAACGTATCGTTAAAATAGTCACTTTTAACTATAGTATATATATTTGTAATCCAAAAAGTTCGAAACACAACTATTTAGATATAAAATCATTATTTTTATTTTTAAATTAAGCTATTGAATTGGATTTATATTGCAAACGCGTGCATATATAATAATTTGAATTTTTAAGTAAATAGTAGATCTCATATACGTGTATATACCGCAGTTATAATATATATATATGTAAAAGTATGTGATATATATATACTATATACTATATGCTACAGTATATATACTAAGTAATAATAATATTACATATTATTATGTTAAATATATAATATATATTATAATAATAATAATAACAACACTATACAAGTATAGAAACGTATTTACATGAACGTGTGTGCGATTAAAATAGTTCTATTGTTTGGCAACGATACAAATTTCCTATTAACTTATGCGATGTGCAATATTACATCGTTTTTTAATACAATAGATTTTATAAATACTTTTTCTATTTTAATTTTTTTATAATATTTTAAATTTTAGATTACAGTAAACTACATGCATGGAATAGTTTAAATTTATTATAATATTTTATTTTTATGACATTATATTTATTAAAAAAATTTTCGTGTACAATTAAAAATTAGGATTTTCACAAAAATATATTATAATATTTTCACACATAGTTCATTAGTATTTGAGCGCATCTATTGAAAATTTTGTAAACACATAAAAATGTAATAAAACATTTGTAAGATATTATTATTAACTTTATTTAGATATCTATGTTTTATGTTATATTTAGATTGTGATGAAACAAACTTTATTTATACTATATCATTGTTAAGTTATTAATTACACTTATTACAATTATTATTTTAAGCTGTTATTTATACATTTCGTTTAACTTTTCATAAACTTTATCAATATAAATTACATATTTTTAGAATCTATAAGAATAGAGAGCAATTTATCTGGTAATCCTTCCTATATAGACTATATATAATTATAATCACCTATTGAAATATTTTTTAATTTAAATCTATAACCAAAATACTAAAACCCATTTATTTAGGTATAATAATGAAAAAGATCACATCGCAGAACGACGGTTTATAGTATATTAAACATTTTCTAAATTATACTAAATTATTATAATTTTGAATTAAAATTCATCGTATCATCAACACTTATAGTTTTAACATTCAATACAATCGATATAGAGACTTCTAATTAGATATCTTTAATATATCATAAAATCAGATAAAATAAAAGTAATAAAATATTGATTTTATTTTATAATTGAAATATTATTTATTCAATAAAATATTTTATTTGTTATAGAAATTATGGGATACGAACTAAATGTCATCGTTTTTCAAAATACATGTCTTATAACTAATATTTACTATAGTATTATTATTTATATGTAGTTTATTAATATGGCAATACATTTATATAAAAAAATGTGTATTCAATATATGTGCACAATTAGATTATAATTCAATGATCTATACAACAACAACAAACAATTAATCAATTTGTAGCGATCATTAAAATATAAATTGATATTGCTGCAAGACAATGCTAATCAACAACATGTTCCTATCGAATTATCAAGGATATATATATATATATATATTCCTTCAGGTTACCATTTGTTACGGTTGAGGTAACGCGGTTTTGAAGAGTAACATCTCAATTTTATTGAAAAATAGTTTCATAACTGGATCGTTTTAAACCAAACTTTTCTATACATTTGTTACCCGGTTTCCATGTAAAACGATAACTTTTAATTCCCATACCATAAAGTCGAATATCGATTATTTTGTCGTTGATAACAAAATCGATTATATTGTAATAATGAGAATATTGAATAACACAAATTTTAAAATTTATCTAATATTTTGTATGCACAGAGTAAGATGTATAGATATGAAATAAAAATGTTATAAAATTCTTTGCTATTATAATATTATTATATTTATTTATTATAAATATTATTTTATTTATATGATAAAATATTTTACAAAAAGATATAATTTTTATACAATAGTTGATAATATAGTGTTTGTTTAAAAGAATTCAGTATTTTTTAAAATACTTGTATATGCAATTAAGAAAATAATCAGACTGTATTTCAGTAATTACACATGATGTCGTGTAAGTGTTTGTGGTTGTCTGGTACAACACATTGACTTAACATAGTCACCTATTTAAAAAAGTCTCGTGGTGTTAAGTCTAATGATCTTCGAGATCAATTGACTGATCTTCATCTCGAAATAATGGATACACCAAACTTTTTCTTCAGCAAATCGATTGTATCATTAGCTGTATATTACCATCTTGTGGAAACCACATGTCATTTACATCGATATCATCAATTGACCAATGGCAATAAAAATTCATTGAACATTTCTCTGTAACGAATTTTTGAAGAAAAATTATCCCGACCATAAACCACACCAAAAACAATCAATTATTCTATAGATATGCATTGCGAATTGTTGAATTTGTTGTGGATTGTTTACAACCCAAATTTCACGATTTCCCTTGTTAGCAAAGGCAATCAACACTGTACAGATAATTGTTTTGACAAAATGGGAATTAATTTCAAGTTGTTAAATTTTAATTAAATTGGATGATAGATTTTTAATAGTTCAATATAAAATATCGAACGTTCTTATTGAAAACAAACTTTAATTATTTAAATTAATTAAAATTATGTAAGTTTAAAATAAGTTTACCTAATATAATTGGTATTTTCGAGTACTTTTTTTTAACTTTATGGTATATTTGATATTAAATTAATAATGCATTCCGCAGTATCGCCTGAATTAATAATATAAAATTTTAAAATAATATTATATATTTTCTTTCTTTATAAGACCATAAATATGTAAATTTGAAAGAAAAAATATCTATTTTATACAAATCCATTCAGACGTAAGTAATAAAAAGAAAGGAATCAATTGAAAAGATATTTATCAAATTTTTTTATAACCAACAAAACATAATTATTATAATAATTTTTATATTTACTTATGAAATCTTTCAAATAATAAATTACACTTAAATACTTTTTTGTATGAACGATCAATTGATCATGTGTGTGTATAACGTTTTGTACTTATGTATTATTGATTGATTTTTTTTTCTCTCTTGTTATAATATTTTAAAAGTAGTTAAAAGTTAATTTATATTATTTTTAGCAATATTAAAAATAAACATTTTAGTTATTACATATAGGTACAGACAAAAAAGCATCTTCTTCAATTGTTAAATATATATAATGTTAAACTATAGTTAGTATCCAAATCTATATGCCCATATGTGATCATAATAATTTATAACTATTTACTTTTTTTCTTTTAATTAGTGAAAGGCTTCTTCAAATTTATAATTAATTGATTTTTATTTTAAGAAAATTATTAATATTTATTATATTAAAGAAAAAAAAAAAAACATATATAAAAATTTATTGTTCATACAAATTCGGCTGTACCTTCTCATTCCACCCGGGACGCAAATAATATGCAAACATTTCCAGCCGGTTTTCTTTTTCTTTTTAGCATATAATTATTTTTAATAATTAAAATCCTTATTATTTTTTATACATTTATTTTCTTTTACAATATATTATTTATTTATTTATTCTTTTATTTTTTTTTTTAATAATATTTAGGAAATTATTTCGTAACATTTAGTGAAATTAAACCTTTCTCTTTTAAATTTATAGTTGTTGTTTTGGATTTTTATATATTTTTTTTTCCGTAATATTATACGAGAGATTTTACCACACCAACACACCACCTAACACGCACATATGTGATTTTTTTTAATATATTTTGTATACACGTACATAAAATATGATACGTTTATATATGAATTTTGATTTAATTAAATAATATAATACAAATAATTTTAACCCTCTATTGCCGAAAATTATAAATTTTCTTTGTAACAAAAAATAATATACAATGGGTAGATTGAATTTTTGCAATCAAATTGTAGAATTTTAAGATCCATTTATATACAGTTTCTATATCGTAAGGTGACCCCGAACAGTTGGTGCTAAAATAAACAGGCAATGAGTTAAATAATTAAACTATTGCTACATTGATTATTGAAAAATATACAAAAAAATATTTTATTGTTTATGAATAAAAAAGCAAAAGTTCAGTGCAACATAAATATATATTTTAAAATAATATTCCGATTTTGATTTGAAGTTGTGTGCAATTAAAAGCATATCGCTTTGAAAGAGTGTAAAATTTACGTTGTTCCATCTGTGAAATGATCCAGTATCGGTACATATATATTAAAATTGATTATTCATTGATTATAAAAAATTTAATCGATTTTAAACACATTTATTATATGCCATTAGAAATATAACCGCCGATCGTTAAAATAAAAAACATGTGTTTATCGATTTGGTCGATGTGTAGAACATGTTTTTTTATGATTGATTTGTACTGTCGCCTATACAAACGGTGCCGGGCATTTAGATAAAAATTTTGAATACTACAGGGTTAATAATAACTGCAGTGTGCAAACGAAATAATGATACATCAATTTTTATAATACAATAGATAAATAAATGTTTCTTCATTAATAAAATATAGTATCATTAATTTTTTTCCTATCACAATTTTTGCTATAGCAATATATAATATACAATATATTTGTAATAAATAAAATGCATTAAAAGAATTAATGTTAAATTTAATTTATCTATTATAGACATGAAATTAAATTAATTATCCATCCGGAAATGTAATACGCGCGTGTACATAAACTATATGTTTATAACCCCATTATTTACTATTACCATATACTAATTAGTAATTAAATCTAATTTATAATTGTTTTAAAAACTATATTTTTTTTTTCAAAATGTTTTCTTTAATTTTTGACCTATTTTTCCATTTATTTGAATTAATTTAAAATTTTAAATTATGTAGATAACACTCTAACACTATATAACATATAATAACATATATGTAATGTTAAACATATATGGTATAATTTAAGACTTCTTCAAAATTTTTCTTCCCAAAAAATATTTTTAGGAAATTAGAAATTGAATTTTTCAAAGAATGTACGTGTGTTAGACTTACTAAAGAGTTTTTGAATTTGACAATATGGTATGGTATAGTCTGATTTCATTTCGTGAATTTTATCATCTTCTAGCAATGTGCCCATATAGTTTTATAGCATGAATATCTAACATTGCAATTGAATTTAATTTTACCATTTTCTACAAATTTTTAGATTAAATTATAAATTTAAATAAGTACAGTGTAATTTGTGTAAAAAAATTTTTATGATATTTACGAATTATTGAAGTTTATATAAAAATTCTATGATTAAATTGAAGTTTATATTTAAACCAGAAATTAAATAACTTATATAATACAAATATTAAATAATATGGATCACCCTTTTGCTTATAAATAACTACATTTGATAAAACCATATGTAAATGCGACATAAAATATATATTACATAAATATACGCACATAAAATTATATCTATACTTTATAACATCGCATTATGCGATGCCCATATTATATAATAATTGCTGAAATTAATTGAAGAATGCAATTTTAAAATCAAGATTGAATGAATATGGTTTATTTCTTATTACATAATTTTCTTTTTAATGTATACTCGCATTCTAATATTTATTTATTATTATTTCTGATTTAAATACATATACATTTAACATATACATGAAATATGAAATAAAAATAAACATTTAATAAAAATAATTAATAAAACTGATATATTCCAAAGTTAATGTAATAAAAATAATAAAAAAATTAAAAGTAGGTTATAGAGAATTTTTTAAAAACGATATTAACCGGACAAAGCTTTTTCTATTTATTCTGATATGTGAATGATAAATATTTATCAAATTCTTCAAATCGAATATTAATAATAACAGCATTATATTTTATATAAATTAATAAACATGCATAAATGATATATATATGGCACAAATACTTTAACATATACTAATTGTTTTTCAGTATATATATATATATCTCATCTCTTTAACTATAATATTTATGTGTAATCAATATTGAATAGCAACTTATTTTTAATTTTTATGTACACTATAACCGGTCAGATCCAAAATTGTGGAAAATGTGTGCCACATGAATTGAATGAATGGCGGATGGAGAATCGAAAAAACACTTGTAAAATTTTGGTTAACAGACACAAAAAGAAAATCATCATTTGCATCGAATTGTTACTGGCGATGAAAAATGAATTTATTTTAAGAATTCTAAACGGAAAAATCATGGGTTAATCGAGGACAACCATTAACATCGACTGCTGTAAAACCAAATCGTTTCGGCAAGAAGACAATGCTGTCGAGCTCCTAAAACCTGGCGAAACGTTAATGCTGATCTCTACCGGCACCAAATTATCAATTTAAAATGTGTAGAAAACAATGGCCATTATTTTGAATAAAATGATTTTTACTTTTCCATTTAAAATTAGTGTTTAATTTTCACAAAAAAAAACGATCACTTGATACCGGTACAGTTGGTAAATATAAAACGATCTTATCAACCACTATTTCAGATGAAAATTTGATAGTTGACAGTATAGGAAATTGATTGACTTAAGGATTATGATTTGTGCAGTAAAATCTGACAAATAGCTTTTAAATCTATAAAAAAGCACAGTTAGATTTTGTAAAATCATGTGATGACAAACCGAAACGAAAAAATACACTATTTTAAATAAAAAATTATATATGAAATTATTAATTACGTTTTTCGATGATATAATATTTATTGATTGAGTATTTACGTTTTTTTTTTTTTTTTTTGAATAATTTAATTTCATATATATTAAAACAATTTAATTAATATTAATAATGAATATATAATTATATTCTTAAATATAAAAATGCAATTATATAATAAAATCAATATAAGATTTATTACATACAAATATTTAATATAATAATTAAAATCAACCTGTTTGTTGAACTGAATATTATATTACGTGCCTGCCTGCCTGCCTGCCTGCCTATATTTATATTGCATTTATATGTATATAATTATGGATGTAATTTACCTCTTTTTTTTTTATACTTGTGTACCTGTTTCCATATTCATTAGATTTATTTATTTATTATTATTATTATTATTTTCTTTTTATTTTTCAATTAAAAACAAAATAAAAAAATATATATAAACTTATAATAATAATAATAATAATAATAATAATAATACAATAATAGTAAAATATATTAAAAACAAAATACATAGATTTTTTATGTAAATTTTTGGTGTGTATAAAACTTTTTTCTTTTTTTATTTTTTGTTCCGTTTAAAAAAAAAAGAGAGATACAGTTAGGTAATAACTGTACAAAAATATGTATTAATTCAATGTAAATGATGTGGTATAACTTGGTTGTGTCTTCTTGTACGCGATGAGGTGATGGTAATTTGCTTCTTTTTTTTTTTGTTTTATTTTTTCTTTTTTCGTTGAAGAGAAGCAACCGAAGAAGAAGACCATTATATTATTATATACAATACACAATATATAATATACTACCGTAACATTATAATATATGGTATATACCATACACACACAAGGTACATAAGAATAAGAAAACTGTAAATAAATTCCAAGTCACACAAAGTTAGTTTTTTATATTCACCTTCTCGTTCAACAGCAAAAAAAAAAAAAAAAAAATTCTACTTTCTCTTTTAAAAAACCGATATCTTTTTTACTATTTTTTATTTTTAATAATTTATTTATACGTACGTTTTGTTTCTTCATATATAAAAATAGTTATATGTTTATGTAAAAATTGTATTACTGTATATTATTTTAGCTAGACGATGACGATGATGACGACGACGACCACGACCACGACCACGACGATGATGATGAGAATAACACACAAAACATTTCTGTAAAAACATTTTTTTTTTTAAGCAGGTTTCATAACAATTGTATATGTGTTTTTTAAGTAGTTTTTTTGTATTTGTTTTTTTTTTTTTTTTTTTGTTAATACTTTATTATTGACAAGTCAAGTATTATAATTGGATAAATTTTACATCATATGGTAATAAGTAAATGATTGTGTTGAATATGAGAACTGAACTGAATCCAAAATTTAGAGATTATTCATAAAACAGCTATTGTGGATTGGAATAAGAATTGGAGATGGACAGCAGTTCATATCATCAGAATTCTTTTAAAAGTATTATATAGTTAAGTTGTTATACTTTATGTGGATTATATATTCGGAATATATAACATGACATTCATTATGTAGAAGTTCGCAGATTATTTCCTTGAGCACTATATTATATAATTTGTTCTGTAATCACCTTATAATTATTTACATACAACTATTTTCAGTTTGATAATTCTTTCAAATCAATTTGCAAAATTGCACGTAAACATTACGTTGTGTTTCACGTCACCGAATTGGTTTCAGTTATTGTAAAAACAAAATTTCAGTATCGTTTAATAACAACAATTTAACATTTGTTGAAATTCCTGGAAAATTCTTGAGAAAAAAGATTTTAAATATATATATTATTTTTTTTTTAAGTCATATATTGTTCCAAGTGTAACTTTATGTCATCTAATAAACCTTTCATTGCAGCCAAGTTGGTAAATTAATCCGCATGGGAGTATATACAAATTTACCAATTGTGTACTGTACTGTACTGCAATTAACGAAAGTTAGATGTTTTCATAATTCTATTATTTTTATATACTGGGTGATTAGCCTATAATTATATGTGTGCAGACATTGTTCATCTTTGAATAGCGTCCAACACCATATTTTCAAATATATTCGTTTTTCTTTTTATTCGATAAACGAACAAATATGAGCCAGCAGAAAAATTTCAATACTAAAATAAAAACCGAAAAATTTCCTATGAAAAATAGCGGAATTGAACCCGCTTGTATTTCATGCGATTAATAAAATATATTTTATAACTGAGTGTTTTTAAATATATAAGGATTCTTAAGTTTCGAAAAATTGAATAAAAATTGGAGAAAATGTAAACCAATCGCAATTATTTATAGATTTTACACTATTATTGATTATAATCAATATCCCATCTAGCGAATTAAATAAGATGTAGCTACTACAAAGAAATGCAAAAAAAACACAACACATTTGCATTTAACAGTCAAAGACAACAACAATTCCTACTAAACTCTAATTTTTCACATTTTGGTTTTGTAATTTTGTATATATTTGAACAAATTTTATTGTTAACATTTTAAAAAATCTAATAATAAATATATTAATTATTTATATAAAATTTTTATCCATCACCGAAACCACCCACCCACCACCCATCTCGCATATATTATTATTTTCACAATTAAAATATCGTCTATATACATATATATTTTTTTCATCATTATATTCATAATAATTTTAAGGAATAAATTAGAATTATCCATGTATAAAATAAACTCATACATTTAATAATAAAGTTTATTAACATTATTCGATTTCTGTTTTTTCCATTTCCAATTTCCATAAGAAAAAATGATAACAGAATAAAAAATAATCAATAATAATTGAATTCATATATACAAAATATAAATATAATATACAAAATTATAAAATAACTAAATTCTGAAGAAAATAATAATAATAATAATAGCCGCCCGGCCAGCCATCACCATGCAATATACAGTTCCCACGCTATATATTTTATGTATATATATATACTATTTATATATATATTTATTGTATATAAATCATATATATATACCAAATTATATATTCTCATGTATATGTACATTTAATTGACTGTTATTTATTAAATAACAATAATTTATTGCGTAAATTCCACAAAAGAAAAATGTACCTTTAATTTTATTTGTAACATGGAATGGTATTAGGAAAAATATAAATGTTAATTGTTAATTGTATATAATAAATACATAAATATATAATCATCATTATCATAAACGAGTATGTATGTGTGTGTATGTGTGTGTGTATGAATAATTTTCTTTTATTTATGTGTGTGTTTATATGTATGTAATTATTATTATTATTTTTCATTTCCAACTGTACTTTAAATATATGATATGAAAATGTTCAATATTTAAAATCATGTGTTTTCCTTTCGATTTTATTTTATTTTATTAATAAATAATTAAAAAATGAAGAAAAACATTATTTAAAATGCGACCTAGAGACTGCGCGCGCTCGTTATTCATATATTAATATTGTATTATATAATAATATATTGTATATTATCATCTTATATTAAAATATATATAAAGTTAACAATTTATTATGATATATATTATCCCAAAGAAAAAATAAAATCGCTATTGTTGATGTCATAAAAACCAAAAACAAAAAACACTATACGAATTATGAATTATATCAATATATTTGTATATTTAATTGTAAATGTATAATGTATGCATAAATTCTTCTATTATAAAGTGTATAACATAAAATTATAATACAATAGGATTAAGTAATAATATACAATGTATAGAAAAAAAAAAACTTATATACCCATAAAAGTATAAGATTCATAAAATTATAAAATATCCATCTACTATTTTATTGTAGAGAACTAAAAATTTACCGGTGCGTTTCTATTGTAATTATACTACTTAGTTTTATATTTTATAATATTCAAAATAATATTAATAATAAATATTATTATTATTATTATTATTATTATTATTACTATTTTTTTTTTCTCTTTACAAAAATGCATGTGCAATGTGCATTCAATTCAATTTGCACTCGAAAGCGAATTACCTCACCAACACACACCACAATCAGCTATCTCGTCCTTGGCTGGTCTATTCAACTTTGTCCTATTTATTTGTTGTGTTTATGTATAGTATGTATATAAATAGTAGTATATAATAATAGTATATACATATATGAATGTAACTCTATAGGTATATTTGTTCATACGTTATATATTTTAAAAATGTATATGTGTGTGTCGTGTATTTATTATATGTATATTATATACATATGTTTTCGAAAAAATATATTATTATTATTATTATAATTTTATTTTTTATAATATTATTATAATTAATTTATTATTTATTATTTATTATTATTATTATTATTATTATTATTATTATTATTTATATACACACTAGAATACTAGAAGTATTTGTTTGTACCTATAGTGTAATATATATTATAATATATTATTTGAATATACGAGTACATACATGTAATTTATAAAAAAAAATAATAGTAAAACTTAATAACATGAATAGTATACAGTATATAATTTATAGAGGTTTGTACAATAATAGAAATAGAGAGAGGCACAGTATACATATGATGACTATACACAAAATGCAAAATTTTACTATTATTATAATAATATTAGTAAGAGTATGTTCTCATATGAAATACTTTGTCATATGCGTTAAAAAAAAAACAACAAGAATTGAAAACTATATGTTAATGTGTGTCTACTAAAGCAAAAAAAAAGTTTAAGTAGTAAATGCATATGTGATGGTATATATACATAATACACATCATATATATAAAACAGCTAATAATTATTATAAATAAATAAATAAATATATATATGTAAAATAAATTATTGTTAGTTAGTTTTCCATTATTATGAAAAAAATTAAATTCAAATTTAAACAAATTTTTTCACGTTTTAATAATTATTTATATTTCTGTTAACTACTGTTGTTTCAATTAAAAATTATTAAACAATTGTAAATTATATGGGATTTATGATAGTACACACATATATATATAGCAATAATATTAATATATATTTTGTATACTCTGTTTTATAATATGAAAATTTCGTTAATTTTATAATAATTAACAATGACATGGTAATTAATTAAATGTGTATGCAATGCACGTATATATATGAAATTAATATACGTGTCTGAAAATTACCATAACATTTAATAATCGATATTTTTCTGTCATAAAGCCGCTTATAAAATTTTAATAATACAATATATAGAATTAGCCGAAGACCGAATTTTAATTAACATTAGCCATTTATTTATAATAATTCTCATCGAATCGTATATTTATTATAAGACACCATGCTTGTGTGATTCATACAATTTTATAAAACTTAAAATCAATAAAAATAATTAACAATTTTTATATGCCCTAGTAACACTGTCCTTAGTTTTATCGTAAAATATTCGCATCATATTTAATAGTTCGTAGTTTCAATCCGAGGAAATATCAATGGATTTGTTACGGATGTTCGCTGGAATTTTATATGATAAGTGTAATCCTGTCCAGAAATTTTTTGTCCTTGGATTATTCGTATATTTTCGCTGATTTGATAACATTCCACAGAATATCCATAGAATTTATATTCAAATTTTTTGTGAGCAGATCCACGGATTTTGACAAAAATACGTCATGCGACAAGTGTGCTCGTACAAACATTTTGTTATGACAGGTTGTAACTCGTTGAAACAACATTTAATGTAATAAAGAAATAAAAGTAATTTAATTGTAAAATTAAAATAATAAATTCATAGTATAATTTTGTAGAAATTTAGCAGATAAAACGCTTCTCATAGACCTAGAAATAGCGAAATATACAAAATTGAATCCAAGACAGAGAATAATTGATGCAATAAATTATGGATACAACAGCGCGGATATACATAGTGGAAAATCTATGGACATTCTTTGGATCAATTCCAATTGATCTTTTCCATGGAAAATATGTGGATTTTTTGCACGGAAATTTTCCTCATTTTTCAAAGTACTGACAAAATGTTGCTAGGGTTGTGGCAATATAATCATTTTCAAAAAAAAAAATAATTATACACAAAATATAATTTCTATGATTAAAATATATTTTGTTACCTAATTTATTCATTATTTACATATATCCAATATCTTAACAACTAATAATAAATGTTAAAACTATTATTTTAATTGACAATCAACAGCTCAGTATATTATCGACTATCACAATTAAACAAAAAAAAAAAAATAAAAATTATAATTAAATAAAAAACGATACATGATCACTATTTTGTTAATCATAATTCGGCAACAGAACTCATTTGTACAACAATGGATAATATAATATAATCGTACAAAAATATTTACGTCGCGGTTTGAACATTCGTGATCGATACCCAATTCTAAGGTGTTCAAACCGTGCATAAGAAATGCATGATTGCGGATGTTAACATTCGTAATCGATACTCAATTCTAAGGTGCTAAAATCGTACCGAGGAAATGCAATATAATAAATGAATTCGTAATACTTTCATTGGTATATTAAAAATTTCAGCCGCTCATGTTGGCAAAATGGAACGAGTCGTCACTGCGTATATGTATAAAATAAAAATCCGAAAAGATACTCGTCGCATATAATTATAAATAGGTGTTGATATAATTGATCGAATATAATCAGTATTATCAGTTAAAACAAAAAGTAAATAAATGAAGTTATTTTTGTTATATATACCATAAATATTTGCTTTGCATATGGAATTATATATATACAACCAATAAATTATACCAATCCATTGTATATAACATATACATATAATACTAAATATACCAATATAAAATGATAAGTAAATATAAACACATTGTTTACAAATAATTAACTACTTTTATAATAATTTTTTAGGGCTATATAGTATATTACAATAATATGCTCAAGGATTTATATATTATAATAATAATAAATAATTGCATATTAATAATAAATATTGATATTTATTCAAAAATCTATGTATATGCAAAGTACTTCTTAAAAATACTATAGATAAGTTTAGTTTAATTTTTCATAGGTACATAAAAATTTATTAAAAGTTAAATTATGCATAAAATAGTGTAAATATTATATAAATTTTAAAATGAACTAAAGGAATGGTGGCGTACGGCGATTGATAAATATTATATATATAGTAAAATATTTATTCATAGTCTTAAGTTTCAAGAGCAGATTTTATTTTTTACCGTTAAAGTTAATAATAAATTTTAACATAAAATATAAAATATACCGAAAAACCATTTTAATATTGATATAAAAAAAATTTCAACATATAGTTTACCATATGAAGAATATACTCTTCATGTTAAAAGGTCATAATTTACCAAATCTATACGGCTGCGGCTAATTTATAAGAATGGTTTTTTATTTATAACTCTTTCACAGCATATAGTTTTTTTTTTTTTGTAGTATTGTTTTTATTTGTTCAGCACAAAATATATAGTCAATTAATTTTAAAATAAAAGCATTCATTATCTAATATATATATTATATTCTCTCTCTAAATATAATATACATAAAATACACTCAATGTATAAATATAATATTATGTAATACTATTTCTGTTTTGTTTACGTATAAAATTATTATTAATTAATAATACAACAATAATTTATTTATTTTATCTTCATTATGTGTATTTACACAAAGACACTTACGCATGCATATACTACTAACAATATATAAAATATAATTTAAAATACTATTCAAATTGATGTGTATACAAAATTATAGTAGATCAAATACAAAAATCATTATCGCATTCAACCAACAGACAATATTTTAAAAAGATTTAATGAAAAATCATATATCATATAAGAAAATTTTTATTTAAAATATACCACATTAACCACATATGCATTATTGTTCGTTTAATAGTATGAATTTGACTTTGTATACAATTGTATACGTCCTATAATTATAGATATCTAACTTTTCTATTTCTGTTTTTTTTTTCAAAAATATATAATCGGACAGAAAAACAAATAAAATAATAATAAAATTTATATTATAAAATGTCTGATGGTGTATTGTCTGTATAGTATGCGTAAATTTGTAATTTACTCTATAGAAATATATAGAATATTCGTCGCTTACACACACAACAAAATTCATATATTATAAAATGCAATAATTTACAAGTCTCGATGAGTTATATTTTTGCATTCTTATTTTGTGCGTGAAATTTTATTTATAAATTAAATAATAATATGTGTCGCCGCCAACAATTTGGTCTAGAATTCTATTCTCAATGTATGCAATAAATAAATATGTATATGATGACTACACTTCGATACGAAATAGCTGCGTAAATATATAATTTTAACAGAAAATAAAAGACGTATCCTTTGCAAATAAAAACATGAGCTGGGGTTTGTTTTTTCACCGAAAAATTACGGTTCGTATCTTCGTACATTATGATGGTTATGAATGTCAAATAGTTATTTAAAAACTGTGATGTTAACAAAAAATTGAACAATAATTTATTAATACCCTAGTAAAACACTGTACGTAGTTTGGTCGCAAAATAAATGTAGCAGTCCGTAATTTCAATTCGAGGGAATATCTATGGAATTCTTACGGATGTCCGCTGGAATTTTATATGATGTGTTCACAACCCTGTCTATGGATTTTTATAAAAAATTTCTTTGAATTATCCGCGTATATTTCCGATGATAATTTCTACGAAATCTCCTTAGAATTATTTCTCGTTGCTATTATTCCACAGAATATCCATAGAATTTATATTCATATTTTTTATGATCAGATCCACGGATTTTGACAAAAATATCTTTGGATCGTTCATGTATTTTGGCAAGTAATACCCGTGAATTGTCTGTATTAGCAGAATACATTTTCTTATGACGATGATGCCAAAAAGTTTTATTAGCACGGAATGAAGATGCTAAACGATGGTAAAAATAAATCGATTGTGTTTTTTTTTGTAATAAACAAGAACAAAAAAACGCGCGTATAAAATCCATGAAAATTCTTACAAAATTTCTAGAAAATATATGTATTTAAGTTGCTGATTGTTTTAAAAATTATGAAAATAAATTAAAAAGAGTGAGGATATTTTTCTAGATAAGCGAAATATACGCAATACGCAATTTGTACCCATCTGTATTGGATAATTGGTGAAATAAAAACATATCAAATTCTAAATCTATATTTTTTAAAATTCGTTATTTAAAATAGATTTACACACATATTATATTTATTTACTATGTGATCTGTGATCTTTTAATTCAATAAAAAAATAATTAAATGATCGATTTCATTTGTAAATGAAAATAAATAAATTTGTGGTATTTTTTTTCTCGATTAATGCATTACTATTTAATCTTAACTCAAACAGAATTTATTATATTAATTATTAAATTCAATTAACATAATTAATTGAAAAAATATTTAATTATATATTTTATTTAATTAAATGTATATAATTTTTTTTACTATTTTATTAATGTTAGATGAAATTCTATATATATATATAGGAAAGAATATATTAACCATATATGATAAGTAAATAATTGCATACACATACGAGTACACCTCTATTATATATATATATATATATATAGGAATGTAATAAATTGCATTTTTGTGCTTATTATTAGATATATATTAAAAAAAAAACGATATATTTACGTCGGAATCTAATAATTTATAAAGTTAACAGTTTCTTCAACTAACTAACTAACTATGATATATTAGTAACGGAAAAATATGAAAAAATATGTATTTATTTTTACAAAATTTCTTTTATTTTATTATTTACTAAAGTACTACTAATGCACTTTATGAGAAATAATCTGATTAAAATCATTAAATATTTATTCTATTTTCTTAATTATATTTGACGGTACTTTTTTCTTCGTTGCATGTTTTATATATTTATTTTATTACCATATATACAATAAATATATACTCACACACATATGTATTTAAATGCATATAATTGTATATATTATAGATTAAATTTATATATCTTATACGTTTTTCTTTTTTTTAGCTATTAAACATTATATAAAATATTATAAATCTAAATTATATAATTATAAATAATTTATGATAAAATGCAGAACAAAATATGTAATAGTGTATTTTTTTCTGGACGTTGCGTATACGCATACATCAACACGTATCATAACTCTGCAATATATGTGTCAAAATGAAAGTAGTGTGTCGATTAGATGTATAAAATATAATCATAATTTTTCTTTAATTTATTTAATCAAAGTCAAAAAACGTAATAAAACCAAAATATATGATATTGGAACGCATAAATTTATAATATAATAATAAACAAAACGCATAGGCAGTAAAATTTAATAGTCGTTCTACCAAATATTTTTTTATTAATTAAAAATCATACTCCTATATTCATATACAGTCCAAGTGCGGTGCGCATTCATTCAACCCCCTATGGGGGACATATTTCTAAGTCGAAATTACTAAATAATATTTTTCGATTTGGGGATCTGTTTTCGAGCTAAGAATTTTTCTCGGTAGTCTCATCATTAATGGACCAATAACTTCGAAAATAATGTAAATACAGAAAATTTATAGTACACCGAATTTGTAGACAATTAAATTCTGAATTAAAATGTGTTATTCATTTTTTTATAATTTGCTTCAGTTTCAAGCTATTGAACAATATATTTGAAAAATAACTATGTTTTCTTAAAAATTTCGTACTAAAATGAATTTTTTTAAAAATCTAACGGCGCAACATAATATTTTTATATAAAAAAAGTAAAATTAAATTATTTCACTATAATTTTGTAAAATATTTCATTTAACTATGACCAACAGTGTAAAAGTTATAAATGTTTGAAAACGTGGTGTAATTGTAGAAATAAAAAAATAACAAACTAAAATTATAACTATTTGGAACGTTAATACAATATATATTAATATGGAATTATGGATATAGATTTCTTTCAATAATTACAGACCAATTGGTAAATTGTTAAATACTTTCCAATTCAAATTAATTTATCAATTTTACTGTAAATATTGTGAATGAGAAAATAATACTAGACTTTTTTAGTTGCAGAAATTTGCAAAATCATTTTTATATATTATATCCAATGTGCATAGATATTAAGTTTGGATAGATATACAACTATATATAAAATATAAATTTACATTTAATAAGCTTTTACGTAACAAAAAGGAATTATAAGTCACTCTAAGACATTTTCTTTTTTCGCCAAACTATGTACATACACGTTAATGTACAATATGCGTACATTTTACGTATACACATTAATAAACCAAGATAGATTATCTATAATATAATAAAACAAGAAATTTAACTATCTAAAAAAAATATATAACTTGAGGGCTTATATTAAATTATAAATAAAATTTAGTATATGTTTATGGAGAATGTATATTATTTAACAAATGAAAGCAAAAAATATATACCTATAAGTATAAATATAAGTTATAATAATAGTATATACCTATTAATATGGAAAAAATATTTTTAGCCTATTTTAATTTTCTTATTATTTTTTTTATTTTACTATATTTAAAATTCGATTATAATTAATAACAATATTTTGCATTATCGATTTATTTATATATATTTTGTACATGCCTTTTTTTTATTTATATATATATATATATACTATATATTATATATATACCTCTACCTACCAACATATTCAGTACATGTAAAAATCATGTATAAAATTATTATTAATGAATGTGTTAACTCATTTAAAATTTAATCATAACATAATCAATGTTACTATTTATTATATAAAAATATCTATATCTAAATACAACAGATCATTAATTTAAAGTTAATATATGTATATGTATACAAAATACAAATATATAGTTGAATTATTTTGTAATATATAAAAAATTAAATCATTGAAGACACAGGCATAAAATGTTATACAATGTATTGTAAAAAACACCTAATTTAATATTAGATAAAATATTGAAAATTTATTACTTTTATGCTTAAAACTATCAGCGATGGCTAAAAAGAACTGCTTACTTGTTCAGAATTCTATGTATATATAAGAGTTCATTTACAACTGATGCGGTTAAGAATGACCGTTAAGATGGTCAAAAAAAGCGGCTAATAATAAATCACAATTTGTTTGAATTATAGTGATTTTTAATTAACAATTTTGTCTGTATATTATGTGCATCTATTGATGAATAAAAACTTATTATTATTATTATTATTTTCTTATATATATTTCCTTTCAATTTTTCAAATGTAAACTTCTTTTTTGTTACTTAATGTGCCGATTACATATTGCATTAAATAAACTGGCATTTGATATTCGGCAATTTAACGCTTGTCAATTGTGGGTACGTTTAACAAAATTCATATTCATGAGAATTCGTGGCTCGCACACAACCACCTCAATTGTAAAGTTAAACAATAAAGTAGGTATTGTTATGTGTTACTATTTCTAATTTTTATATTCATATTATCAATTTATTCTGATATTTTTTATTAGCTCCAGAATTTTGACTATGGAATTTAGCGTAAGCTATTTCTGTAGTATTGAAATATTTTGAGAAAATTGATAGGGTGTGAGTAAAAAAAATATACATATATGAAATAAAAACCTTATATGAGCTATTCATAAAATTAAATAATATTCTTAAAAACATTAAATTAAATCTTATCATCGTTGTTATGTGATCGCGGAAATTGATTTTCCATTTTCCATGTATGTGATTAGTTTTCGGAAAATTCGAATCGAAATCATATATATATATATAGGCAGATAGAAGAAAATATACGGAGTAGAAGAAGAAAAACAAAATTTTTATTATAAAATGAAAATTAACCAATAATAAAAAAAAAAATTGAAAAAAAAACAACAACGAAACATAAATAATAATAATTAATTACAAAATAAACAATAAAAATAAATCTATAGCTTTCGGAAGCTTTTATTTATATTATTTTTAACTGATTTAGTCATATGTTTATTATAGTCACACACACATTTGGATAACTTATATATATAATAAATATGTTTTATATACAAGTTTATAAAATTGTACATGCGTATTATGCGGCGGCAGTCATTTAATCGATATATATAAATTTGTATATATATATAAACTGCATACAGAATGACGTAATTGTCACACTAATGCAAATACATTTATATAAAATATATTATGTTACGTATTTTATATTATTAATTATTTATTATTATTATTATTATTATTTTGTTAATTATCTATTATTAATTATATATTATTTTTTCTTGTTCTTTTGCAGGTAAATATAAAAAAATATATTATTTCAATAAATGTTTTATTACTGTACCATCTACTATAAAAAAAGAAAAAAAAAAGGTAAGATTTTTATTCATACAATATATACAAATACACGACAGTATATTTATTTAGTTTTTTTTTTCGTTTTAAAGAATAAGATAAAAATAAATAAATAACATTAATTTTTGTATTCGCATCCAGCCAGCAAACTTTTCATTCAATATATACAATATAATTATTGTATATATAAAAAATGAAATACATTCAAATAATTACAACACCATAATATTATAAAAATAAAAAAAAAACATTTTATATACATTAAAATACAACCCACAACAATATATATATATATATATCCATATACGCAACACGCATATATATACACACACACACACGCATAACCATTGTCAAATATCATCATAATATTGTTTATATACAAATTAAAAATGTTTGTTATATACAAATAATTTACAAATGTATATTGTATATATTTATAAAAATTGATAATATTATATATAACATATACATATACAAATATATTTATTATATACAATTGAAAAATAACTACGTCCGACTATCCGGCTGCTAATTCGATTTATATACGAAGTAAAAAAACCGTACTTCGTAAGTGGGTCACCACGAAGCTGGGTCATTGCACTTCGCAAAAGAGTTAACGTACCGTTTTATTTTCATTCGATCCTATTCTAACACATTGTACCACTATTTTATAAATAAATACTCTTATGTATTTGTATTTTATTCAATTCTATTTATATATATTATATATTTGGATACATGTATTGTATTTAATAAATATAGAATAGTATATAAGAATTGAGAATGTATGGTATTTATATTTATGGTATATAATATATATACATTGTGTGATGACGATGACAAATGAGAATGACGAATAATGATGATATGATAATGATGATGATGATGATGATGATGATGATAATGTTATATACAAAAAAAAAATATGATGATTTTATAATACTGTATAATAACACTAACCCACACAAGCAGAAATGAAAAATTCTATACATAATTCAATACACAATCAAAAATGAACTATATATATATGTTGTTATTATATATATGATTATTTAGTAGAATTTCGATTTATTTTTATTTAGAAAAATGTCAGATTCAAACATTAATGCAATATAGTTTTGCACATTTTCTTTTTTCTTATTTTTTTCAAAGAACTTAAAAATCCTAGCATAATTTTTTTTTGTTAATAAAATTTAGATTTATGTCGTCTACTGCGCCGTTTTTCTTTTTTTTTGCTTTTTTTCATATATTATTATAGACATAAATATCGCAAATAAATATAAAATAATATATAAATATATGTATTTATTCTGGGATATTATCATAGATGCGGGATGTTAATATAATACTGAATTCTGTACTGTACTTTAATTCACAAACAGATAGTCACAAAAGCGTTATTTTTTTCTGGTTCTATAAAAAATTTCTAAAACCATTAAGTCAACGTTTTTATTATTAAGCTACAGTAAAACTAAATAACACACTTATAAAGCTCAAAAGTCACCGTATACATTAAAATACATGGCAGCGCCAAAAAACAGAAAATTCGTTAATATTGTATGGTATAATGGAAGGATTATATTGAAAGTCTATTAACCTATTGTGTTTGTTCTGTTCGGTTTGGTGTTTGTGTCCTATTCGTTTTGAAAGCATCTATAAAATATATATATATAATAGTTCAATTGAGAAATTATTTCATATGTGAATATTTATCCTCACAATATGTTTTTATAGATGCATTATGAATGAATATGAATAAATATTCAACTATTTCGATATAATTGTATAAAGAATTTTGCCTAACTGAGTATTTATGATACTGACTGTTGTAAATAAGTATGTACAATCGCACATATTACGGAATTTCATTCATAGTTTTCTTTTTTTTTCCCATTTGGAAAGGAACAATAAAATCAATAATATTTTAAAGATAAATTAAACTTTCTTATTATATATATGTGTACACTGATCATATATGCAGTATTATTTTCATGAGCTATAAATTTTTAAAATAATATTCTTCTTTTTTTTTTTACATGTATATGCATAAGCATCCATATAATAAAATAATTTTCCGGTTTATATTTATATTGAATTTTCATTTAAATATGTATGTATAACATAAAAAAAAAATAAACATCAATAAACATATGGGTGTGTATTTGTATAAATTATATTGATGTAATCTTTCATTTAATATAGATTCATATACCACAAAATATTGATAATTTATTGTTGTGTCTGATTAAGAACCCGGTAGATGTATCTAAATTTTAACTGCATACACATTTTAATAGTCACAGACGAATATTATTTACTTCCCGATGATTTATTCATTTGAAATACAATAGGTTGTTTAACAAATCCAAAACTCAATATAAATATGGTAAAGGGGTTACAATTTTATTTCTTAATGCACATATGATATTAATTATATAAATATACCGGATGTCCACGACCGGTGCGGATTCCTTCAAAGGGGTGATGGGGACATAATTCTAAGTCGAAATTACTAAATGACATTTTTTGATTTGAGGCTCTGTTTTCGAGATACGGCCCTAAGAATTTTTCTCGGTAGTCTCATCATTAATGGACCAATAACTTCGAAAGTAAGGTAAATACAGAAAATTTATAGTAGACCGATTTTGTTGAGCATTAAATTCTGAATTAAATTATGTTATAAATTTTTTTATAACTTGCTTCAGTTTCAAATTATTGAAAAATATAATTGAAAAATAACTATGTTTTCTCAAAAATTTCGTACTAAAATGAATTTTTTTAAAAATCTAACGACGCAACATATTATTTTTTTACCAAAAAATTAAAACTAAATTATTTCGCTACAATTTTGTGAAATATTTCATTTAACTATGACTAACAGTTTAAAAGTTATAAATGTTTGAAAAAGTGATGTAATTGTAGAAATAAAAAATAACGAAGTAAAATTATAGCTATTTGCAACAAAAAAATAGTAGGTTTGTTTAAATTTTGTTTATTCATAAGCAAACACCGGCTACTCTATTTTTGTTACAAATAGCTATAATTTTACTTTGTTATTTTTTTACTTCTGCAATTACTCCACTTTTTCAAACATTTATAACTTTTAAACTGTTAGCCATAGTTAAATGAAATATTTTACAAAATTGTAGCAAAATAATTTAGTTTTACTTTTTTGATATAAAAATAATATGTTGCATCGTTAGATTATTAAAAAAAATTCATTTTAGTATGCAATTTTTGAGAAAACATAATTATTTTTCAATTATATTGTTCAATAACTCTAAACTGAAGCTAGTTATAAAAAAATTTATAACACAATTTAATTCAAAATTTAATTCGCGACAAATTCTGTCTACTATAAATTTTCTGTATTTACCTTACTTTCGAAGTTATTGGTACTTTAATGATGAAAAATTCGTATGGCCGTATCTCGAAAACAGATCCCTTAATCAAAAAATGTTATTTAGTAATTTCGACTTAGAATTATGTCTCCCATCATCCCCTTGAAGGAATCCGTACCGCTCGTAGACACCTGTATATATCTTCAGTATTATGGATATTATGGATAATGAGTCTCACATAGAATTATGTTTATATAAGAGAATTTTTGATCTTTTGTCAAATAGGATCGATGCACCTAATTTACTATCACCAGATCTATGGATTTCCAACGGAATTCCGTATACGCGTCGCTTGTAATCAGGGTATTTTAATTTTTTTTAATTGTTATTGTTTTAATTGTAATTTCTTTTAATTGTTAAATGTGTTTTTTTATTTAGTCTTGGATTTTAACTTAGTTTTAATTTTTAAATTTTTAACTTTTATTGTACAGTCGTTTTTTATATTTTTATTTTTATGTGTATTTAACTTTTTACTGTTCACTTTGCGTCATTCTAATTATTATTTGATTTTTAGTTTTTTATTGTTTTTTTTTTTCTTTTTTCTATTCGATTAAAATTATAATTAGCGGCAAGTAGGGTACATTGAAGCCCGTTGACCAGTAAATAAATAAATAAATAAATAAAAAATATATATACAATGACTAAATGAAATTACAATTTAGATACATATTAACACACATTTTCAATGCAATATTATAATATTTATATAGAAATAAATAGATAGATATATTTGTGAACAAATAATTTTTCATATTTTTAGATAATTTACATTTTGTATATACTCTGTATTTTGTATTATTACTCGTATATAAAAAACATATATCATTTAAGAAATAAATTCTTGAAATATCACCAAAGATAAACAAAAAAAACACAATTTTGCTGTTATTTTGATGTATAAAATGAAATGGCGCGTTGGTGGTGTACATCCAACCATTTATATAAACTCACTCGCATATAGTATATGCGGTTAAATTATATATATATATATATATATATTCTAAATTAAAATGCATCCTTTTTAAAATAAATTGCACTCATATACATATTTCGAATGTGAAATATGATATTGTGACATTTAATTTTTTTGTTTTTGTTTTTTGTTTTCCTTTTTTTTTTGAGTATTTATATACAAAACATTTATTTTGATAAATGAGAATGTGACAACATTCATAACATAAACAATTTGAATACTGATGCATCGTAATATGTGAATAATTATATGCAAACACATGATTATTATTTTATGGTATAGCAATTTTATCACAACAGACTAAAAACATATATTTGTCATGTAATGTACCATATATAATTAAACGAATGATATATAGAATTAAATGAGATGTTTATAATTATATCATATGTATATATGAGTGACAAACAATTTAATATAATAAGTATTTTTCGATAAGGATGTGGAAAAAAAGGAAATTTTTCCATTACAAATTTCATCTTATTATAGATAGTGTCTTATACTATACGATACTATATATTATAACAAAAATATTCCCTAGTAACAATTTGTCCATACTTTGAAAAATGAGGAAAATTTCCGTGGAAGAAATCCACATATAATTTCCATGGAAAAGATAAATTGGAATTTGTCCAATCAATGTCCATAGATTTTCCACTTAATATAATAGAATTTTATTTAGGTCAATTGAATTCTTTGCATTGTCAGGGTAATATGTCTAACATATATCCGCGCGGTATTGTATTCATAATTTATTTCATCAATTATCCAAGACAGTGGTTCAGATTTAGATATAATCCTCACTCTTTTTATTTTATTGTCATAATTTTAAAAACAACCAGCAACTCAAATCTATATATTTTCTAGTAATTTTTATGAATTTTATCCGTAGTGTTTCATTCATGTTTATACCAAAAAAAATGCATAATCGATGAATTTTTGCCATCATTCAGCATCTTCATTCCGTGCTTGGTAAAAAAAACTGAATCAAACCGGCCACTTGACATCATCGTCATAAGAAAATTTATTCTGCTTATACGAACAATTCACGAATATTACTTGCCAAAATACATGAACGATTCAAAGATATTTTTGTCAAAATCTGCGAGTCTGCTCACAAAAAATATGAATATAAATGCTATTTATATTCTGTTGAATAATAGCAACGAGAAATACTTCTAAAGAGAATCCGTAGAAATTATCATCGGAAATATCCAAGGATATTTTTTCATTTTTTATATATACGGTTTATTTTTGATTAATAATGATATAGCAATTGGTAATAATTGGAAACTAGCCAAAACAATTAACATTTATTAAACAATGAGAACCACGGTGTTTGGAGGAATTCCAATTAATAGTAGTGTTTGGCTTATAAATTCTAAGAAATCCATAGATATTTCCTCGGATTGAAACTACTACATATAATGCGAAAATTTTGCGAACAAACTACGGACAGTGTTACTAGATTATATACAATTAAAAGAATAAATTGTTAATTACTTATTATAATAATATTAAACATATAGACAACGCCAAATAGAAAGAAAAAAATAGAAAAAAAAACTGAATAATATTTAGTACAAAATAATTAATTTTCTTTCACCTCAATATTAATATTCTAAAAATTTATAATAAATGATACTATAATTAACCCATTATGTGTACAACATATATTATAATTAATATTAATTAAAAAAATATAAAATGGTATATAATAATAATAATAGAACAAGAGAAGAAAAATAAAAAAACGGCATCACAAAATATTGTACATAAAAAATATTTTATATTATTAATATTCGCATAAAAAAATTACATTATATTATTATCGTGTTATTATTTTTATAACATTGTAATTGTAACAATTTTATATATGGTATATTTATAAACTCGTCGTAGTTAAAAATCTTAAATGGAAAAAAAAAGAAAATAATAAGATTAATTATATTACATTTGTTGTTGCATTATTATGTATTATTATTATTATTATTTTCTTATATTATGAGAAATAACAGAAATTGTTTAATAGTTAATTTTTATAAATACCGTTAAATTTTCATTCATTTTTTTGATATTTATGCATAGAGTAATTTTTCATAACTCCGGTATATTACGTGTCATAATAATATGAAATTAGTTCATATGTACAGTATGTATAAAGGAATATTTGCTTATAAACAATACCAATTTATGAAAATTATATATTATATAATAGAAGTACACATAAAGTTTACGATTTGATTTTAATCTGGTTAAATTTTGGTCTTGAAACAATTCAAAACTTAATTTTAACTCATTTAAACCACATAAACTATTTTTCTATAAAAAAAAAAAAACACAGAATATTCTTATGTCGTAGATTCGTTTAAAATTCAGTAATAGAATTTATAGATATACATTTATAATTTACGTATTTATAAAAGTTATAATAATAACAAGCATTTGATATATAAATAAATTATCTTTATAAACATATAGATAATTACACAACAATAAAGTAATTTCTAATAGCTCCTAATATTGGTCTATACGTAATAAATTTTATCAAATATAGTTAAATAAAATTTTGTTTATTATATTGTTGTTATTGTTAATTGTTATTCACATATACATACACAGGCCCACAAATTGTACGCATACAATTATTTATTTTTCTGTATTTTTAAAATTCAAAATAGTTTTACAATTTACATAATCATGACATTTGCCATCATCATGTTGTTATACGTCATGTATTATATAGTGATATAGTCAATATCATATATACAATAATACTATTTGTGTGTATGTATATTTTAAAATTTATATACTATAAATATATACAAATATACATAAAATAATACTTTCACTTAAACGTAATGTGCGTGTAAGTAAAGGAAAAAAAAAAAAATTGCGTAACTTTATTTATATATTTTATTTTATATATATATAAAATAAATGCGTGTGTGTGTGTGTCTGTGCATATATATTATATACAATATGAATATATAAATAAGAAAAAAAAATGTATATTAACCCTCGCTATCCAGAGGATATTATTTTTAATTATATTGTAATTAATTCCGAAATTTATTATTAGAAAATGGTATGACTAAATTTAAAAATTCACAAAATAAAAAGTTAATATATCTTACGCAGAATATCAACATGAATTCTGCAATAATGAATGTGTGGGGGCACAGCTACAAAATTTCAATCACATCTATATTTATAAGCTCATTTTCATTGAAAAAAAAAGAATGCTTCTTTTTAGTACTAAATTATTATCAGTATTTATTTTTTTTTTTTTTAAAAACATTAAATTTATTCAATTTTATTAATAGAAAATTTGAATTCTAAATTTGTTTATTTCAAGCCATATATCTGCAGTATCGCAGTGGTATATCGCCGAAATATATGTTATTATTCATACAGCTGGTTCAATTCCCACTATTTTTCATAGAAAATTTTTCGGTATTTATTTTAAATGCATTGAAATTTTTCTGCTGGGTGACAATTTGTTCGTTTATGAAATAAAAAGAAAATCGAATATCTTTGAAAATATGGTGTTGGACGCTATTCAAAGATGAACAATTTGTGCACACACACACACACACCACTATGGGCTATACACTCAGTATATAAAAAATAATAGAATTATGAAAACATCTATCTTTCGTTAATTGCAGGACAAATGGTAAATTGTTATATACACCCATGCAGAGTAATTTACCAACTCTCCACTTGAAGCAATATATGACTTAAAAAAAAAAAATAATTATATATCTGCGGTTTTCCCAAAATTATAATTAAATTATTCAACAGTGGTGGTGGTGTTCAGTGCCTTGTATAAGGTTAAAAAAATTATTTTCATTTGAATGTGTGGTATGTTTTTATTCACAATATACATTTATTTGTTTATTTTTTTATACATATAAATAGTCCATTTAATATTGAATTGTAATATTGTATATTTGTAATCAAATACGAATTCGATGACTGTATCGCAGCAAGATAATCAAGTAATTAAATTCGTAATAATAATATGAATTAAACACAATTGATAAAAATATAAATTTAATCTATTTCAATAGATGTGGCTATCAAATATTAAATTTATAATATTTTGTATTTCAATTGGAAGAAAAGATGATTTACACAAATTTAAACTTCTCATTTTGTATAAAAGCTCGCGATTTAAAAATTTCTAGAATTAGCATTTTGATGATTTCAATACGCATAAATATACGCATAGTTATATTTTTTTTTTTGAGAAATGTATCCTTCTTCCAACGACTTTGATGTTTAATCGATATTAATTTGTGAAATTTAAGTGAATTAACTTTTATATTTTTTAAAAAATTTAATTAATTAATTAATTAATTAATTCAATCATCAAATTTCGATGTTTGAAAGGTTTATAATTTCAAGAAATCCATAATCGTATAAATGGCTTCAATAAAACTTAAAACATATGTCCACTCCATCGCGAAAACAATTATTTATACTATTAATACAATAACTGCTTAACTGCTGTCCGACAAACTGTGCAATTGATGTTAAGCGTTCAGAAAGATCAAATGTGGTAACAGTCAAAAACAAATAAATCCATATGTGATATTGCTTTAAATGATCAAAATCTTAGGCTTGAGTGCGAGATTACCGACATCGTAATCATCTCAAAGAAAACCCATGCATATAGTATACTCCCTAGTAACACTGTCCGTAGTTTGTCCGCATTATATGTAGTAGTCCGTAGTTTCATTATCTATGGATTTCTTACGAATGTCCGCTGGAATTTTATATGATGAATGCAACCCTGTCAATGAATTTAATTGGATATAAAAAAATGTCCTTGGATTATCCGTATATTTCCGATGATAATTTGTACGGATTCTCCTTAGAAATATTTCTCGTTGCTATTATTCCACAGAATAGTCATAGAATTTATATTCATATTTTTCGATTGTGTAAAACAAAAAACCGCGAATAAAATCTATGAAAAGTTTTACAAAATTTCTCGGAAATAAATAGATATGAGTTGCTAGTTGTTTTAAAAGTATGAAAATAAATTAAAAAGGTTGTGGATTTTTTTCTAGATACGCTGAATATATAAAATTTGAACCACTATCTTGCATAATTGGTAAAATAAATTATGAATACAATACCGCGCGGATATATGTTGGACATATTACCCAGACAATTCAAAGATTTCAATAGATATAAATAAAATACGATTATATTAAGTGGTAAATCTATGGACATTCTTTGGACAAATTCCAATTGATCTTTTCCATGGAAAATATGTGGATTTTTTCCACGGAAATTTTTCTCATTTTTCAATGTACGGACATATTGTTAGTAGGGCTATTATATAAAAAATATGTATACACTCAAAATCATTACATATTCAGCATATTATACGGTTATTTAAAAATTTAATTATACTATAATCATCAACATAAAAATAATATCAATTCAAAACCATATCAACATTAAATTTACTATGTTTAAAAATTTTTAAATTCACTAAATAATATTAATAGTTTATATATGGTCTTGTATTTTGTATGGAAAAAAAAATGGTAAATACTCAAACGTGATTAAAAACATGAACGTTGCAATGTATGTGTACATTATATATATATATATATTTAAATACGTGTACGCATATATATAAGAATAATATTAAAATTTAAAAATCACATAACACAAACACAATAAAAAAAAAATTAATTTAAAATCAAAAAGGTTAGAGAAATTGAATATTTTTTTATTTGTATTCAAATTTGGTTGTCTGTCAAATCGAGAATTATTATATAAAATTAATGATGAATAATGTACCTATGCCATTTTTATTTTTCCATTCCAATACAACTCTTCTTTGAATTTTATGTATTTACACTTTTACCATTATGATTAATTGTAAATTTATGATTTTTTTGGATTCTAAACGCCATCCATCCATCCGACCATAAAAAAAAAAAACGTTAAGTTAAAAGAAGTGTATTCAAAACAAAGAAAAATTGTAAACACCGTTTCAAAATAAATGACCCCAGTGGGATGGATGTTCATTTATAGTATTCTGCGAAGAATAATCTGTTGATCAAAAATAATAAATAAATATTGAAATCCTAATTTTTAATTTTATATTGTATTTATAAAAAAAACATTAGCTTCAGCAGATGCTGTGCGAAAACGTAAATGTGTCACAACACAACAGTTTATTATTTATTTTAATTTTTTTAGATGTATCATTTATGCTTATTTGATTTGAAATTTTTCATTTAAATATAAATTTATTTTATATTTTATAGTTTATAATTATAAAATTGAAAAATAAAATGAAAAAAAAAAAACTATTTTCTATAATAGAAATAAAAAAAAAATAATAATAATAATAATAATAATAAACACCATTCAAAGAATATTTATATATACAATTTTGGTATCAACGAACTTTTCAATGAAAACATATTTATTTATTTTTTTCTTTTCATTTATACATAATTAAATATATATAATATGTCCTTGTAAACTATTTACAAATGTAAATTTGTTATGATGTTGTGTGTTTGTTATTGTTGTTTTCGTTTTTTTTTTATTATTATTATTATTATTATCGTAATCATATAAAATTGCGTAATAATTGTATATAAATACACATACGTTCACATGCATATATAGAGACAAGTCAATTTTATTAGGTATATAAATAAGTTTCCATTGTTTGTAAAGAGATGTGGGATAGATGTGTGTGATATAGTTTAGTTTATGAAAGGGAAATTCATATAAATATATCCTTTATATTTATGTATCTATAACCAAATTATTTAGTTGTAGTGTATTCAACAATTGCCATATGCATTAAATGTTACACAAAAGTGTATTTCCAAATGTTTACAAAAATTAACGAAAAATTAAAAAATTAGGTTGGCATAGACGGAAAATTTAATTTTAAATATATCATCCGTATGAATTTTTGCTACTCAAAGAAAATCAATTTTGTATCGAATTGTGACTCGTTATAAACTGTAATATAGTAAATAAAAGCGTTGGTTAATTTATTTGTTAGAGTCTGGCGATTTAACATAAACATCAACGGCATAATGTAATATTCATGGTGCTGTGATTATAGCTGAGGGAGAGGCGCTGTCAAAATGATTTATTGTTTTATAGAAAAATGTTGTAGTTTCATTTTTATATTAACAGTATGAATGCACTTTTATTTTAACAAACGATGGAAACTTATTTATAAACCTAATAAATTTACTTACACAGTAATGTTCTCAAACATAGTTACGTTACTATAGAAAAAATTAGTTGCTTTTTTTAACTATATTAATTACATAAATTGTATATTATGGAATGTGTATAGTTTTATTATATTAAAATAATTAATTAATTATTTTATTTAAATAATAATTTAAAAACCGATAATATTCCCAAATAAATTTTAATGTGATTAACAAATTTTTTTAAAGAAATTTGTATGTACACATAAAATAATTAATGTAATTTCCATTTGCGTTTTCATAAATTCTATAGAAAACAGAACAATTTTTATAGTTCTTGAAATTCACTTAATAAATTTAACACTAACCATATACCGTCAAAATATACTTAAACATCCAATATCCAATCATTTGACGATTTTTATAAAAAATTATGTACAACATACACAACATATTGAATAAAAAGATAATACAATACATGAATTTACGTAAAATTGGACGAACAACAAAAACTAATAACAAATATTCAATAACTTTTGTGTACCGGTCATATGACCGACTCCGGTATACGGTTAGTGTTAATAATAAATAAATTAATAAGTTTTTCAATAATGATAATTATAAAATTAGCTAACATCAAGTTATATTGCAAAGCAAGTGCAGAACAAGTGCTAAGTCGTGGTGGCATAAAATAAAAATAAATTCTTTCATTTAACATTTTACATATTCTTAATAATATGTAATTATTTTTCCAGACGAAAAATTTTTGCACAAACAGTTCGAAAAGTTTGGTAAAAAATTATATAATAACCTACTACAGAAAATAGAAAAAAGTAATGTATTGAAATTCAAATAATTTATACAAAGAATTTGATATAAGCTTGGTGTGAATCTTGGATATAAACGTATATTATATGCTGGTTTTAATTATATAAGCCACATATATCACAAATATATGCTTTGTAGAATTTATTAGAAAAGATTCATTCGGAAAATATAAAATTTCGGCACATATGGACATTCGTGATTGTTTTTATGCCAATTCTTTATAAATATAAAAAGTCTTATTTGTGCTCATTTCCATATATTTAAATCAATTAAATAAGAGTTCAATTATTTCTATTCTATACGTATTATGGCATCCACCGAAAATGCATTACATAGTTGACAAATTATACTTATCATAGTAGTATTTGTCACCGCAATATTGGTCTACTACAATTATCGAAAGGTATAAATGTTATTTTTATATAATTTGATAAGTCTCATAATGTTGTGTGCACACATTGTTAATCTTTTAGCCATCATATATTTTCAAATTTATCCGTCTTTGTAATTCGCAACTGAAAAATATCAGTATAGTATAAAAAGAATTTTTACATGTACAGTTCAGGAATTGCACGTCCGGTATTTTTCAAGATTGATTAGCATTTCATAACGTAACCTTTGTACTATTTATATATATATATATATATTTAATTAAAAATACACCTATACAAAATTTGCTATTCACTTTAAATTAAAATGTATCTCATCACCTGTGATTTTAAATACATTTAAATGGAATAAAATTAATCAGAATTTGTTTATATACATAAATTATAAAATACAAATTTAAACTTGTCAAGGTGACACACGCAAATTGAGTCAATAGTATTATAATTATTATTTTTTATGTTATTTTTCAATATATATTTATATATATATTCAATTATAAAATATGCAGAGACATATTCACTTACAAACTTATAGCATATAATAGATTGCTAGAAGAAATATAAGTATTTTATTTATTATGAAAGATTTCTTATTTTATTTTAAACATAAAGTTTATAATTTAATTTATTATTTCATAGACTATATAATAAGTATAATAGGTATTTAGATACAAATATAAATAATTTAAATTTATTAGAAAATATTTAACTAAATACATATTACTTATATACAATTAGTCAAAGAGGTTATTACTTTATACATCATACATATATTATTGTATATATATATATATATATATGGTATATCCTAAAAATATCCTAATCAACAGGGTATTAACCTCTCGTTCCTATTCTTTTATATATCCATTCATCTATCGCACAGGTCTAATAATAATAATAATAATAATAATAATAAAAGCTACGTGTATAACAATCATCAAAAATGGTATTTAATTTTATTTCAAAACCGTAATCCTAACATTTTCTATATAACAACGTCGTTTTGTTATTTCTTTTTTTTTTCATTTTTTATGAATGTCCGTCCACTACGTTAAATATTACTATAATTGGTCACATTGTCATAAGTATTTAAATATAGGTGGTATACACCATATTATACATATAATTATATATGTATTGGGCATTTTTATTTTGTATTTTTATTGTGGTTTAATTTTTTTCTTACACGAGTTTGAATCGCGTGTAAGGGTAATTCACCCCTATAAATTATGTATGTATATTTGAAAAAAAAAAAAAAAAAATAAAAAATAAATAAATAAAATAAAAAAAAAACAAACACACATTCCTCTATATATGTTTTATATACGTCAAAAGAAAAAAATAAATAACTCAACAACTATAACTAAATACTTTTATATACTTTCATTTTCTAAATAAATGTTATATTGATGTAAAAATGTATAGAATAGATATTATAATAATATTTTATATCCTTTTATATAATTTATTTATTTTTTTTTTTTTACAGCAACACAATGTGTGTAAATTCTGAAATGAACTGAAACTGTTACACTAAAACTGGACGAGTACATTGTACCTATTAACTTATAAGGCTTTTTTTTTTCTTTCTATTTTATATTATTCACGTGAAATAATATTTATGTTGTGACAATATATAGTTGTGCTTTTATAATACATTTGTATATGTATATGTGAGTGTATGAAATTCGTTGAACTTTTCGTTACAAAATACAATCGGTTGACCTGAAATTCAACCATACACAAATTACGCATTATATTTATATGCGGTCACCAAAGTTAAAAAATATTCGAAAAAAACAATAAAATCAATAAGTTAGTTATAATATTACCCCTATATAGTTCTACTACGTTTACATTTATATATATTAAATAAATATATATCGCGTTTATTTTTATGAACCACCCGCTCCCACCCTCTTTCATTATTTTTTACTTGTAAAAATTTGATTTTTCGGAAAAATTCTTTTAAATATATATTAAAAACTAATGTTGATTACAATCAAAAAATGGTTTCATTATATAGTATTATATTAATAAATAAATGAGAACATAAATAAATAAATATAAATATAACAATTGGTTATGGAAACGATTATTGTAACTTTCCAATTTTATTTGGTATTATTCAAAAAATAATTCTTTTAAATTTTTTCGGCATATTTAAAATTAATTAACAAATGACCTATCACTTTATACATACATACATATATAAAGTTATATATATATATATATATACGTGTGTAGTAAACCCATCACAGATATTTTTAAATAATTTAATAGGTTGAAACGATTACGCACTCAAATCACTATAAATGGAAATTCTTAATCTATATTTAAAATATCTGATTAACTTGTAAATTTAAAATCGAAAAGTGTAGTCCAAACATATATATATAGGAATTGTTTTATATTTTGAAATCTATGATACGTTGATCGCGTAGAGCTATACATATAATTACAAAAGTGGCGAAGCGTGAAAAAATGTTTTTCTGATTACAATATAACTAATATAACTAACTTGAAAGTAGAATACATTATGGAAAAAAATTGGAATATCTACATACTAAACTTTCCGGAAAATTTATCATCTTTTTGAATTACGGACCATAGTTTTAAAGCTTCTTCATTTTTCTGTACATAATTAGAAACAATAATCAATTTCCAATCATTTATAGAAGAGAATTTTAAAATCGATACACCACAAATTCTAAAGATATGATCGATTTTCCATTTGATGTCAGTGAAATTTTGTTGGGAAATAATGATACTGTATAAATTTTTTGTACCACTTTAAACAGCATCATAAATTTCTGTAAATTTTCTCTGCCATCAATTTGAAAATCTGTCATATCTTTTGAATATGTGAATCGATTTTTTAAATCTCTTCGATGAAACATTGGAATTTGATTATAATTTGTAATAATGTAAGCAAAAATGGAAATCCGTTTAAAACTATGGTCTGTAATTGAAAAAGATATTAATTCATAAAAGTCGATTTTCCGGAAAATTTAGTTTAGGTGTACAACCAAATTTTTTTTCGTAATTTAGTTTAATTTCACCCAAGTTATAGGAAAAAATATAGTAATATTAATAACTGAAAGCTATTTCTCTGGCTTCGCTACTGAATTACAACTTTCACAAAGGGCAACGTAATAAAGTTAAATGTATTTTACCTCACCGTAGTTATTTGTAATATTTAATGAAATCAGTAGTTTTGCATTCATATTTGTACACCTCATAATATCCAAAATATAGATATAAAATAGATATCAGATATACCTACCGGAAAAAAAAGTGTAAATAAAATAAAATAAAAATTTATCTTTTCACAGATATCATATTGTGATTGATCGTTTTCGATATGAATGAAAATCGAAAATTAATTATTTTGACGATTTAAAAAATGCATGCTATGAAATATAAAATTTAAATATTTATAAACTACTATTTATGTTATGTTACAAAAATTTAATAATGACGATATACATTGTAGAAACTGATTAGAAAACAATTATTTACATTATTTCTAAAAGTTGTTGATTTTGTCATTTATTAAAATCAAATTATCATAATTATTTATAAATAACTTTTAATATTATAATATAATTTTATAAATAAATTGAGTATTTATTATATTTTCTATTTGTATCGTATCTAAATTAAGCGCATAGTAGTATACAATATATAAAACGTAATTACTATAAAATAATCAGATATTTTATATATATAACATATATTTTATAGTATATATAAAATACAGTAGCATTCATTTATTTATAAACAGGTTGTCGACGAGTTCAGTCCAACCATTCATGGCAGACATTATTCTAAGACGAAAATAATAATTATATAATTATCTTATATTCGTAGTTATATAGGTACTTTAACGATGTTAATGCTACCGAAACAAATAACTTAGGGCAGTATTTAGTAAACAGAGCACTAAATCGAAAATAATCATATCATTGAGAATTTTCAATTTAGAACTGAAGATTTGCTCTGCACTTGTGGACACCCTGTATACATATATATATTTATAGTTGCTCTATCTTTATCTAATGTATGCACATACACTGCACTAAAACATTTTATATATAAATATAAAAATAACCCTTCCGATAATTGTGATACCAATAAGCTATTTTTTTTACATATAATTTAAGTTTATAATGTATTCAAATTATAGATATGAAATAGTCGGTAAATGTTTTAATATTACCCTCTCCTAACAATGTAATAGAAAAACTATTTCGTTTTAAAAACTTTTACATACAAATTTACCTTAGAAATATTTTAAAAAATACGAAAGTTAAATTTTTATTGTATTTTATTTATTAATAGAGTTTTTTCTCATATGATTTAAAAATTTATTAACATCGAAATGATTAATATAAAAATTCTCTCGCGATAAACATTCATAAATTTTAGTATATAAAAGAATTTACATAAGTATTAGTAAAAAATATATATATTTATATTACTATATGAATAGTATAAATATTAAATTATATATTTATAATATATACTAGTAGCTATTTCTTCTAAACTTAGTATACATGTCATATACAAATACTTTTGTATTAATTATAAGAGCACATAGTATACGAGATACATCCATTATATTTAGCACTTTTACTCTATTTATTCTATGTACAAAATATTTATATAATGGAAATTTTCATTAGCTCTTATTACTCTATGTATACATCATTTTTTCACGCATATATTGTCATATAATTTCTTAATTATTATAAATTTATACCCATTTTACATATACTACAACAATAATTTCGTTCATAAAATATAGTAATAGTAATCTAATTGTATATTTCTTTTACAGTACATTATAATTTAATAAAATACGTACAATATATATATAAATAAATGAGAGTCGCATGCGATAAGAATAGAAACAAGAAAAAAAAATAATTTTTTTGCCGGTGTAACTCCATAAAACATATATAACACATTCGGTGTCTTTATCAATATGATAACAATCACTGATTTTTTTTTTTTTTTTGTGGTTTCACATAGGGCAATGACCGTACGAGCTGTAGATTTGTGGTTTGGTTAAAATGAGACATAAATAAATATACAAAAAAATATATATAAATTACAATACAACCGCGATATGTGTTATCAAATCCATTCTTAAAAAAAGAAAAAAAAAACCGTTTTTGTTAATAATTTATTTCTATCCTTTTCATTCAGTAATTGTATTTTATTTATTTTTTTTTTACTGTATGTGTTACTCGCAAGTATATGTATTAAATAAAATATAAGTAATAAACATTTTTTGTTATATATACACACACATAAAATTTGAAAAAAAAAAAGAAAATAAATAGTGGGTGATTCTTATTGTTACCATACGCGCGGTATTGTAAAGTTTTGGAAAAAAAAAATTTTTTTTTTCTTCAACCGCAACATATGCGAAAAAATTGAAAACTGTATAATAATAATATTGTATTTAGCTACAACAAAAAAAATTGTGAATAATATTGAATTTAAAGTTCTTTCTTATATGTACTTTAAAATGTCTTTTGTATATATATACCAACAGCTTTTAAAAACAAAAGTAATAAATTCACATTAAAATTTTATTGTAAAATATAAAATATAGACAATTATATAAAATTATGATGAATATATTTATAATTATAATAATAATAATAATATGAGAACTTGAAATGTAATAAATTATATAAAATTACAATACATTCTTTATTCTTTTGCACATGATTATCTCTGAATTGAATTTTTTGTTCTTCTACAATTAGATCAACATAAATAATGTCTACAATTATATTTGTACATATAAATATATATATATATATGATTTTAAGAATATACAAAAAGACTATATTCTATTCTATACTCCTTTTCCTCTGTATATTTGAAAAAGTATTTTATAATATCCTATATATTTTTTATATACAAACGGAAAAATCAGAAATACTCTAATATAAAAAAAATCAGAAATATTCTCAAAATATTTCTTTTGATCCTTTTTTTTTTTTTGGTATCTATTAAAAATTAAAATACAATATAATAATTGTATAGGTACATCATGAAGAAAAGAAAATAGAGTAATAAACTCAATTGTGTCTGAAAATAACTGGGAAATGGAAATGAAAGAAATTTAAACATATGTTCGTTCAATAAATTTTATTTATATAATAATAATAATAAAAATGTAATGGATAGTATAAATAAAGTACGTCTATATACATATGTTTATTGTACACACAGTTCCAAATCCATGTGAATATAAAAGCTGGTTGGAAATGAATTTGTGAAAAAAAAAATTGCTACTGTTAAACTAAAATGGTGGTGCGTATACATCCACCAACAATAACATGCAAACTAATTCTATAGTAAAAGTAAACATTTAAATATTTTCTGCAATTTATTAGCTTAAGAAATAGCAGAAACAATATCAAAGTTAGAAAAATCTAAAGTTTAAAATTTATTAATTACATTTTGGATTAGAAAAACTGTTAATTTAATTAAGCGAAATTATTTTGATACAATTTAAACTTGTGGCGGCGGCAAACAGAAAGTGAAATAAGGAAATATTTTTTAGCCGATAAACAATAAAATAAATAAACTGTTAAAAAAGATAATTAAATATTATCCATTTGTTTTAGGGTTTATAAATAAATGGTGACTACGTCAAATTACTTTATTTATATAAATAAGTCCTTTTTGTACACGCATAATTATTTTATATATTCACAACGACAGGAAAAACACATAATTATTCAGGACTAAAAGAAAAACAAGTAAATATATATAAAAGTTATGAATTAAAAAATAAAACTTACAAACCACCCACATAACCACCCCATATTTATTTTATTTTTTATTTATTCCTTTATCTCTTTCTATTCTCTACATATCTTTTTCTTACTCTCACTCTCTCAATCTCTTTTTCTCTGTTTCTCAGGCTGTATATACTTCTCCCCACACATACCATGAATTTCATTTTATTTATATATATTTTCCATATTTTTCTATATACATTCTTATGTATATAATTTTCTTTTTTTTATATATTTACTACATACACAATTTGTTCGTTCATTGAACGTTTTTGTATATATACATTTATATTTTGTGTATTGTTGTATATTTCATTGATGTATTTTTTATTTTATTTATACACAATAAAATACAAATTATATATATATATATTATTGAGGTAACGTATGTCTTCGATAATACCACACCCAAGTCAACGAACACATGCGCCACAACATTTACTTGCGTGTGTGTGTGTGTGTGTGTGTGTGTATTGTGTATATTGTGCTTTGCCTATTTCTCCAATGTTGCTGCTGCTGCTGCTGCTGTTGTTGTGCTGCTGAACTTTATTACAATATACATATGAAAAAAAAAAAAAAAAATGATGTGGTGAATTCCTTACGTCAGTGTTTGTGGTGCCGTAGTAGCTTTCTGCTGAAACGCTTCCTAGTTCTCATCGGCACAAGAAAGATATCGCGAAAATAATTTAATTTTGTTTAAAAAAATAAAAATACCAATTTTGAGAAAAATAATTAAAAACAAAAAAATAAATAAATAATAATAATAATAATAACAATAATAAAAAAAAAAAATAAAAAATTATTTATTATTATTATAATAATAATAATAATTAAATAAAAATTAAAATATATAAAATAATAATAATAATAATAAGAAAACGAAAAAGAAAAAGGAAAATCCGGGCCGTAAATTTTCCTTTTTCTTTTAAATATTTTATTTTATTATTTTAAATTGATTTTTATTTATTTATTTTTTTTTTTTTATTTAAATAAATTCATTCATTTATTTATTTATTTATTTTTTTTTTTTATTATTATTATTTTTTTATTACCGCAAAATTATCGCAATTTCTAATAATAATAATAATATATTAATAATTTTTGTTTAAAAAGCATAACGTTTTTTTTCTGTGTGCAGATAACAATTAAAATTTGTAAAATTGCAAAAGGAAAGAAAAAATAAAATCAAAAATAAGTGGTTTTCTGTTTTCATTTAAAAATTCATTTTCTTATAAAATTTATTGAAAAATTCGTTTATTTAGTTTTTGTTTTTCTTTAATATTATATTTTTTGTTGTGTTTTTTTTCCCAATTTTTTTTAATTTTTATAGTTATTTTAATCAATTTCATCGGTTTTTCATTTATTTTTTTTTTTTTTGTTGTTGTTGAGATATGATGTGAAAATTAAATGATTAAATTTTTAATTAATTTATTATTGTTATATGTTATTATTACTATTATATTATTATTACAATTATTGTTATGAAACGATAATTTTTCATATGAGTGAAAAAAAAAAAAAAAAAAAAGGTTCATTGACATCAAGTGATCGCACATACATGTACATGTATATACAAAAACACATAATAAAAACAACGGCAACAACAACAGCAACAACAACAGCAACAACAACAACAACACACCAAGAGAAAAATATGTTGTATATATAAATATTTATAGTGATTATATATATATTTTTTAGTTTATATATATTATATATAAAATACATATATATAAACACACAGAGATAATAAATAAATAAGTGTATATATGATAGATATATTGTTGAGTAGAAAATAATTTGAAAAATGAGTGTTTTTTTCCTTATTGAATATCTATCCATCTCTCGGCTCTGTATATATTTTGAATCTTAAAAACTTACCATATATATATAAAAATTTTGAAGAAAATCAACGTGGAAAAATTAGTGTAAACAAATCAATTTTTCAAGGAAAAGTGCCTTTTTAAATATTAAAATTTTTCATAAATTTGTTTTCTAGTGTATTGTCTATCTATAAAACTATAAATATATATATATATATAAATATATAAATAAATATCTAGTATATGTTATAATGTTATTTGTTTGTTTATCATAAATATACGCCATCATCATTTCATATGTCTTTTTTGTAGAGCGGAAAAAAAAAACACAGTAATAAAATCATCAAAAACTATATGTAATAAAAAAAAATTTGAAAATTATTTAAAAAAAATAACAAAGTTTTCCATAATTATCCAAAAAATAAAGTGTTAATAATATGAAAATTGTTATATAAAATTAGTTGTACCATAATATTATTTGTGTATTGAAAATCATAAAAAGAAAAATTTCTTTTATATACAAATTATATAGAAGTGATAGTTTTCCGACGAGAAAATTTTTAAATCGATTTTTTTTTATTATTATTATTTGCTGTTTTTTGTATGTATGTTCTTCATTTTATGTATGTGTACGTGCATTGTGTGGAAGTGTGTGTGTGTGTGTGTGTGTACGTTTAAGTATTCTATAGTTATAGTTATATTGTAGTCGAATTTTATCGTCAGTTTGGTTTACAATTTAATTAAATTATATGTTTGCTAATGTTTATATATTATTTTACTACACACACACACACACACTCATTAAAAACATGTGTACATATTTTATGGTAAATTTTTAGATAATATGATATAGATATGCATTGACCGCACCAGTAAAAGTTTTTAGATGTTAATACAATTTTTTTTGATTTTATCTAAATTTGATATTATTGCTTTCATGCAATTTATAATACATTATACACATAAAAGAAGTGTAATCATTTCTCCAAATACTATATTTACATATTACAGAATTGTATGAGTACAATATTAAATATATATATAAATAAAATAGACAGATCTTTTGAATACACGATATACGATCAAAAAACAAATAATGCAAAATTTATATAGAAGATTTTTCATATACTTGCAAACGATTATATACACAAATTTTAATTATAATCATATGGACACGCAATAATAGTTGTCATAAAATTTTTTTGTTTTTTCAAAAAGAAATAACGCCATCGCTAGTAACAATTTGTTCGTACTTTGAAAAATGAGGAAAATTTCAGTCCACATATTTTCCATGGAAAAGATCAATTGGAATTGGTCCAAAGGATTTCCATAGATTTTCCACTTAATATAAATAGTATTTTATTTAGGCCAATTTAAATTTTTGGATTGTCAGAGTAATATATGTCCAACATATATCCGCCGGGTATTGTATTCATAATTTATTTCACCAATTATCCCATCAAATTTTGTATATTTCGTTAACTATAGATATAATTCTCACTATTTTTAATTTATATTCATAATTTTTAAAACAATATCAGTAACTCAAATCGATATATTTAAGAGGAATTTTTTAAAACGTTTCATAGATTTTATCAGCAGTTTGTTTCTTGTTTTTTTTGTAAGCGTTTTATCTGCCTAATTTCTACAAAATTATACTATGAATTTATTATTTTAATTTTACAATTAAATTACTTTTTACGTAAGAAAATATAAATATTATACATTTTATTTACTACATTAAATTTTGTTTCAACAAGTTACAACCTGTTTTAACAAAATGTTTGTGCGAGTGCACTTGTCGCATGATGAATTTTTGTCAAAATTCGTAGATCAGCTCACAAAAAATATGAATATAAATTCTACGGATATAAATTCTGTGGAATATACCAAAACAGCGAAAATATCCGGATAATTCAAGGACATTTTTTATAAAAATCCATGGACAGCGTTGCACTAATCATATAAAATTCTAGCGGACATCCGTAACAAATTCGTAGATATTTCCTCGGATTAAAACTACAGACTACTACATATAATGCGGAAATTTTACGGACAAACTACGGCCAGTGTTACTACGGATATAATTGTGCAATTGTGTACAGCCCGCGATATATGTAAATTTTATTCATTACATTCAGTCTGTAACTTATAAAAGTTTAAAAAAATATGAATTGAATAAGGAAAATTTTAAAAATTAAAAAGAAAAAAACAATTGCATATTGGTATTATTTTCATAATTATAATGTTACAATTTGAAATTGTATTCATTGTGATTATATACAACCGAAATTATTATAAGTTGCTATGGAATTCCAGTTATTAATCAAATTTATTTATTTTAGAGTGTGTAAAATTGATTAATAATTTCTATGTTAAACTTTTGATTTTGTCTATTTTATTGTAATTATAATGTTTTGTTATTGCGGTATTGTATTTTTAGTATATTAACATTAAAAAAAATATAATTAAATTAAATAAATATAAAAAAAAATTTCTTTTTATGTTATCGGACATAAACTGTCTGTAAATGATAAATATTAATTATTTCATTTTTTATTTCAAAATAGTGTTTACAAAACACACACACACACACACACAGCGGTGGACATAATCGATTTCAAAACTGCAATTATTCTTAATAAATTTCGACATTATAATTAGTATGTGTTAGCATTGCTTCGTCAGTATTCATTTTAAATAATCATAATAATGCTCCAAGTTTGGCTTATAAGGCATCTAACAAATCAAACATTGCAATACAGAGTTAAGTTTGGTGAATTACTACGCATCGTTAGTATATATAAAAATTTACTATTATCGAAAATATATAGATGTTTTTTTAATTCTATATTATTTTTATATTATATAGTAATTTGTGTGTGATTCAATACCAAATTTTTAAAGATATCCATAACAAAAAAAAATTCACTATTAAAATATATTATTGTATATACAACAAAATTTCACATGTAAAGTTTTTTGAACCTTATTTTGTCCACCACTGTACATATATATATATATATGTAATGAATCTACCATATATTGTATAAATTTTTGGTATAACAACAAAGTACATTACCCTTTTATTTTATTTTATTTACACATATATATATACTACTACATTTATGGATTCTTTCTCATACTCTTACATTATTTATATATATATAATTATATATTAAAATATATATTCATTAGTTAATATAGTATATATACCTACTTATTACAATTTTCATTTTCATACATACCACGCATATTTATTATTTTTATTAATATTTATATATAATAACAATTTCTTTTATTTATATGCCTCAATCTAGAGATACACAAATTTATACAGAAACAATATTCTGTAAATTCTGACGTAAAATTTATTTAATTGCACCGCATGCATTCTTACCTGCTCGTACAATGACACATTATTATAAATAAACATATATATACGTATATCTACTAAATATATATAAAATCGAAACATAAAATTAAATTGTGTATACACACAAATATCAACAAATTAAATATTTATCTGTCTCGCTGTATATTTTAATAATGATAAGATAACAACACTAACAACAACAACAACAACAGATATAATACCATATAAAAGGTGAATAATTTTTAATTAAATAATTTATATCTATATATAGGAGCGTAATCGTTTACGCATACACATTCCAACTATAAAAAAAAACAAAAGAGGTGTAATTTTTTTTGTATAAACAATATAATGTAATTTATGAATTTCCGTAAATGAATTATTTTTAATATGTATTTTAATTTGTATTGTGAATGTGTATAGAGAACATTCATTTCAATATACACTTTTTTTGATTGCCATAAAGTATTAACCATCAAATATATAAACAATTATCACTAATATATAATAGCTGATTAATATTGTCGTCTGCTAATCCAAAAGTTTCACAGTGGTATTCACCCACTAACCGAAAAAATGTTTAACGTAAATTGATTCTAAAAATTCTATAATTTTGTCAAAGCTTAGAAATTATTTCAATAAATCTTTCATTATTTTAATAATTATAATAATTAAAAATTTGTATATTTAAAGTATCAACAAGAATATATTTTTCTATACAGTTCCAAATAGCTATAATTTTAATTTGTTATTTTTATATTTCTACAATTACACCTATTTTTCAAACATATATAACTTTTAAATTGTTAGTCATAGCTAAATGAAATATTTTACAAAATTGTAGTGAAATAATTTAGTTTTACTTTTTTAATATAAAAATAATATGTTACGCCGTTAGATTTTTAAAAAAATTCATTTTAGTACGAAATTTTTGCGAAAACATAGTTATTTTTCAATTATATTTTTCAATAACTTGAAACTGAAGCAAATTATAAAAAAATTTATAATCCAATTTAATTCAGAATTTAATTCTCCACAAATTCGATCTACTATAAATTTTCTGTATTTATCTTATTTTCAAAGTTATTGGTACTTTAATGACGAATGAATCTTAGGGTCGTATCTCGAAAACAGAGCTCCAAATCGAAAAACGTTATTTAGTAATTTCGACTTAGAATTTTGTCCGCCGTCATGCCCTTAAAGGAATGCGCACCGCTCTTGGACACCCTGTATATAAAATTTTATAATTTAAAAAATAAAATGTAAATTAAAATATCAAATAATTATTATTTTGTAGTTAAAAAAAAAATAAATATAGCTGCTATTGATCCATTTTACATCGCATTTAACAAATTAAGGTACGCTTCCGTACAATACAATATTACGCAAAATTATATATGTTATTATGCGTGAAATCGTTTTCAAATTTATTACATTGTTAACAAATATACAAATTATATTAGTAAGTAATATTATAATATTATAAAAAACGATTTGACAAGAGAGTAAACATTTATACGCAATGATTTTGATGTGATGTTATTTTTATATTAATATATAGTAATCACAACGAATATAAATTTATACATATATATTATTTTTATAATAATGATGATAATGTCTGTAAAAATTTTGCCAAAATAATAAAATAATGAAAGGAGAGAAAAAGAATATTTACACAATAAATTTGAATGGAATCCAAAAAATAAAAAAAAAAATAAATATAATAAAAAAAAAAAAAATAAATGAAATGAAAAGATTCTGAATATAACGCGTAATGTATTATAATATATAGTATATATATGTAAACGACATAGGTTATTGACACCGCGTGTCTCATATTTGTATATATCATACAGCTGTATTGTACTGCTATATATATATATATAATATACACTACTACTCATAATAATAACATGTGGTGGTTATTGGTGTGGTGATTCCATAACGAAAGAAAATTTATGTTTCTTATATTTAACTTTAATTGAAAAAATAAAGTATTGTATTGATTTAAAAAAATTAAATATAAAAAAAACTTTACGATCTATACGTGTTTTTTTTTTTGGGTTTCCCTGTGACAAATAACATCAATTGCGTGCATAAAATGTTGCGGTCTTACCGACAACGAGTTGTCGCCGAAACAATCATTATTTGAAACAAATTTTGAATACAATTTTGTACAGAGTTTTAATTTTCTAATAAATATATAATATATTGAAATTGAATAAAATTTCACCTTTCTTAACATATCCTTTTAAGTCGAAAGCAAGATTTATGTTTTATGCGCTAATAGCTCATCAAAAACTATCCATACAGCGTTCTATAACGCACAGTCAATTTTCTTTCAAAAAAGAGACAAACCTTAAATGAATGGGTTGCCAACAGCCAACAATTATCAATTTTTTGTAATTTTGTAAAGAAAAAAAAATTAATATTCTTTCATAAAAATTTATACAAAGCTGTTTAGCAAAATTAAAAAAAAAATGTATATTAAAAATGACGAAATTCAATTTTTTTTATATTTTTTGCTACTATTCGGCATGTGCTTTGCGCGTATGTATTTTTTATATTATATTAAATTAAATTAATATAAATATATGAATGTATTATTATTGTAAGAATTGTTTGTTGTAAAAGAACAATCATCATAAAATTTTTTGAAGTACATTAGCCTTTTTCAACACAGCAACAACAATGCATACAATATACTGTGTCTGGTGTGTAGTGAATGTGTATACACAAAATTGTATATTGTGATGTGTCGCTTTTCTGTTGATAAATATAATTTTTTTTTTATTCGTCTTAGTTATTTTGCGGTTTACGATTTATATACACGCAATTGTTTGTGAATCTTAAAGTATAAAAATTATTATTAGCTAATTTTTCAATATTTATTAAATACTTATTATTATTATTATTATATACACACTCACACACATGTATTATATGAATTCGTCTAATTTAAGTATATTCTAGTATTGTTATTAAAATATCACATAAATTTCTATGTATTACATTATTTTTCGCATATCATAAAAATATATATGGTGTGTGTGTGGTGGCGAAACCTGAGTAGTAGCATTAAGTTTTCAATATAGCTATATTTTTCTTATAATCTCTGGGTAAAATTAAACTAAATTATGAAAAAAATTTGGGTGTTCACCGAATTAAATTTACCGAGGAAATCGACTTTTATAAATTATCATCTTTTTTAATTACAGACCATAGTTTTAACGGATATCCATTTTTGTGTACAGAATTAAAAATTATATTCAATTTATAATCTTTCATAGAAGATGGTTTTTTAAATCTATTCACGACTGTAAAATATATATGATCGATTTTCGAATCGATGGCAGAGAAAATTTAAAGAAATTTCTGGTACTGTATATAGAGAACACTCAAAATGGTACAAAAAATTTATGTTATATTTATTATTTCATACAAAATTTCAATGACATCAAATGGAAAATCGGTCTTCGCTTTTGAAGGTATCACACGATTTTAAAAATCTCTTCTATGAAAGATTGGAAATTGATTATAATTTGCAATTCTGTATACAAAACTGGAAATTTGTTTTAAACCTATGGCCACATAATTCAAAAATATGATAATTCTTAAAAGTCGATTTTCTGGTAAAATTTATTTAGTGAACATTCCTTTTGTTTCATAATGTAGTCTTCATTTTCATCTCGTCTACCAGAAAATTATAGTGATATTGTAATCTGAACAGATTTTTTCACGCTTCGCCACTGGTGTACGCATAATTAATCAAATATTTAATAATTTTCTATCTTTTCATTTCAATTCACGTAGATTTTTCACCATGTTCTTAGCGAATTTCAATAGAATATATTAACAATTTCGTTTTTGTGTACAATAAAATGAATGCAGCTCATAAAATTTAAGTCAACGATAATTCGCAATGCATATTTACTAATTTCTGCGTTGTCAGTTGTCAACGTAAATATACATAAAAATAAGAACATGTTATTTTGTAAGCTGTATTTTTAACTCATATTTAACGTGAATTTAAGTGATTATATGTTTACATCGATTTTTATAAATACAAACGAATTTCATATACACTTTAAATTTCTATATTTATATTTAATTTTATGATTATGTTATGGAAATATACATAGTATAAAATATACAGTTTGCAAAGTTAAAAATTTGTAAAATTAATTTTTCGCATTTTCAGTAAACATTATTATTAATAGAGACACGTTTGAGTTTTTTCAAATTGTGGTCCATACTGACGACGCTTCATAAACAAAAATGAGTATACCTAATTTTAAAACAGATATATATATTTATGTAACAAAAAAACTTCAGTGACGTTATGTGCGTGACACTTGTACACATTTATTTTAATTTGTATTTAGATAAGCAAAACTATGTCATATAAATATAATTATTTAAAATAATTGATTATTTTATAAGTGTATCTCGATTACATTTTTAATTATGTATATTTAATGATACACTATCGACCGAAAAAAAGTTGGCAAATATAATAAATTATTATATAATCAATAATGAAGTCAAATTATTGCCTTCTATTGTGATATATTCGTATTTTTAATTTATATTCAATAATTTTAATATGATAAATTGTTATAATTTTATACATTAAAACTTTTTTTTAAAATCAATAGCATTACAGTTTTTATATTTTTGACAGATTTGTAATTGATAATTTTATCTTTAAACCAAATTATATTGTGCATTTAAAAACATATGAACATGAAACTTTCGTTCGATATAATGTAAACGTTAATCAGTAAAAGATTAGAAAATTTATTAAATTGGTGAAAACAGTTCGAGAAAATATTATTACTATATTTTTACATACACAAACTGGTATAAAGACTGTAAATAAATTAAATTATTAATAAAGTTAGATGGTAATTTGGTCAATTTATTATTTCAAAAGAAAATAATATATGAATATAAATCTTATAATACATTTCTTCTCATTGGTTAACTTTTTTTTGCCCAATATTGTGCATTAATATTAAATACAAAAAATATGTGTATATACACACAATGATGAAATATAGAAATATTATTATTTATTTAACTTACACATAATATTGTTTTTATTTATTTTTTTTTTTTTTTGCAAACCGCAATGACAATAACCTCTTTACAATGTCTAAAAATAATTATTAATTCTTTGCTATCTTTTCTGTCGTATCTTGACCTATCACCATACGTCATACCTTTGCCAATTCTTGTCATATGCAAAAATTTTTTGTTTGCGTGTAGAAATATATGTAAATGTTTTCAAGTATATGTAAAAATGATGATGATAATTGTTGTATTTATCATACATTTTCATCATTTATATACAAAACAAAATAAATACATATGAGCAGAGACAGATAAATATACTACACGTTCATACATTAATATATTATTACATTAAATCATATACGTATCGAGAATTTAATAAAATTATATGTTACAAAAAAGCTACAATCAAATTATTTATTTATTCAATATATATGTTATCAACTCTATATACAAATTATAAATTAATTATTACTATTACAAAATAATCATAATTTAATACACTATATTAACTATGATTGCATTCTTTGGATGAATTTATATTAATTGGACCAATGTGTATATCAATAACAAGAGCTTATAAATTAGTTCGATGATAAGTGACTTATAGACGTTTACCATTCACTAACTCAATAGAATATATACAGTCTATAACGTTGCAAAGTCCATGATCTTTGTCTGGTCAATGATGGCTACAATTTTACATATAACACACAATAAATTCAATATTTAAAGTTAAGCACAAAAATTGTATAAATTCATTAAAATATGATGTCATGTTACTTCAAATGAAGCATATATGTCATCTATACCAACAAGCATTTATTATAGTCAAGTTGGTAAATCATTCCGCATGGGAGTATATAAAAATTACCACATTTGGTCTGCCTAATTGTCGATAGATAATTAATATCAATATTTGTATACAAAATAATATTTTATATAATTTTTGTGAATTGTTAATATGTATAATAATTTTAATTAGCAAGAACACGCTACCACCACCACATTGTACCACTGAGTGTGTTTTCACCGAAGACTTACAACGGAAATATTATTGTATATTAATTATAATTACTATTTTTTATTTTATATTTCGATATGACAAATGATTTAATATTTATTTATATATCGATTTTGTTTATATTACATGTGTCTAGTCTATGTCGAATCAACAAATAAGTTTCTGCAACATTTATAACATAATTTATGTATAAATAGAAGCCATATAATAATTATATTATAAATATAAGATATCTGCATAAATGTATCCAATTCACCTAAATTTTATGTACAATATAATAATAATAATAATAATGTTTTGTTAATAAATTAAAAAATCATTCTTTAAACTTTTTAAAGCGTACAGATAGAGAGAATATAGTGTTATAATAACAATGGTACCAGGTGTGCCGGTATCAAGTGAGCGTTAAGATGATACAAATGTCTCGATAGGGAACATTTGTAGTGAACGAGCCTTAATTTTTTTTGTTTGGTTGCTATCACATCTGTTAAACATATTTAGTATACATCAAGTCATTGTACAAACAACATCATATTTTTTCATCGTGTGAAAAATGTCGAAATTTGTACCAGAAAATGATGATTTGCGGAAAGCATTAAATTTTTGTTTTCATTTGAAGAAAAGTGCAGCGCAGAGTCGCATCGAATGCTTGTCGAAGGCTTATGGTGATCATGCTCTATCAGAAGCAACATTCAAAAGATGGTTTCAACGATTCCAAGATAATGATTTTGATGTGAGAAATAATAAACGTGGAAGACCACCAAAAAATTTTGAAGACGCCGAATTGCAAGCAATATTGGATGAAGATAATATTTTGCATCAAAAGCAAATGGCAGAAATGTTAAATGTTGCACAACAAACAATTTCTGATGATTTAAAAGGTATGGGAAAGATCGAAATTTATGGAAAATGGGTACCACATGAATTGAATGAAAGACCGATGGAAAACCGAAAAAACACTTGTAAAATTTTGCTTGCCATACACGAAAGAAAATCATCATTTGCATTGAATTGTTACTGGCGATGAAAAATGGATTTATTTTAAGAATCCAAAACGGAAAAAAATCATGAGTTAATTCCAGACAACCATCAACAACTCGACTGCATTATCAAATCGTTTCGGCTAGAAGTCAATGCTGTGTGTCTGGTAATGTACCACGATCTCCTGGTGAAACTGTTAATGCTGATCGCTACCGACAACAAATGATCAATTTGAACCATGTATTGATCCAAAAGCGACCATAATGGGCCAAATGACACGGCAAGGTAATTTTGCTCCATGACAATGCACTGCATACAAATCAAAACCGGTTCAGGATACAATCAAAGCACTTGGATGGGAGCTGATACCCCACCCGCCGTATTCACCAGACTTGGCTCCTTCCGACTACCATTCGTTTTCATTGATGGGACACGCATATTGGCTGACCAGCACTTCGATTCCTACGAAGAAGTCGAAAATTGGATGTCTGATTAGTTTGCTTCAAAAGACAAACAATTCTATTGGCATGGTATCGACAAATTGCCAGAAAGGTGGTCAAAATGTGTAGAAAACAATGGCCAATATTTTAAATAAAATGTTTTTTACTTTCCCATTTAAAATTAGTGTTTTATTTTCACAGAAAAACACTCATTTGATACCGGTACAGCTGATATATACATAAATTTTGCATAAAATAGATCATATCAAATACAGTATGTGTCATGTGTCTAAAAAGAATAAAACGTAAAACCTTTTAATAGCAAATATTATATGAAAGATGAATGCATTAGTTTAAAAACTTTTTCTTTTTTTTTTTCCAAAAATTAAAGTTTATAATTTTATTAAAAAATAAACCAAATAATAAAAACACAATGTTCGCAAAGTAAAGTAAAATAAAAAAAAATGAGTAGGAAATGCCTCAGGAAATATGATAAACAATATCGGATCGGAAGATATTCTCTATTATATACGCATTTGTATATAATATTGGATTGAAAAATTATTCTATAAACTTTTCTGAAAATTTATTTTTATAAATCTTCATTTTTTTTTTTTTATATATATAAAATTTTGATGTAACAATTTTAGAGTACAAGTTTTAATATAAATATTCTCTAAATATTATATTATTATTACAATATAAATATTAAATATATATTCAATAATTTTCAATTTTATTTTATTAAATAGTTATTGAACTATATATAAAAATACGGATCGACCATATAAATTCGTATACTATCGAATTCAAATGAAATGCTGCTGACTATTCATATTTATTTCATAAATAGAATATTGTGAAATTATATTTAATAAAATAAAATAAATAATGATAATTGATTACGTAGCAAGAAAATTTATACATAAACACATATATTTATCGATTGATAGATTTTTAGAATTTTTGTAATATTTGTTATTGTATACATTTTTATATTTTTATATTGTAATAATATAATATTGATAAATATGCGGAATTATTGCTTATTAGTTTCTTTTACAGCGGGTGATTTTATTGTTGGTTGGCTCTCTATATTATAATTGTTTTGTATATTTAATTTTATTTGAATATATGTAATTTTATATAACACATAAATTTATGTTGTGATATATTATACACGAAATAAAGACCATATATATATATATGTGCTCGTGTCTTTACATTCCCGGCATGTGTCAATCAATAATGAAAAATTAAAAAAAATTATATCTTCTCTGTGTTTGGTTGTCTGTTCATTTGTTGGTTTGTTTGTTTGTTAGTTTGTTTTTTATTTTGTTTATTTATTTTCATTTCTTTTGTCTCTAAAAAAAAAAAAAAAAAAAACGAAGGTTTTTAACCCAAAACAATATAATTGTTTTATTTTATTTACTATAATTGATGTATTAATTAAAAAAAATTATATTTGTTATAGTTTAGTAGATAGTTTTATAGAGAAAAATAGAATTGATTAATAGTGCAATATAAAATATATATATTAAATCTTAATTGTGATATTTTGATGAAATACACTATTTTATATATATATATTTATATATTTAAAAAATAATAATATATTTAAATTTGTGTTAATAAAAAAAAATTTCTAGTGATTGTTAAAAATATTTAAACAAAGTGCAATTATATAATAAAAATTATTTAATTATATATATAAAAAATTAAATATATATAAAGAAAAAAAAAATTGTATGTGGTTTTTATTTGATAAAATCAAATTAAATTTAAATACATATAAAAATCTACACGCAAAATCAAGTTAAATAAGTTATAAAACAAAAAAACCAAAAACCAACAAATTGATAATTACAATGACTGTACAACATATAAAATTAATTTTTCCAACTTAGAACTTTTAAATAAAATATGGATAACGATTTTACGGAATTTCTAAGTCAAACCTGGAATGAAAAGTGTAAGGATGTTGCAACATCTTCATTACCATCGCCTCCAATTTCATCATCAACGTTGGAGCAACTGCAACAGCAACACCAACAATTACAATTACAACAATCATCGTATACAAATCGATTATTTTTAGATGAATTAAATAATTATCGTCAACAACAACGTAATACTAATATTACAAATAATAATAATAATAATAATACATCAACATCAGACATAAGAACAACAATATTTCAGCAACAACCAGCAACATCACAATTACAATCTAATCGGATAATATCAACAATAAACAATAATGCCACCGAAAATGTTAAAGAATTACGTATTAATAATTTAAGTACTCCAACCAGCACACTACGATTACCCGACGACACTACAATATCCCGAAGTAATTTAAGTAATACTCGAGATACAACAAATTCATCCACAAATCATCCACAAAACAGCAGCAACAACAACAACAACAACAACAACAACAACGACAACAATAATAATAATAATCACAATCAGCAACACCATCATCATCATCATCAGCATCACCATCAACATCATTCACAAAATCATCCGCACGGTATTTCGGAATCAACAGCAATAGCATCAACTGTTTTTAATACAATATGTACATCATTGCAAGTGGCTGGAGATAATGGTAACGCTGGTGTTGATGGTGGTAGTATTTGTGGAAATAGTATAGGCGGTGTAGGTCAAGAAACTGCTGACAGTACAACACCACCACCATCCATACAAAGTTCTATATCTAATGGTAGTAATACCATAACAATTGTGCCTTCGACTGAACACGAAAAGAAAGCAGCTAATTCTATAAGAGGTAGTATAAATATCTCTATATATATAATTACATTAATTAAAATTAGAAATAAAAAATAATAATAATGTATAAAAAACACCATTCTGGAATATTGTAATTATTTTCTTTCGTTTCTCAGTTGAAAAGGAGAAAATGCATATATAAAATAATTTTACAATTTTTTAAAATTATTTATACAAATTCTATAAAGTTAAAAACTAAAAGCCAAACACAATTAAATATAAACTATATAGAATACAGTTCGTGAAAAGCTGCCCGAATTAATATCAATATTTTCACATTCATTGTCATTAAGTTTTTTAAAATAAATTAAAATTTAAAATTAATAATGTTCCAATTAAATTAAATGTTGAAACTATATAATGAAAAATTTTCAATAAAAATGCTATAAAATAATCTGTATACGCTGAGATTTTGTTGGTTTCTATGCGTATAGAAAATATATAACATCGCCAATATTTTTGTAGTCAGATCAATAGAAGAATTGAACTTATAAAAATCGTGAACGCGTATCAAAATTTTGTTATATGTATGGAATTAAATTCAATTTAGTGTTTATTGTTTAATTTAATTTACATTTCGACAATAACTTTGACTTGTATTTACTACGCTTGCAAAGTGATTACAATAAATACGTTTTGTGGTGACAAGCTAATGAATCCTCGGGTTTTTCGATAAAAACCGTTCTAGCTGCGTACAGTAATGTACATCAAAAATAAAATTAAAAATATATGTCTTTCATTATTAATATATTTTAGTAAATAAGGGCAACAAAAAAAATTAAAATTGGAAAATATGAAGTTTTACAGACTTTTATTACTGACTTTTTTTATTATTCAACTGATTTTATCTAACGAAAACACTATGCAAATAATAAAGTTTATATAAATATATGTTTTAAATTTATAGTTTATATAATATTTATAATTTTTTTTATAAATATCATTTTCTTTTATCATTTTTAAATCATATTGCTGTAAATGTGAACCTTTACATATTGTGGTAAATATACAAATGCGAGTGTTTGAAATGTCCCAGTCATGTAAATAAATATTACTCTTCATGGTATATGATACATGTCCTATTTTTATACAGCTATAGCATTTGTGTATCGCATATATCGTTAATCTATCTGTATACGAATAGTCCAACACAGTATTTACAAAGAATTAAATTTTTTAAATACTTAATCGAACATAAATACTAACAATAGTCAGTCAGTGGCGGCAGGGCTTTTCAGTATATATAGAAAATTCAAAAATAATCGCTTATATATATAGTGGCCATGTGTTTCCATGATGTTATCCGAGTAGGATATTCCTGTTTGGCTGTTTCCATCCCAAATAGAGAGTAGCCCGGTAAAATGTCAAAGTTTAGTTAAAGGTATAATACTCAAAATAATTATTAATAAATTAATAATCTATGATTAATTATAAAAAAATTATTATTTCATCATAAAAACCCATTAACATTTTTCACTTTTTTAAAAAATTGGATGTAAAGTGACATTTAATTTATTAATAACTAATATTCGCAACATTAAAGAACGTATCAACAATCAACCGTTTCCGTTTTATTTTAGACCTAAATTCTGCTGCATTGTTTACTACAAAAATTTCACTCTATTATATACAAAAATAGCGTTTGAAGCACCAAATCCAAAATGAGAAATACCCCAATGAATGGATTTCCTCCTCACATGTCAATTTTGAAATGTCATTCAATTTATTTATATCTATGCTAATGTATTAGTAGTATTAATATCATTATGTAAACAACAGATTAACTTAAATAAAACATACAAGTTATAAAAAAAATAAAATAAAATTTGTAAAACAAAAAAATATGCCTTTTAAGTATGTGCATTAGTACATTATTTATATTTTAAACAACAATAACAATCAATATCAGATGTAGGTATTAAATAATAATTATTTTAAATATTAATAATATATATAATTCATGGAATTTAAAATTGAACATGCATATTTCTTCGTTTTTTTTTCCATATTTTATTATAGATTTTGTAATGTGGAAAAAAAAAATACAAAACAAATAATATTCGAACGTGTTTTTGTAGTACCCGAATTTATTCTTTCACTATAATGTGTATATATTATGTGTGTACACAAAGAGAGTTCATCGACATTATTTATTTTTTGTACATTAATTTTCATTACATATATTTTGCTGATGTATATTAATATTGCATTTTATTTTTTTGCAATTTAATTTTTGTGTATACAATTTATATGAATTATATTTTTTAAATGTTTATTTAATATAGTGTATTTTTTGTTCTGTTTGATTTCATATATAACGAAATAATCGCAATACATAAAAACCGAACTGATGTCATATGTTTTACACTATGTCATTTAAAAATTATAATACTGTTAAAGTTTGTTTTTTTTTTTACTGTGCACAATTTATTATAATATTTATTAAATAATTATTTGTATTAATATTGCTTTTCGTTTTTTTTCTTTTGTGCACTATCAATTAGTAACACTTTTTTAAAAGTACATTTAATATGATTACGTAAAAACGTAAAGTAAAATTTCTTATAATGTTGTTAATTTAAAATGTATGTACCTATAAATGGACTATAATATTGTAATAAATTGAAATTTTGAAATTCTATATACTGACATTAAGGGTATGCCATGTACTTCTATATATAAGATTTAACTGTGGATTAGCATTTATTCATATATGCGTATATAGGAAACTGTACGAATCTTTTATGATTATTTTCACATCTACATAAAATTATTATCGTCACAGCAAATCATTTTAAACCACATGGAACATGTATGGAAATTACCAAACATTTATTATAGTCAAGTTAGTAAATTATTCCGAAACGCTTTGTTTGTGAACGAAAATGGAATCGTTATTCATCAATGCAGTGACATTTCGATTATTATGTTTAAATTTTTTAATCGATTTGTTATTATCATATAAAATTTTTGTATTTAAATATGGGAAAAAAAATACAAAAATTATCAATACATAATAATAAATAAAAACATCTGTATTTATTTATACATAATTTTGTTTAAAAACTGACCTAACCTAAGCACACACATTTTACATATAGTAACATACATATATATACATACACTATTGCATTTTATAATCTATATATTTGCATATCTTTATTTATACATGTATTATATGCAAAATGTGATGTGTAAAATGAAAAAAAAAACACAAGCTGTTCATATCCATGCATTGATATTATTATAAAACGTATAAACTGTAGAAAATATTTATAAATATAAATATTGTATATTTATAAAAAGGAAATATAAATAATATTAATAATATATTACTCATTCAGTGTGCAGTGCTGCGTTGTGATTTTATATGGTGTCATATAAAAATACGACTTCACACTTCATATAATATTAAACATAGATTTTCATACACATTTACTTGAAAGAATATTATTATAAAACATATTTTATACGTTTTTCAATAATATAATATAGAAATTGTTGATATTAGAAATAATTTTGTACATTCGTATCTTCACAATAAATTATTTGTTAAATTTTTAACTCACGTATATATACATTATATAGAAAATGATTAAATTATGTATATTTTTACCTATAATTTTATGTATTTATTTATAGATGCGAGTATATATATATATATATATATATATATTTTCGCTATATTTCTACTTTTATATTAACAATATATACCCAAATATAATTTATTTTAATGCATAAAATAATAGAAAATATCAAAGACATTCTTTATGTGCAAATTATTTTATAACTTTTTGCATATATGCTATAGGATATATTTAGATAAGATACGCAGTGTTACAAATATATATTAATAAATAATATATGCACTTATATACTTGTACATAAATTCATATAAGATTACACGCACACACACACACACACAAGAATTATAGCTACATTCTACATTATTTAAATTTTAAATTTTCAATTTATAATATTATATAAGTTTTTACATATGTATTAATTTGTATATAACATTTAAATATTTGTACTAATATATATATATTATATAATATATAATTATTTATATTTATATGCAATTGATATGTAGTAGTATTTACAAATAACACTACTATATATTTAAAAAGTATACGATAAATTTCTGTATTACTTATAATAAGATATACAATTGAGAAATGAAATGAAATGAAAAAAAAAAAAACTAATGTTTTTGGCATTGGTATCATTTTCAAAGTAAGCAATTAAATTATAATATATATTTTATATATCGAAATAAAAATTTACATTTAGAATCCTTTTGAATATTTACTTTATATATGAAATATTGCATATATTATAAATACCATATATAGGAAATTGAAACTACAATAGCATACATATATTTATATGACTCCTAGTGTTAAGATCTTTCGTGTCCGTCCTGCATACTTAAAATTCACAATATTTTATATATCAATGACTCACACTATGTGGCAATTCACATAGGGACAAAAACGAGCCGATCATGTGCACATAAGATAACCAACTTTTCCCATGCTAAAAATATAGCACATATAATAATAGGTCGTTTCTTCCAGCAAGTTGTGTTGTGTGAGAAATCCAATAAATATACATGAGGAAAAAAAAAATATGAATTCATAAATAAAAAACACTGATAGGTCTAAAATGAAACAGAGAATTTCAATCAATATTTTCACGAGTGAAACAGATCAATTTTTTTTATGAACGAAAATAGCACTTTCGAATATCATTTGTTGTTTATTATGTTTATCTTATGGCGCTTAAAATTTTAGTAACATATTAATAAAGATATTAAAAGAATAAATACATATATTAATAAAATGTACCATAGGTGGTAGATTGCGTGCACGTAAAAAAGATCAACAGTGTTTACCATTAAAATACTTTTTTTTTAACGAATAATATTTTTGCCACTCACTGTATTTTATATACAATTCAAAATTGATTACACTTTGTCATAGTTTTTTCCTATCGCTTACAAAATAAAATATGAATAGAAAACCGTAAATATAATAAAAAAAATTGCATAAACAATTATTGTCATAATGTAATAGAATAAAATTAAAACAATTAAAATGTAATAAAAAAATTGTACTCACTTGTTCACGTTCCCCCAGACCAGCCATAACAGAAGAGCCGGTAGCTGATGAAAAAATATTCTGCGCATCGCATATCCAGATTTTCAGTACACTTTATATTTTTTTTTTTTACATATATTTATATGTATGTGTGTAACTTCACATTTTCATTACACAAAAATCATATAATCTATAGTTAAAAAGAAAAGAAAAGAAATAATTAATTAATTTTAACATTATTTAATAGAAAATATTTTAAAAAAATGATGATAGATTAAAAAATGGTGTATAAAAATTTGTGCTATCACGACGTCACACAAACACAATCACATTTTTTTTTATAACCATGAAAAAAAAATTTAATGTATATTATATTGTATTAAAAATCTTCCATTCTATACAATATTTTCCAATAAAAATAATTATTTTTAATGATAGATATAAATTATAGTAAAAATAATTAAAACAATTACAATATTTAAATATATTTAATGTAAAAATGAATTATAAAAATAAATGCGCACTTACCACCAGTCTTTAACACTTACACATTAACAAAGAAAAGGTAAAAGTTAAAAGTTACGGTATTTCTTTTTTTTTGTTAAGCACACACACACACACACTAATCAAACGACGCAATAAAAATGTTATTTTTTATTTATTTTATAATAATTTTAATAATTAAGATATATTTATTAATTAAACTAAATATTTATTTACTTAACTATAATTAATAAGTATAAAATAATTAAATGATTAAAATTCTATTTTTTTTTTATTTTATTACTAAATATGCGCGCGATCACACCACACTAAACAAACACTCTATTATATTATATAATTTCTAATGTCATCATATGTCAATAATTCCATTTCAATAAATTTATGAAACCATAGACCTTTCTCTATGGAGGAGACATATAGTAAAACAAAAGGACAATTTTTAATTTATTACTGTCAAATTTGAAAATTTTTTTTTTAATAATTATTATTATTATTATTATTTTTTTTTTTATTATTTTTATGTTATTTTATTTATAATTTAACGAATTTCCAATTGCAAGAATTTTGTTTTATTTATAATCATGCGTATTTAGATTGGATTTGAATTAAAATTTATTGGATCACTCTTTTGAATTTTATGTCGATATAGATATTGTCACTTACGCTAATTATTGATGATTTAATTATTTTATATACTGTTTAGTTGTTTTGCAAACTGCCATCGTTGCCGTTCTATTTACTTGTTAATGGTAACTCTATGGTTTCATTGCCCGTCCATTTTGTTATAACTGTACGTAAATTTATGAATTGGTTATTTTTTTCTCCAAAATTGTATTGTATTAAACTTTACTATTGCAATTATTATTATTATTACAAAATTTATATATTACAATATGAATGCACACAAATACAACAATAAACGATAAATATATATACAATTCAATATTTTCGAAAATACAAACGATCGAAATTATATATTTATAATATTAGCTAGTAATGTAATAAGCCTAGGACATAACTGCGTATAGTTTTCGAATATATTTAAGATTGATTTATATTAGGTTAAGGAATTTTATTCAAGCCATTTTAACAAGTATAATTATACTATATATGCCAGAGGAATTATGAAAATAGGACGGTACACCCTATCTATATACATAATTACATATTCATTTATAATAATAAAGATTTAATAAGAGAATATAAGCACAATGCTAAAAATGTAAACAAATTGTATGTATTTCTTTTCCTATAAATTTAATCTATTATTATTATTATTGTTATTATTATAGTTATTATATTATTCTAACTATTTACAATGGTATGTATTAGTATAATAATTATTATAAATATATGAAAATAGTTCAAAAGAAACTATATATTTCAATACAGAGACACGTACACTCTTTTGTATTATATAGAATTATAGAATATAAAATATTTATATTTATTTTCTGTTTGGGTTTGAAAAATTAATATATTTTGCCGGGTTATTGACATTCAGAATAGCTCTATAATTCTATATATATATATATATATATATACTCCACTCAACAGTTATACTGTTATTGTATATATAGATGTAATTATATATATATTTATTTATATATTTATATGAGCAAATTTTATAATAATAAACATATTTATTTTAATATACAGAAAACTGAAAAGAGCATTTATTATAATCGTTTTAATGCAATAATATTTTATAGAAATAATTTAGTATATGTATTAAATAATTGGTTTCCATGTGTGAATGTATGTGTTGCGTATGCAAGTATATTCTGTAAATGTATATATAATATATTATTAATTAAAACAATTAATTTTTTATTTTTATGAAATCTAAATGCACTGATACATTTTTAAAATATTATCTGAATGAAATAATTTATCTTATCTTGAAATTTCCTAACTAACGTTTGGTGGTATCCATTTACGTATGTATATATTTATAATATATAAATAGATTATATACTAAATATATACTTTTGCCTTTTATAATATAGAAATATTAACTTTTCAATATTTATTTTGTGATAAAAAAATAAACACATTTTTTTTTTCTGTTTTATAAGTATTCTTAAATAGATAATGTTAAAAGTATATGAATCCAAATAAAACTATATTGAATCAAACCACTATTTGCATTCCTGTTTGTATCTCTGCGGGAGTCCACTATTTACTTTGATTACTCAGGTATACGCCGAGTTATCCACAAGCAATGGTGCATCTTGTTTTCCAGCATAATTATATTTAGCATTGCCGTTCAATTTGGTCATAATTACCCGTATGAAAAATGTGTATAATAATTCGCACCAATTGGTGTGTAAATATGTTTCGATAAATACGTTATTATCATACAATTAATGTTATGAGCGAATCGTTAGTAGCGTTGTGTGAGTATAGTTTCTAGATTTCATAACCGAAGTATGAAAAATTCGGAAAAAATTTTACTTTTGTCAGTACCGAAATTTAATCACTATCAAAATAACTACCAATATATATTCATTTTATAACAAAATACATTATTAAATAATAATTAAATTGCTAGAAAACTTTAAATTATATACTTAACGTGTATTTTTATACCATTTTGGGTAGTGGATGCTATACATTATCAATATGTCTATATTTTAAATATGTAATATCATGTATTCGTTGAAATAATGTTATAATTATAATGAAATAAAAAATAAATAACTTTAAAACCGGCTTTCATTTGAAAATTAACATCAATTTCAATAAAGAAAAATACAGTGACCAAACATTGGAGATACCTTTATTTGTTTATTCATGTTTATTTTTTTTGTTAATAATTTGGTGATGGTATATATGTATTTTAGTTGGAAATTTAAATAAATTGACCGCCGCACTATAATTAACCAAAGAATATAATAAATTATGTTTTAATGCATTGCGGAATATGAAATGTGTACTAAATGGCCGAACACTGCGAAGACAGTGCACGTGCCCTTACCCTATACAACATATATTCATATACAAATAATACAGAATTATGGTGAAAATTTAATTATATAAAATTATAAATATTGTAAATATTATTATATAATTATATAAAATTATTATAAAATTTATGTTAAATTATATATAAATTTAAAGATTTTAATGTTTAAATTTATAATTCACATTTTTAACAAAAACTTGTAGTAATAATAAATTAAATGATCATAATGTTTTTTTTGTTTTGTTATTATATGTATCATCATTAAATATAATCGCATATATTAAAAAATATAGTAATTTATAAAAAGATTAGTTTTTTTTTTAAGTAACAAAATTAAAAAATAAATATAAAAAACAGTAATTTATTTATGAAAATAATTGATATTAATTTTGTCTACCGGTACCATATTATAATAATTTGTTAATAATATTTTTAACAGTATACGATAATAATAATAATCTATAAAATAATGTAATGGATAAAATTGTAAAAAATTCGCTAAATAAAAATAAAAAACATTTAAATTAATATAAGAAAAAATAGAAAATATATTATAAAATAGATTTTCATCTCCATATGTATATAGTTTTAAGCTTAACTAAATCGATAATTGGAAAAAAATATTATTGTATACATAGAATTTTATTTTTAATCAAATATAAATTAATATATGAACGCGAATCATATATGATTCATTTTTTTTGTTTCAATATAATATACTGTTGAACGATTTTATTTGATGTAATCAAATAATTATTAAAAAATAGTTTTTATGAAAGACAATTGGCTAGGATATTGGCTAAATATTTGGAAACGTAATTTATATTGTAGTAAAATATAATAATAATTAATTAAAGAATATGTGAAGAACTGTAATTGGTGCCCGCTAATCATATATTTTTCTTGTTAATATTGAAAAAATTTTTTTAAACTATAACATTTAATATTTAAATTTTAATTTTTAATTTTGTTCCTTTTTTTTTTCTTTAAATTTCAGCTCAAATAGAAATTATACCTTGTAAAGTATGCGGTGATAAATCATCTGGTGTTCACTATGGTGTAATTACATGTGAAGGATGCAAAGGATTTTTTCGTCGATCACAAAGTTCAGTCGTTAATTATCAATGTCCTCGAAATAAACAATGTGTCGTAGATCGGGTTAATAGAAATAGATGCCAATATTGTCGACTGCAAAAGTGCCTAAAATTAGGAATGAGTCGTGATGGTAAGTTATATTACAATTTTATATAAATATGTTTAAAATTTCATAATTTCAACATCTATAAATATAAGCGCCAGTATATCAAGTCTATTATAAGTTATTTTATTAGAAATTAATTAGAATATCATTATACTGGAAACTTCATATGTTTAAATGCATATAATTATAGATATTTTTCCAGCCCATATCTTCAATAATATTACATATCTACATGTACTATATTGAATTTATATAATTACATGTCTAATACCTGTAACTATTTGTATATGATGGATTTTTTATTGAAATTTCACAAGCCATAAAATATAGCATTTACAATAACAATAGTATGCGGTATTAAAATTAATAATAATAATAATAATAACTGATGAATACAAAAAAGTAAATATGATAGCAATAACAATAATATTATAATAATAATAATAATAATAATAATAAAATGAATAAAGTTATTAACAGAAAATTTATTTACAATATTTATAAATAATTTTATTTTTTTCATTTCGTTGCAAAACAATATTGTTTAGTTGTTTGTTGTGTGTGACTCGTGTTAAATTCTCTAATCTTTCAAATCACAAATTATTGTTATTATAATGTTATATTGTTTCGGTATTTAAAAAAATAAAAAAATCATTTATTCATTCATTTTGATATTTCATAATCGCGCGCGTATAATATTTTATATATTTTTTTTTTTCTTAACTCAGAAATAAAACAATGATATGTTTATTTATTAATAATAATGTTAAAATTACTAAAAATATATATTTATATTGCAATGAATTCATGTGGAATTCATTGATAATTCATGAAACATTAATATAATCAGGATCTTTATCTAAATTATTAGTTGTATTTTAGTTATAACTTTATACGAGTACATATTTTATTACATTACATTTATATGCGTTATAATATTTGTTGCAATATTTAATATATGTGGTATTAATAAATAAATAGATACTCAAATGATAAAATGTAAAATATTAAAAATATAAAAATTGATACATATCGGAACAACTTTCGTATTTCGCTCATATAACTTCTGTAAATAATGTTGAATCAATCAAACCTTAGTATATTTTTAAAGAACATTAATTATTTTGGCATCATTTTGCTCTACAAATATTTAATCAACTGTTTTTTTTTTATAATTTTAATTGAATTCCATGTTTTATTTGAAATTTTTATTAGATTAATTATTGAAAATGAGAAAATAGGAAAGAAATCAGTGTTAAAATAAAAAGAGTTAGAAAAAGTTAATTGCCGGAACAAATTATTATATTTTGTCTAAATATAATCCAACTGAATCATCATCTGATATTTCAAAATAATTTGATGGAATACTTTATTTGATGCGTGTTTATCATTTAGTTGACGGTTACCACTCTAGTACTTGGCTGTAGTTTGTTGCCTGTTGATTACTTTGTTCAACCTGGTTTTTTTCGCCAAATGTTGTACTTTTTTATCCATTATTATTATTATCTCATTTATGGAAGCATCGTGTCTGTTATAATGGGTGTTATATTATTTCATTTATGGAAGCATCGTGTCTGTTATAATGGGTGTTATATTTTTCCATGGTAGAACTTTTGCAGATTATCTTATATTGATTTAAGTGTATCATTCAATATAATTATGCGGGTCATATATATTTTTAACGAATTTTCATTATTGTATATAATATAATTGCAAATTATAATCAATTTCTAAATTTTCATCGAAAAGATTTTCTGTTAAATCGGTTTACGCATTTAAAAGTAATATAGTCGATTTTCCTTTTGATGTTAGTGAAAATTCAACGAAATTTGTGATACTTCTTATAAAGTGAATGAATAAATTAAATGTGGTACGCAACTAATGTGTATACGCAGTATCATATTTCATATATAAAATAAAAAGAATAGTAAGCTTGTTTAAATTTTCGTTTATTCATAAACAAACATCGAATACTCTTCTTTTGTTCCAAATAGCTATAATTTTAGTTTATTATTGTTTTATTTCTACAATTACACTACTTTTTCAAACATTCATAACTTTTAAACTGTTAGTCATAGCTAAATGAAATGTTTTACAAAATTGTAGCGAAATAAATTAGTTTTACTTTTTTGATATAAAAATAATATGTTGCGCCGTTAGATATTTAAAAAATTCATTTTAGTACGAAATTTTTGCGAAAACATAGTTATTTTTCAATTATATTGTTCAATAACTTGAAACCGAAGCCAGTTATAAAAAAATTTATAACACATTTTAATTCAGAATTTAATTCTCTACAAATTCGGTCTACTATAAATTTTCTGTATTTACCTTAATTTCGAGGTTATTGGTCCATTAATGATGAGACTATCGAGAAAAATTCTTAGGACCGTATCTCGAAAACAGATCCCCAAATCGAAATATGTTATTTAGTAATTTCCACTTAGAATTATGTTCTCCATCACCCCCTTGAAGGAATGCACGTGGACACTCTGTATAATAATGGAAATTCGTTAAAACTATATATGGCCCGTAATTTATAAAATATGATAATTTATAAAAGTATTTTTTAGCAAAATTTTGTAAATGAACATTTAAATTTTTTTCTATAATGTACTTTCAACCAATCGACTACCAGAAAAATATAGCTTTTATTGTAATCTGAAAACATTTTTACCCACATTCCGTAACGGTTGGAATAATAATTATATTATATGTTTTTTAGTCAAAAAATAAGTTAATTTTCCTTAACATCCTTTAAACATCCTTTATTATATTTATATATATATAAATCGAATATTAGTATTCATATTTCAATAGATATAGTTAGTTATCCATCCATCATCAAGTCAGATGAAATTGATAAATACTATGAATCATATATAGGTGATAACTTACAAATTAAAAAAATTCTTAAACGTATGGTATGTGATGACAGCGCCACTTTGCCATTTAAAATGATATAACCTGTAATATATAACAAAAAGTACAAATAATAATAAATAAATTGTAGTTGGCATTTAAAAATATGATTTATTCCTTTGTAAATATGTTTTATAATATGGCAATTGGTGGATACATATACAACACATACATACATACATTTTAAAAACTATATCATTAAAAATTCTCTAAGTTTTTCTGTGATTTCCTCTTTTTCATTTCTTATTTATATTATCATTCAACCGTGCGGATGTAAAAATATTTACGTTGTTTTTTTATTGCTCATATGTTCTGCAAAATATACATCAATAACTATATATATAACATATATTGTATATATTATACAACATATAGCTTAGGTTTTAATAATGCAGTAGATAGTTACGGCGTATATTGCATATATATGCAATATGCATTTATGAACAATGAACACATAATATAAATTCTATGTTTATATATTTATATATAAACATACCGATTCATACATTTATATAAAAAACAAACATTGGTTGTAAGTGTGTGTATATGAATTGTTCAATCTATCTGCGACTTCTCTTAAGAATACACTTCTATTTTTTCTGTCTGTATACACAAAATTATACAATATATAGACCCAGCACCAGCATCATCGTGTATATTATTATTATTATCAAATGTTTATGATATACATATACAATTTTGACTTCACTTATTAAAACAAAAACAACTACTATTATATAGTATATAGTTACACCACACAGTGCACTTTATATATATAATACTCCACGTGTCCAAATAGCGATTTCCAGTCATTAACCTTACCCATACACGTGTCAGCTTATATATATTTTCATCTGCAATGGTGAGACGTTTGTATGTTTTGTTGTTGAGCACTACGTTTTTTTTTTTTTTTTTGTCAGATCTTCTTAATTTATTTATTTTTGTATTTGCTCTTCTTTTACTATTCCATGTATTTTAATTTAAGTTATTGTTGTTGTGTGGTTTTTTTTTTCTTTCATTCACGCGATCATATAAATATGGTATTGTTACACATATGTACGTGCGATCATATATACCATATAAAATACACTTGTTGTATGCAATGAGAATATATATATATGTATACCTACGTATAAATGTGAGCAAGGATCATATACTAAAGAAATTTTATATAATTTTTTGTTTGTTTTTATTTTGTGTCATTGGCACGCGTAATTTGTTAGTAAACATACTAATAATAATGAGATCATATTTTTGTTAATGTTTATTTTTATATGTGCATTATCTATTACTGTATAAATAATAATATTTTATATATATTGTACAATATATTCATACTATAATATTATTGTATTGTATAACAACAATAATATAAACAATAATTATTAAGTTAATTTAATTTAATTTTTCCGTTATATACTGCCGATGATGCACAAATAATAAATTTAATTTTAAATATAAATTAGTATAGTAATATTTTTTTCGAATATTGAAATATATAATGCGGTATCATTGTGCGTTAATTACTTTTTAAATGCCTCATTATGACCTTTATTGATTTCATTACGTGTTGGGAAAAAAAACGTTGCTTCATTCAAAAGAATTTTCTTCCATTCGTCACAAAACATTCAAAACATATATTTTTCGGAAACTCGCGAACACTACCTATATGAATTAAATATATGTGCTGTTGTTATGGATATTTGTAAGTCAGACTCAGAATCAATATTCATTTCTGGTAAATACACGTTACTATATACCAATGACAAGTGAATATATATAAAAATGTAATCGTTCTATATTTGTATGTGGTCATGTATTATTAAAACTCAATACAATGCAACATAGTTTAAATTTTATGATAGAAATTATTAACTGCATATATATATTCATATTGGTATGCGACAGTATGTCTGTTATTCTGCAATTTACAATAACAATAAATTGTTAAAGAAAAGAATATGAATTATTTCTGTTATAAAATTAACATTTATAGATATTCATATACAGGGTGTTCACGAGCGGTGCGCAGTCCTTCAAGGGGGTGATGGTAGACATAATTCTAAGTCGAAATTATTAAATAACATTTTTCGATTTGAGGATCTGTTTTCGAGATACGGCCCTAAGAATTATTCTTGGTAGTCTCATCATTAATGGACCAATAACTTCGAAAGTAAGGTAAATACAGAAAATTTGTAGTACACTGAATTTGTAGAGAATTAAATTCTGAATTAAAATGTGTTATAAATTTTTTTATAACTTGCTTCAGTTCGAAGTTATTGAACAATATAATTGAAAAATAACTATCTTTTCTCAAAAATTTCATAATAAAATGACTTTTTTTAAAAATCTAACGGCGCAACATATTATTTTTATGTCAAAAAAGTAAAACTAAATTACTTCCCTACAATTTTGTAAAATATTTCATTTCGTTATGACTAACAGTTTAAAAGTTATAAATGAAATAGCTAAATGGAATATTTTACAAAATTGTAGCGAAATAAATTAGTTTTACTTTTTCGATATAAAAATATTATGTTTCGGCGTTAGATTTTTATAAAAATTAATTTTAATATGAAATTTTTGAGAACACATAGTTATTTTTCAACTATACTTCAACTTGAAACTGAAGCAAGTTATAAAAAAATGTATAACACATTTTAATTCAGAATTTAATGCTCTACAAATTCGGACTACCATAAATTTTCTGTATTTACCTTACTTTCGAAGTTATTGGTACTTCAATGATGGACTGCCGAGAAAAATTCTTAAGGCCATATCTCGAAAACAGATCCCCAAATCGAAAAATGTTATTTAGTAATTTCGACTTGTCCTCCATCACCCGCTTAAAGGAATGCGCACCGCTCGTGAACACCCTGTATACATACAGCATAAATATAAAATTCGAATCGAATCTACCAATGGTATTATTATAACATTACAGAAATAAGAAAACAACAAATAATTGCAAATGTCCAAACGGTGTATGTCTTACATAATAAAAATAAATTACGTATACTCTCGAACCTATACTAAATATATATATATATTAAAACATGTAATCAAGCAAAACGAGTTTTATTTATTCAATTTTTTTTTAAATCGTATTTTTTTTCTTTATTTTTATTTCAAAATTATGCTTGTACAAAAAAAAAATATAGTAAATATTAAAGAGAAATATAACCGCAATAAATATAATATTCCGCTAGGTATATATAAATATACGGCCAACATTCATACACATACACTATATATTGTTTTTATAATATACCATTATTAATGTGAAGAGAAATAACACAAACAATAATAAAATAAAATTCAATTCCAAGTCACTGTGTCAAAAAACAGTTAAATAAAGTTTTGTTGTAGAGTTGGTTTGGTTCTTCGTATATTCTTGCATATATCGTATATATATTCTTCATCATCACAGTATATGTTCACCATCAATTTTCGTACTACGGATTATACTGATAAAACTATATATGAGAAATAAAAATGTGAAATATTCAAATTATGTATTTACGAGTATATAAATATCAAAAAATTAATACGAAAAATAAAGGAATTATATAGGAATGGTTTCTATCCTTTGTCATATATATATATATTCTTCCTATGTAAATTATTAAGGAATGAAAAAATACTTTATCTATGTATAAATAAATACTATATGTATATAAGGAATTTCACTTATATATGTCTTATGTATAAGTTAATGAATTACTATCTGTATAGAGGGGGTGGAAACATGAAATATTTAATTCAAATATATAATATTAATTTGAAACAATGCACGAAAATAAAATAGGTGTGTGTAAAAAATGATATAACGTTTTCCAGGAAAATATACTTTCAATAATTTTGTTTATTTATAATTAACTAAATTTCTAATTTTCTTAAAACCTTTCGCAGATTTTCTAAACATACTCTCTCTCACTCTGATAAATTTTGTATGAAATAATTCGATACTGTATAAATTTTGTTGTGTCTTCACAAATTTCTTTAGATTTCCATAGACAATAGAAAATCGATCGGGTATTTTTGGAACACGTTGTTTCTGAAAGATGAAAGATTGAAAATTAATTATAATATGCAATTATTTATACAAAAACTGGCGATTAATAATTCTTAAAAGTCGAATTTCCGGCACCAATTATAGTTCGTTGAACATGCACATTTTTTTTTTCATAATTTAATCTAATATCACTCAGATTTTAAGGAAAATATACTGATATTGATAACTGAATGCAATTTCTCAGGATTTTGTCATACAAGACAATACAAGAGTAAATGTATGCGTACACACGAAAAAGCTTCGAATTGCGACTTTCAAATAACAAAACTATAATCCATTTTAGTATCTATCGTTTGTTATTGTTTTAACAGTTGAAAACTGAAATTCTCTTTTCCAAATTTAACTATTTATTTGATGAACTAATAATAGTTTGCATTTGGTTGACTTATTTTATTTAGTTGAGTTATATTATTAAATATTTGATAATAAAAAAATGTATAAGTATTTTCCGAATATGTTAATAATAATGTTTTGCGCTAATTGTTTATTTTTAAATAATTTATATATTTAAGAAATCAGTATCAACGTAAAAACGGCATATTCAATAAATTCAACCAATAATAGTGATAATATGTAACAATTACACATGCATTTGATTACTAATTTGGCATTATTATTTTTATTATTATTATTAATGTAATAAAAAACCAAGGAAAAGTATGAATCAACCAATTTGTCGTTAAACTTAATCTCGTTTTGTAACATAATATTTTTTTTCGAATTCAACTACAATTTGACTGTATTATTTTATTTTAAAGTTAAAAATTAAGAAAATAATATATGTATTATAATTAATTGTTAAAATTAATTTATTATAATTTTATTTTTAGCGGTTAAATTTGGAAGAATGTCAAAAAAACAAAGAGAAAAGGTGGAAGATGAGGTACGATTTCATAGAGCTCAAATGCGAGCCCAAAATGATGCAGCACCTGATAGTTCCGTATTTGATACACAAACGCCATCAAGCAGTGATCAATTACATCATAACTATAATGGGTATGTATATTATTTAAATTGATGGACCGTGTGCGTGTATCATTTTATCATAGTATAATATAGGAGATGTGTGAAAGTATTCTCAAAAATCTTTATCAATTATTCAGTAAGCGGTTTTTTTTTTATTTTTGTTGAAGTACTTGTGCCAGAAAAACGTTATTTTGCGTGAGCTTGAGCTTTTTTAATTGTAAGAAAGATGTTTCTGAAAGTTATCTCGAATCTTATGGTGGATAAGTTTTATTTGAGAGAATATATTAATTGTGTAAATAAAATGTTAAAGTGATTTTGTTGCATATGACATTTCAGTTTAATACTAAACTCTTTCTCCATCAGACTACCACTTGTTCAGATTGATTGCATATAAACGCTTCCATAATTATAATAACTAAAATAAAATTGATTTGTCTTTGAATTGTTATAATTTGATACAATAAATTTGATAAATATTCGTAATAAAAAATTTTTTTTAATTTTATTTATTTTTATAGTTACACATACTCAAATGAAGTTGGTTACGGCAGTCCATATGGATATTCGACATCGGTGACACCACAACAAACAATGGCTTATGATATTTCAGCAGATTATGTGGATAGTACAACAACATATGAACCTAGAAATACTATTATTGATTCAGATTTTATTGGTGGACATAGTAAGTTTTTTTTTTCTTCTTTATTATAATGTACAATATTATAATGTACACAAACACACACACACACATATCAAACATATTATCATATTACATATACTTGTACAATTTATAGTTTCACATATTTGTATTTTGTTAATTAATAAATTTTAAACATTATAACATTCATTTATTATCATTATGCATTATAAACATTATTAATCCAACATAAAATTTTAATTAACACATTTTTACACAAACCGCGGGATTATTGATAAATATTATTATAATTGTGTTTATTGGTATCGATTTATTTTTCTTATACTATTTGGTAGCATTTTCTATATTAATTTTGTATATTTAAAAAAGAACACATAAAATATCGGTTTTCCAATTTCTTATATTATTTAGTATCTAATTATAACACTTTTTAAATATATTGTTGTTTAATTTTTATTGCTGTTGCGTTTCTTCTAAAATAAATAATATTAATCAATTTAATATATTGTAATTTTTATTCATAATTTTATAAAATTCTATAAAAGTTTATACATAATAATGTAATAGTTTTTGTAAATCAAAACTTAATTATTATTGGTGGGGTTTTTATAATGCAATCAGAAATTTTCCATATCCTCTAAATATTTATTTAGTTGTTTTTTTTTAAAAATATTTATATTTTTTTCTCTTTTATACACAATCAAACGGCTTATTTTTATACATATTTATATTTTAATTTTAATATTATATAAATATATATAGAAATTTGTATTTAACTATAAAACTTTTATTTTAATATATTGCATAACATATATGTTAAAGTAATTAATAGATAAATAAATATTAAAATTTAAGTATAAATAAAAGTAAACCCTTTTTACAAAAGCAAAAAAAAAAAGTACGGTGGTGGTGCAAAAACATATTTCCAATTACAGATAAAAGCAATTCACCTACACATCGAACTATTACAATTACGGATATTCGTGTAACTCGTGTATCACCAAACGGTGATCAACAAGCATCGCCAACATCTGATCAGACACAATCATCTAGCGGTAATAGTAATAGCATTGATGGTAATAGCGGTAGCATTGTAATTAACGTGGGTAGTAATAGTAATGGTAGCGATGGTTCGGCGGGAAGTTCAACAATAAATTCAAATATTGGAAATACAAATCGAAATAATTCGAATACAATTATTGTTAAACAAGAATCAATTGCTAATGTTGACAGTCTTGTTGGAAGTTTTGTTGATTCAACAACATTTTTACATTCACCAAATAGTCAAATGGTTAATCCAAATCTTGTACAAAATAATAATGGAATAAGTGGAATTTCTTCAGGTGATTTTTTATTGATTGAGAAAATGAATCCACAAATTTTTAATTTAATTATTCAATATTTAATTACATAAATATATGTTTATTTTTTTTTTTTTTTCTTAATTTTATTATTTATTATAATATCTTGATTTCTTGTATAATTTTTTCAAATTAGTTATTTATACCATTATTATATATATTTAATATATGTCCTTCTGATGGTTAATTTATTTACTTTCGGTTACTATAAATTCGTTATTCTTTTTAATAATATTTTATAAATATATATATATTATTATAATAAATTAAAAAATTATTCCATTTTGATTTCACTTTTAATTAATATATTAAAATATATGAATTGTGAAAAGTTGCGATTACTGCGTTGCTATTAATTATAAAGAATTCTTTATATCTATAATAATCTCTAATTATGAAATATGATTTACTATACTCGGCGTATAAGTACAACAAGTTAATATTGATAGTGATAACAGAACATGGTAGAAAAAATATTGTTACTGTTAACATTGAAAATAATATCGGAATTCAACAGTTTATTTGTAAACAACACTTTATACAGATGTACTTAATAGAGCAAAATTTGGAAATTTGGAAAATTTATTGCAAAGTCATTTGTACAACGAGTATCAACACATTATTTTAATGTAATATTATGTTATTGTTAGGTATATTACTATGTATTTACTATTTACGTTACATTAGAAAACAAATATAATAGACAATCGGTATTGAAAAAGTCAAATTTCTGCCGTTTGAGTACAAAGTCAAACAGACGAATTTTATATATTTGTGTCTTAAAAACTATAGCAGTCACACGTACATCAAAAATTAAATATTAATATGGAAAGTGTATGATAATAAAACTCAGAAGTAATGAATTTCGGTTTGCGGTAGCATTACTTTTTATTGTACTATAGCCATAATATGCAAATAAACTCTGTAACTCTATAACTCTGTCAAATAAATATAGATCAATTATCGCTATTTATTTTGAATGTTCTTTAAAAGTATCTATAGTTATTATACATTTATTTTTATTAAAACGTTAGTTTTCTTATCAGTTTCTTATTGTACAACCAAAAAGATGAAAACCAGTTGTATGATTACATCTGTAGGTATACATATTTAATTAGAACTATATGTTTGAAAATAATTATGTGTTTCTGTGTATGAAACATATTCGTGACACTGCGATGAAAGCCAATGGATAGTTTCAGTTAATTTGTATCATCACATAAAGTTCATAATTAACTTAATATGTATCATATTAAATCGCGTTTCCAATATTCACAAAAAATAATAAAAGTAAAACAGATCATTTTTAAATAATAGATATTCTCGGACTCTATTTTTTTTTATTTTTTTTCTGATGGAACACAATTGTGCACCAAATTATTAATGATTTTTTTTTATTATTTCGGATTGCATTTTAATAATTTTTTTTTTTTTATGAAATCATGTCAATTATTATCATTACATATCATTTTATTTTATTTTATTTATTTATTTATTTATTTATTTATTTATTTTTTTTATTCATTTATTATATTTCTATATTATTGTTAATACTTATAATATTATATAATTAAGTTCTATTAAATTATTGTGATCTTCATTATAATATTTTTTATTTCGTGTAATTATTATCATCAATTATATTTATAAATAAATATATTTAATTATATATATTTATTATACAAAAATACATAAAAAAATTAATGAAATAAGGGTAGTGTGAGAATGCCTTCGAATTTATATTAAAAATTGGTTGTCAATTGAGTTAATTTATAGTTTAATTTGAATAACATTTCCTATATATAAATTTTTTGTGTTATATATTTTAAGAACTATACGAACTATCCACCATATAAAAATAATAGAATTATGAAAACATATATCTTTCATTAAGTGTAGTACAATTGGTGGAATGTTATATAATCCCATGCGGAGTAATCTACCAAGACCAACTTGACTGTAATGAATGTTTAGTAGATGCCAAGAACTCCGCACTTGGACTAATATATGACATTGCTATATTTTAATTGATTTTTAAAAATATTTAATTTATATGAAACGGAAAACAATAATTGAATATATACTTTTGTTGCGTTATTAAAATTGTTTTAATATTTATCTATAATTTAATAACACACAAACGTTAAATTCGAAAGAATGATAAATAGTGGATTATTCAAATTATATGCTCCTTCGCTAGTATGGTATTATTCAGAAGCCTTTTTCTTTTAATTATTAAATTAATGCTGAACGCGAGTGCTCTATATTTGGCACAAATTTCGACATATTGACCACAGCTGTTTTAATTTATTACTTAAATTCCACATAGTATAAGTCAAATCTTTATATTATACACTGCATTGGCGAGTCATTTTTTTCTCAAATCCGCATTTCATCCTAGTACACATTGCACACAATTGTACATTCCTAACTATTTTTATATGGAAATTATTAATTTTACATATATATTTAAAGTAGATGCAGTAAATTTCTAAGCTAACATACACTTTAAATATTACATTGTTCAAATATTAATTGTCAAAATTTTATTAAAAGTTATGGTTCTTATAATTTTATAAATATTGGCTCACACTATCGTAACACAACGTAATTATATATAATTTTATGTATTTACATACATTTGTATAATATTTATATAAATATATTCATAGTAATATAAACGATTAGATTCAAATGGAATAGATTTTCTAGGTAATACATTACGTCGAGGAACACCATCTGATTGTTGTCATACGGATTCAAATACTAGTACAGGAAATCAATTACAACAACAGAATACACAGATTACACAACTTTCTTTTAAAGAGGATGATAGTTCCTGTGATTCTCATACACGATGGGGTAAGAAGCTGATCATATTCGTGATCATAAATAATGATGATGATGATGATGATGATGATAATAATAGTGATATGAAGATAATAATGAATGTTAATAGAATTAAAAAAAAAAAAAAAAAGTTATTAAATTCGTCTGATTTGTTTGGTTTTTTTTTTTTCTATTTTTTATAAATATTTTCGAAATCAAAAAAAAAATATATTTCTGTTGAACTTCAAATTTTATTTAATTTTTTTTTTTTTTTTGGGAAGCTCTATTTATTTTTTTTTTAATATATTAATTGTTAATACTTTTATTTGCATGTCTTCAATTAATTATTTTATGGTGTTTTGTTTTGTGCTTATTAATTTTTTAAATGAAATTTGTTTATATTAAATTGGTTTTTATTTTATTTTTATTTATGTATTTAATTATTTATTTATTTATTTTTATCTAATTTTTTTTTTGTGTTTCATTTAATTTAAAATTGTTAACAATTTTTTTATATTAATTTTTAGCTGAAGGTGATATAAATGAAGTCCTAATAAAAACATTAGCTGAAGCCCATACAAATACAAATGATAAATTAGAAGTAATACATGCAAATTTCAGAAAACCACAGGTATAACTTATTTTTACAAATTTTTAAAATAAGAATTTATAATTCTTTATTTTTATATTATTTTTTTTACAAATTCTATAATTAATTTTTTTGTAATTATTATTGTTGTTGTTGTTGTATATAGGACGTAAATGCATTACTCAATTTTAAAAATTTTACTCAACAACAACTTTGGTTAGATTGTGCTGAAAAATTAACCAATATGATACAAAATATAATTGAATTTGCTAAATTAATACCGGGTTTTATGCGACTGAGTCAAGATGATCAGGTAACTCGATATATATAATTATTTACATATACAATATATATTTTATTAAATAAAAGTATTAATAATTTTAATTTTTATTTATTTTTATCCTATAATTGTTTCTATTTTATTTCATATAAATGATAAGATATTACTTTTAAAAACGGGTTCATTTGAATTAGCAATAGTTCGAATGTCACGATTAATGGATCTCTCACAAAATGCTGTTTCATATGGTAATCTTATGCTTCCAGCAGATGCTTTTTATACAAATAGTTCATT